>JAFEMH010001003.1:0-322500 GCA_022495995.1 Adenophora triphylla var. japonica
AAAATTACACCAAAATTCATAATTTTTTTATCTACAAATAGAATCTTGTTTCATTTGATTTGAATGCAGAAAAAAAACACTATTTTTTTCAATATAAATTAATTATATTGAAAAATAAAGAATATAAAATAAAATAAGTAGTATGAAGTATTTTTTTAATTATAAATGATAATAATAATAATGATAATTATCGTACAGTCCAGGTAGACCCACTCAATTAGTGGCTTTCCTTTTGGGCGTATCAGCCTGGGTGGTGGTTCATTCCTTAAATGGAAAGTTTTTCCTATATTAATACGCTTATAGTCTCCATATATTTACAGAAAAGCCGTCGTTATACCAGACAGCTTAACTTCCTGTGGGCCAGTCAATCTATATCACTATTAAATATTTTTAACTTTACAATTATCTATCATATAAGTTCCCACAATTTTAACTTTTACATTGCTCTCCTCTAATTTCTTCCCATTTTAATAATTTTTCTTAAAAGGGTAATACCGAAATAAGCGGACCAATTGAGGTGGGACGGAGGAATAAATTATTATTGTTTTGCCTAGTCGTAAAAATAAAGAATATAAAATAAAATAAAAGTGGTGGGGTATATAATGATGAGTTGGAAGGGTATTGAAAAAATAAGGGTGTTGAAACCATTGTAGGGGTTAAAAGTTGAATGGGGTGTTGAATAATTAGGTGGATGAGAGGGAAGGTGATATGTCGCGTTTTAAAGGGTATTGAAAAAATTACAATGTTGAAACGATATTAAATGATCTAAAAACAGTTTGAGAACAAGTGAGTTCTTTCATTTATCAATTTGCCTCTTTGTCATGCGGTGTAAATAGTAAATATCTAAACATTAAATACTAGTTATATTGAAATAATCTATATATACATGTAATAATCTCTATACATGGAACCAAAGGTACAATGTACTGACTTTTAGATTTAATGAGTGTAATTATCAATACAATTAGTACTATCATTATCAATAACTTCACTCGTTTATACATTTAGAAGTATAACTTTAGAACTTTTCTATTGTGTATTCATGGGCACATGATAAGGATTAAAAGATTTTTTTGTAATTTGTGTCAAATTAATAGAAGTATTAATACATAGTCCCTAATGACTCTAATTACGAGAGTCATAAAACATTTTTGATGACAGATTAAATTTGTTTTCTGATAGAAAAGCACCTATTTTGAAAAACTGCACACAACACACACCCACACTTTTTCTCTCCACTTTCTCTCTCTACCCAACCCACCACCGGCAACTACCTTCCTCATCTCCGGTGACGACTTCTCCACCTCTGGCGACGACCTTCTCCACCACAACCACCTTCCCTATTCGGCGGACCACCTTCCCTCCTTTTCCTCACATACACGGCACTCCATCCCTCTCCTTTCTCTCTCTTTATTCTTCCAGCCACCTGGGTCCACCGTTTCTTCCCTGCTCTCTAATCCAGCAACCACCTTTTCCACCAGAACTTCGGCGACCCATCCAGTCCTGTCTCCATCGACCGCCTCACTTGGCCAACTTATCCAAGAAATTTTTAAAGTCTGTATTCAAATTCTTACTAAGTTCATAGATGAGTGATATTGCTAGTGTGTGAGAGTGATAGAGATGAAACCCCTAATGATATGAAATTGGAGGGAAGAAATAGTAAAAATGTGGAGGGAAAGTAAATGTTAAAGTAAGTACTAAGTAAGACTGACTAATTCCTATTTCTATTAATTTGACGTGCGTTCCAAAAGAGAATTTTTTAATTCTTGTGATGTGTTCAGGTAAACGTAATTGAGAAAGTTCATAACTTTATATGTTAGTTGGAACATCTTTTTTTTTTTTTTTTTTTCTCAATACTCAAGCTCCACTCACAATTCAGCAGGGGTTTGAACCAAAAGTTTTTAATAATAATTCGGGAATATGATCGGAAAGTTTTAAAAATATATTATAATGCTTAAGAATTTTTTCACATATTGTAATACTTTTTCTATAATACTGCATGTAATATGTATATTTACATATCAACGAATATAATATTGTGTGCAGTATTTTTAATTAATATTGTATAAGAACTTTCTAATTATTTCGATTTAATTAGAAATTTGAGGAGATAGTGATATCTATTCTAAAAAAATTTTTTTTAGGGTCAAAGTCTCACACAATAATTCATCCAAAATAGTTTGATATACAAAGACTACAAAGATTTGAACCAAAAATCTTCAAATGTATATTGTCTTGGCCCAAAATAAAAAAAAATAAAAAAATAAATAAATAATAATAATTCGTTGTATCTACAAAGGTTTGAATCCAAAAGTAAAACCTCTTGTTTAATAAAGATACTCTCTCCACTTGAATAAGTATAATGGTGGTGTAGAAAAAGTTAGAGAGGGAGAAGTAGGACATTTGGTGGGAGTGATGGGGGCAACTGTTATAATTAAAAATGAAGAATTTAAAAGGCCTTAAACATAAAAACCGCGAAATGGTTGTCAGTGAGGTGACGATGTCACCGTCACAATCTCCCTCTGAAACAGAACTAGGTCGGATACGGACACGGGCACACACCACACCATCCTCTCGCTTCTCCCGCTCTCCTCCCTCCTTTATCCACCGATTTCACTGCATAACCCTTTGTCTTCTTCTTCTTCTTCTTCTCTCTCTCTATACAATATCTCGATTGTTGTTCATAATAATCTCCTTGTTCTTTTTCATTTGAATTTCATTTCAATTTCTGTTTTGATCGAATGTAATATTATTTTCTTTTTCTCTCTGTCTCCATTTTCATTTTTCATTTTCTCTAGAATAGGGTTTTGTTCTATTGAGGCAAGGGTTGGGAAAAATATTGATCCCTTCCTCGTAATTCGCTTACTAATTTTGCTTCCGGCATTCCTGATTCTATTTTTTTTTAATCATGTCTACTCCTACTGTTTCTCAAATTACGTGATCAATAGATAGCACCCTGTTCTTGTGGGGCTGATTGAGAGGGACGTTGTTGATTGTTGATGTGTTCCAACTCTCTTTACATTTTCAAACGCCATCCTCTTCTAGGTCACAGTCTTGGCTGTCTCTTTCGTAATAAAGATTCTCAATCTGATGCATAATTCTCATCAGGACACATTTGTGAATATATCCCCAATTCTCCTTGCGGCCTTTTCCTTTCAAGAAATTTAGGGTAAAAAAGTTGCGCATCCCTCCCAAAATGAATGCCCATATTTGTTTCTTAGGACATTTTGTTCTTTGTAACATTTATTCTTTACAAGTACAATAAGAACAAAATGGACACTCATTTTGTGACAGAGGAGTAGGATAATTCAGCCTCTATTATATAGTTTATAATGATAATTATTTGCAATGTATATGCAGTATGGGAAGGGTTAAACTGAAAATAAAGAGTATTAGAGAACATTAGCAGCCGGCAAGTTACCTATTCAAAACGAAGGAATGGAATATTAAAGAAAGCCAAGGAACTATCCGTATTATGTGACATCGATATTATCCTTCTAATGTTTTCTCCAAATGGAAAGCCTACCTTATTCCAAGGAAATCACAGGTACTTCTGCTTGTAATGTCATTTTGCTATGAAACTCTGGCAGGTAGCTCAAATTATTGCTATTAGGTATGAGTCTATGATTTATTAGTTTGGTTAATTTAATTTACATATTCATGTTAAGAGCTTCCCCAAATTAGTTTGGGACTAAGGCTTTGTTGTTGTTGTTTTTGTTGTTGTTGTTATTCATGTTAAGAGCTTCTGCTCATAATTGTTTACTGCCAATTTAATTTACATATTAATGTTAAGAGCTTCTGCTCATAACTGTTGACTGCCCTGAAACACCGAGACTAACAAAGACTATCCGAGGTTCTATTGTTCTAGGCAAAGCACAAATGATTGAAACTAAGGCTGATAATGCTCCTTGATTGACAGAGTGACTTGGCCACCTAAGTAGCAAGTTCAGGTGCTCAACATATAGCATAAACTGCAATACACATAGCAGAAAGTTTGATGTAACCTTTTTATCATAGACAATTCAATTGGTTGAGTGTATTAACTTAAAGTGGTTGTCCATGATATAATTGATGCGATGACCTTACGTTAACCTACGAAAAGTTTATTGATGTAGCATAACCCAAGTGATTGGAACAAAGGCTAAGTTGAGTTGAGTTGAGTTGAGTTGTCAATGGTGGACGTTTCTTTTATAGTAGAAGATGTTGGTGTTTACCTCCCAGTTTTCAACATATAGACTTCTGGTAAAAATGAGAAAATGACTTTGTTTACACAACACAAGCAATACATCTCAACTCACACAAGCTCTGAAAAAACAAAATAATTTTTGCACAACAGAAGCAAGAATCAATTGAAACAAGTTAAACTGGTATCCAAAGAGTTTCTAGTAATAAAGCTCATTCCTAGTGGCTGTGCTGCATGTCTGGAGCTAAGGTTGACTAAGGGACTGGCTTGATCCTAGTTAGGAATACTGGTGATTGACTCCTTAGTCCTATACAACTTGGAATTAGGCCATCCTTAATGCAGAAGTCTATTCTGGTAAAAGTTGGGGATTGTTGTCAATCCTCATATGGGGGCTTGACTAAACTCGCAATCTAAAGCAGCGACTTTGTTGATGTGTAGCTTGAAAATCAGAGTCCAGTATGGTGTTTCCTCTAGTGCACTGACTTCTATGATTGGGTAGTGTGGGGTGGGGCGGGAGGGGGGGGGGGTAAAATAGAGATTTACGACTCACAACTTGCGACACAGGTTAAGCTGCCATAATCTCAGGAACATGTTGCATGTTTATCTTTTGCCAAGTAGGGTTATCACACTCAACCTGACTATTTTGTTCTTTATGAAGTTATGTTTTGGTCAAGTACCAGCTGTTATTCATAGGTCCAGATGGAGTTGTTGCCTTAGTAGTGATTTAAGAGGTATGAGTATGAGGATCTTTCTGCTTTCCACCAAACTAAGGGTCTAGTTTACAAATTTAAAAAGTGCATCCAACATATGAACTACACATGTTTCTATTTGTACTGTATGTTGGTTTCAGTAATTATGCCAGATTTTGTTCCATCGAGGAATAAATGGTTCATAGATGAAGCTAGCCATATTTGAAATTTTGAGATGAATATGTCATATACGGTAACATATAATACCGGAGATGGAATTTTGTGAGGCTAAAACTGGTTTTTCTTCTTATCTGTTATAAATACCCGGCACAGAGTTGTACAGTGCTATGCTAGCGCAAGAAGCTTTAGACAAAGTCTTATGGTTTGAGATAATGGATTGTGTTCATTATTTTTTGCTTCCAAGAGTTAGATTTGATTCGAACTTCACGGCCTTATCATTTTGACTCAATCGGAATGTGTTACCGTTTGTTTTTCTCTTTCGTGGAACTACACTTACACTCAGTGTGGACCATTAATGCAGTTTTCTGTTCATTCTGCACTGCATGGGACAAACTCTGTACATGTGTTCCTAATATATCTTTTTTCTTAGCAATATTGACGAGGTTATTGCAAAGTTTGCGCGCCTTACCCCTCAAGAAAGAGCAAAAAGGTACGATTTTTTATGCTTCATCCATGTTCCTTTTGGTTATACTATTTTTATCAAAGCAGTATGACCCACTGTTCTTTATCTACTGGAGCAGGAAGCTGGAGAGCCTTGAAGTAAGTCTGAAGTGACAACCAGCAATGGATTTTGTTTCTTTACTTTAATATGTTCTGCATATGATATGAAGAGCAGTAGGTAAGAAATCAATAATCGTGCTAATGTATTATTAATTTCCTGGATGTATAGGCTTTGAAGAAAACTTTCCAGAAGTTGGATCATGATGTAAACATACAAGACTTTTTGGGTTCAAGGTAGATGATTATTTTATCATTTTATACATCTTATACTCCTTCCATCCCACATTTAGAGGTGCCTCTTCCATATCCCACTTAAACAGTTCTTGTTTGAAAAAAATAAATCTTGCTAGCTCCTTTTGTTCTAGATTAACCCCATAGATATTAAATGAAGAAATTAATTGTCTTTGAATTTGCTTATATTGACTAGTCTCATGGTAGTTATGCACCCTATAATTTTTATTTGTTTATGAGGGAAAATATCCAGGTGGGATGGAGGAGTACATGTTTAACTGTTAACACCTATCAAGAGGTGTAAACTCTTTTTGTTTTGTTCTCTCACTCTCTCTGTTATTTTTTCCTTTGTTGCTCTCTTTGCAGCAGTCAGTCAGTTGAGGTGCACACTATCCTTCAGCACCAACTTTCTTTATCTTGAAAATTACCAATACATTCTTGTCAATATTATGCTCTTATTTGACTTGATGCGGATAGGAATTGAGCAACCAAGCGAGGATGTTGCGGGCTCAACTTACTGAGTTGCATAAACGACTGAGGTAGCTTCGTAGCATTTAATTGTTTGGTTTTTTCTTCTTCTCTCCTCCCATCCCCCATCCCCGTTTTCTTCTTGGTCTTCCATCTGTTTGATTTATTGTTCCTTGTGTTACATTGACTGACATAGTAGAATCATTAAGCTCTGATGTCCTGCTTGTTATCCAGTCAGCTTAACTACTCATTCTGTCCCCAAGGAATTCGTTTTCGAATTTTCAAAGTCAATATGATAAATTCTTTAAGTTGGTTTATATATATATATATATGTATGTATATACTCCCTCCGTCCCACCTCACTTAAGAAAACTTTCCATTTTGGGCGTCCCACTTCACTTAAGAATTCCCAAAATGGAAACCTTAAATCACTATTCTCTCCACTCATTCTCTCTCCTACATTATTTTAATACCACCATTATAATTACTATTCCCTCCACTCATTCTCTTTCCTATTTAATTTTTCACACTCACAACACTTTTTCCACTCATTCTCTCTCCTAATACTATAATAATATTCCTTAATTCCCGTGCCATTTCAAAATTTCCTAAGTAAACCGGGACGGAGAGTATATATATATGTATATATATATATATATATATATATATATATATATATATATATATATATATATATATATATATATATATATATATATATATATATGTATGTATGTATGTATGTATATATATATATATATATGTATGTATGTATATATATATACATATATATGTATATATATATATATGTATATATATATATGTATATTTATGTAGTTGTGCATTGGAAACTACTGTAAAAGTGCAATGAGTTAGTTTCATGTTCTACAAAGTCTGAAGAAACAAGGAAACCAACATAAAATTTTCATTTGAAAAAAAAAAGACTCAGCTGACTTTGAAAAAGTCTGCATGAGACTATTTTTTTTCAGATCAAGAAAGTTTACGGTACAAGATATGCTGGAAAGTCATCGAAATCATCTGCTTTATGATATGCTGGCTCCCAAACAAAAGGATTTCTGTGGCCATGGGAGTTTCAGATTACTGTTTGATAAAGCCATATAGTTTTGCAAGCTTTACAATATTGTTACAGCTGTACTTTCAAGACATTTTATCACCTTTCACTGTATTTCATATAACCTTTTCGTAAGTCCTTGCCAAGTCTGTGCACATAATAGAATCATATTCTGGGGTTTTTTCCGTGTCCTGTTGCTGTTTTCAAATGGTGCCCCCAAAATGGCCTTAATTATAAGAAAACAGATGTAAATCACTATGATCATCCTTGAAATGTTTGTTTTAAAATGCCATTACTCACAACTTATTTGGATAATGTTGGGGAAGTGAATCAATGTGATCAAATTCTCTGTTGCATTGTATATAATTACGACAGCTTCAGCTGTATGCCTTGCTAAATCTGATTTAGCTTGATGTTTGCACATATGATTCCAAGCTTGATATACATAGTTGGGCCCCACTCTAACAACTTAATATTTTTGAGATAAAATAGTGCCATGTTAATAGCTCTTGTTTGGCAATATCTTGGTTTCACGTAATCCCATTAGCTTCTATTTCCAGTATATCGTGAGTTCATATTTTGGATTCCCTATTTGGTTTTGTGATGCATTTAGTAAGGCACCTTCCTTATTTGGTTTGTGATGCACTTAGTAAGGTACCTTTTTTTAATCTCTTCTTATTGGACCCCTCTCGAGCTTCTAGCTCGGTTGGTAATTTAAATATGAGAAATGCTATACTAATCATGTGGAAGAATTGTGAACCCGATAAATGGTGCTAGAGGGTGTGAAATTTGTTGATTTTACATATATGTTTGCATACGTACATATATTTATTTCTTTATGGGTGTGGGATCTGTGTAAGAAGATACCTTCCCGTAGTGCTTTACTGCTCCCTTGTTATATCAGCTGTTGGAGTAATCCGGATCAGATCGATGAAGCTGAGCATCTTAAGCAGATGGAAGATTCACTGAGGGAATCCCTCGACCGCGTGCACTTGCAGAAGGCAAGACATTTGTTTAAATTTCTAATGTTGTGTCATCCTTGACACCAATCATCACTATTAGAACATAAATTTTGTTACTTCAGTTTTCTTTGGAGCATCCTAAGATGTGACATATTATTTTGCATAAAATTATTATGGAAAGTTTGACATAAATTGATTCTCTCAGAAGTTATGTTTAAGGCCAACACATACATAAATTTTTTGTTTTAATTGGCATCTTATTTTGAAAACCCTGTTTAATTAATGTTTCTGGTTTAAGTAGTGAGGATTAATTTATGACCCGTTCTTTTCCTTTTTCACACAATATAAAGAGCAGTAGAGATGTGATGCAATGTGGTATACGTATTTGAGATTTTCTTTGATACTCGGAAGTTTGATATATGTTGTTTCACTTTTGCAGGAAAAGCTTGGAGAGCATAAGCTTCTGCCACCAGATTGCCCTAGCCAGGTATCAAAGCCTTTTTGTTACTGTTGGATTTCTTGTGTACACACTGGCATGGCTGGTATCTGATCAGCGCAGATATTGCACTGCAGTTCCAGAATGGGTTGCATTTTCCTATGATGATGGGTGGTGCCCAAGAAGACCAGACCCTGTCGTGGTTTTCGGATCATGAGATTCAACATGTGAAATTACTTGAGAAACCGAGCTTTCTACCTCAAAGGTGAGTCGCTTTATGTTAACTAATAAAAGTGAATGCTGGGGTTTACCTGCTAACTGAAAGATTAATCAACCAAGGGTAACATGTTAAAGTTGGGACGAAAGTGTACAAAGTGGACACTTAATTTGTAACTGATCTAAAAAGGACCGATGGGCACTTTTTTGAAAACGTAGGGAGTATATTTTAATGACGTTTAGGTTTCAGGACAAATTTTCATTCACTTATATTTTGTAGAGATATGGAGTGTTCCAGAGAGGCCTGCATTCCAAGCTGCTCTGGTTTATTTGACACTGACAAACAAATAGAGATGGGGAGCTCAGGAGACATTGATATTACAAGACAGGTTGGTGTTGCTGGTGAAATGTGTAATACTGCGCAGATGAGACCACAACACAGTCTGTATCCATACCATCCATTTAGCTCTCCAAATTTTCCAGACGGGGAACAAATAAAGCCTGAGATGGAGACAAACTTGCACGGGATCTTAGATTATCAATTTAGCTGCAACTTTGACATGCCCAGACCTATCTTCAATAATGTGCATCATGCATGGACCGCAACATCTGGGCCATCTACCGTTTGTACACTTAATGCGAGCTCATCCTCACAGGTGAGAGTAACTGCTATGCTGCACGATGATTTTAGCTAGTTGATTCTGTTTTATTAGTCGATTACTAACAAACATGACTCTATGAATGAATAATTTCTTGTTACGCCTTCAAATTATTTATGCAAAGCTTATGAAGTACCCGCTTTGACTTACACGATTGTGCATCTTTGACTTACACATATTGTCAAGGCTTGTGTCTGCCATAAGGATGATGCAGTAGAAAAGTTGGATTAAACCCAAAGGATAGCAAGGAGACTTACCACAAGAAGTCCCCTTGAAAACAAGGTTGAGCACATGGCAAAATAAGAATCCTAGACTTCCCTAAGACGAAAATTTGGAGTAAAAATAGTAACCATTATAACTCAAATATCGTCCAACTGATACTGATTTGAGTTAATAGACTAATTTGGCGTCGTGCTTGGCTGGGCGTTGTAACACAGAGGATCCATTCCCAGGGCCTATCAGTTTTCACAAATATCATCGCTGTCCAGATGCTATATAATTTTCAAGTTGTCATCTTAGTATTCAAGTTGTGTTCCCCATTCCTTTAGTATGAGTGTGCATCCTGCTTGGTATTTTGATTCTGTATTAAGTTTCCATGGTTTCGTTTCTTGCAGCAACCAGATCATATGATGACCTACAATGGCAGCTGACTAACAAATCTCGTGCTACATGTATGTACAACTTTGCCTGAACTTAGTTTTTGATTTTTATAACTACACTTACGTGCTACATGCATGTACAAATCTGCTTGAACTCAGTTGTTGATTCTTAAATCTAAAGTGTAGTTCCGAATTATGAAATCGATGGAGGTAGTAAAGAAATTGGTTAGTTCTCATGTTTCTATTTCCGCCCCGTAGTGAGTAACCTCTTCGGAACTTCTGTGATCCCACAATTATCATACAAATTAATATTTTTTCTTTGCTTTTTATCATGTCCCTTCTGCACATGAAGCAGTAAAGTGATGACATTGATGCATATGCATCACTCTAAAGACCTAAAAGCTAACTTCCTCAAGTTTATGCAAAATCTAAAAATGAACACTTATTTGGGAATAGAGAGAGTGTTGTGCTAGTTGTATATATAGACCATTGAAGCACTAGATGAGATTAATTTTGCTAAATTGTGGATTTACCATCGTCATTCTTATTTTCACATTTGATGATGTTAATTTTTGCTAAATTGGAGCTAGTCTATTATCGTTTTCATTCAAACAAAAGTAAATCTTTCTTGATGACACTTGTATGAATAATGAACTACCATCTCATTGTCCCTGTACATCAGAAAGCTCTTGTTTACAATAAAGTTCAGATCTAGCAATAAAGTTCTCATCCAGCTCCCAACCACACACTCAAATAGTTTACAAAACAGAGTAAAACAAGATCTTCATTTAGTTGCTGTAATATTTAGTTGCCTAAGAATGTTTGGACAATAGTGTTGTGCCATGGGTCAGACAGGTGCTGCAATAGGTTGTCAAAAGGTCCCTTTCCAGTCACATTGTGTTGAACCACAAATCCCAAGAATGCCAACATTGCCAATCTCCCTGCAAAAATAACAAAATTATAGCCATTAGCTCCATATTGCATACATATCCAAGTAGAAAACGTGTAAGTTTTTTTTTTTTGAGTATTTAATTAATTACCATTGGCGATCTCTTTCTCCTTGGCTTCTTCTGTAGGTGCAAAGTTGAGGGATTGAAAATGCCACCTGGGTATCCACATTCATTGGGAGGCAAGCTGTAGCTGGTAAAGATAGGATCTTGATTAACACTCCCTGGGTTCTTGATGTCTTGCCACCTTCTGATCTCGACGTAGTGGAACAAAATGAACTCAATCACAAATAGAGTCGAAGAAGAAGCAAAGTATTCCTCTTTCCCTGCGTCGTACCATTTAGGAACGTTAAGTATCCCAATGTTTGTGAACACTTCAGGCAAAAGCATTCCAGCAACACCCAACATGGCCCACCTTCCATTTACAAGCTCAGCTTGAACAAACCATTTCAAGTTCTCTGGGTCCTCTGCAAGCCCCAGTGGGTCGAACCCGTTGTCACCTGGAAGACTGGTTCAATACAAATGTTTTCAAGCTTGTAAAACTTTATCTGCCTGTATAAAATATTTATTTGAGTTTAAATAAAATAAAATTAGGAATTACCTTCCGGTGAGGTAATCAGGTGAGGCCAATCCAGGTAACCATTGACCTTTCTTTGCTTCAACCTTGAAGGAGCCTGTTGAAGAAGCAGTTGTTGGTTTGATAGAGATTAAGCTGTTTAGTTTTCCGGCAGATCCAAGGAACCTGGACCGGGAGGCACATGGCCGGAGACCGGCAACAGAAGCTTGTGTGGTGACGGCGGCCATTGGAATCAAAGGTTAGTCTTTGTTGGCTCTGCTCAAAATCTATGTTTTTTGTAGTATTTATTCATTACATTTTTATTTCTTGTGGCCTTGGTTTGGTGTTGGTAAATTGGACAGTAGGTTGAAAAGATTATAGGGATCCTGTGGTGGTGATTAATTTGGGGGTTTTGGATTAGCCAATGAGGTGCAAGGGTACTTATCCTTATCTGTGGTCTCATATCTGCATATCTATTGCTCTGTTCTGGTTGGTTAGAATTGTCTAGCTGGATGCCACGTAGGAAGATATTAGGATATGTTGGCATCAAGATGAATCTTTGGTGTTCATTGAATGTATGACAAATGGAAATCTAAGTGGTAAGAGATTGTTGGGCTTTGTGTTAGGCTCACTGAGCTAGCTAATAGAATGCAGACTTATTTGGTTTCTTATCCACTATGGGCTTGGAGGAGGTATTACTACTGAACTAATGATTTGGCAAATACTTGTAGCTAGCCCAGTTTCTTGACTCACCTTAAATTATTTGGTCCTTTGATTCACCTTAAATTATTTGGTCCTTTTTAAGGAGAGAAGAAATAAAATACTCCCTCCATCTTCTACTTGCTTTCACTTTTATTGTCAACTTAATTAAATTTTGATCACAATATTATAAAAATCTAGATAGCTCAGCAATTTTAAAAATTGTTATTGATAATATTAATGGCGAAGTAATAACAATCTGTATAATTGCATAAATATTTAGATTTTCATAAATTTATGGTCAAAGTTCAATTGAGTTGAACATGAAAGTCAAAGTAAGTAGTATGAGAGTAATGTACATACCTCCTTGTGCCCTTAGACGAGCTCATTCCTGCTATTTCCACATATCATTTCATAATGATATGGTTTCTTTTAGGATTACATTTAGTGTCCACCTTTGGAGTTTAGTTAAATATCAATGTCCGTTTATAAATGAAAAATGTAAACAAAAAGGGTGGACGACATACATGTCTTTGATATGCCTTGTGATGTTGATGAGTGGCATAGCATTACCACTTTATTTATCACCTTAATTGTCGTAATAATTGATTTACTTGATGCTTATATGATGTACGATGAGGTTAGTTAAAGCCAGAACACTAGCTTAAGCGACATTTGATATTTATTTTTGTATAAAAGGTTTAAGGTTCAATTTTCAACAATGATATGCACTTTCAAGTACTCCCTCCGTCCCAAAGTGTTGACTTTTTTGTTGAACTTTGATCACAAATTTACGAGAGATTAATCATGTTCATGAAATTCTAAAAGTTGTTGTTGATAATATTATTAATGGTGAATCAATAGGAATTTTTAGAATTTCATGAACATAATTAAATTATCATATATTTGTGGTCAATGTTTAACAAAAAAGTCAAATGGGACAAATATTTTGGGACGGAGGGAGTAATAGATTAATCCGAAATCCATTATTTTTAAGGTTACTGAGTTGAGTTAAAGAGCTTGTTGACTTTGACTGCATTGAAATTCATTATTTTAAAGGTTACTTTTGTGTGTGTGTGTGTGTGACGGGAAGGGAATAGAAGAACATAAAGAAAGAAAGAAAAGGAAAACAACCAAACCAAAGCATACATTGACGGACCTCTGACCTCTGCAGTTAATTGATAAAAAAGCAGCCACAGACAAACTCAAGGGTTCTCAGATCACACTTCCCAATACATTCACCCAAACCCTCGTTACAAGTTTATTCCCAACTTCTTCTCTAAATTTAAATTTCTCACAAATTCAGGGTCTTTTTTGGAAAATCTCATGTTTGTTTAAGGGTTTGCCGGTGCCCATCGGGTTTGAATAAATACTGTATTCAACTTTTCCTTCACTTTTCTTATTTCTGATGATAGGGTTTGTTCAAATTTCAAGGAGGGTAAGCACTGAATTTAACCCATGTCAAAATTAATACTCACCATTTGTCTTTTCAAAAAATAATACTCCACTATACTATTGTTATTAAAATTTAATGGAGTTGAGTGAAGTATTTTCTTTATTTTTAAAACATTTACTTTTGATTTATCGAAATGGATTTTTTCATGATGCGTAAGGTATTCTTTTTCTTCATAAATACGTATGTTTTTTTATTTAATGATTTTTATTAATAGGTGTTTTATTAATGAACAACTTAATCTATTATAATGTGAAAGTGCTAAAAGTTATATTTGGTGAAGTTTGAATTCCAGACTTCTCATATGCAAGGAGATATCAAATATCTATTGAGCTAAATTTCTTTAACAGTGAACAGTTCATTATCAGTGAAAATTGTTACGTGCAGTTTGCAATCCACCAAACAATTGAAATAAATAATAATAATAATAATAATAATAATAATAATAATAATAATAATAATAATAATAATAATAATAATAATAAACATTCTGTGAAATAACTTACCAACGAAAACACAATATATATATATATATATATATATATATTTGGTACAAACAAAAACAAAATTTTAATATAGAAATAAACATCTCAACACAAACCCAAATCACTACAACATTATGAACTTCAGAGAAACGCAATTACTCTAAAAGTTACAAATTCACCCCTAATAGTAACACTCTTCAACTCTCACAACAACAACAACAAAAAAAAAAAAAAACACCAATTAAACCCACTCTAAGAGTTCCAAATTCACCCCTAATACTCTTCAACTCACAAAAAAAAACAAAAAAACAAAACACCAACTAAACTAAACCCAACCAAATACCTTCATGACATGAAGCACCATCGGGTGGTTGTATCAAATCCCACCTCTCCGATTTTCTGCCTCTCTCAAAAATAGCCAAGACAGAAAACCCTAAAAGCACTTCATCTATAGCCAATGAATTAAGAGCCACTTTAATATGAGCTCTCCTCCTAACCCTTTAAAATAAAAATACTACCAAGCCAAGCCAACTGCTTAAAATAAACTCAAAATTGTGGACCATTGAAGGTTTGACCAAATGACCAACCAGCAGGGACAACATTGTCACAGTTAACTGTCTTGCCATCACTTGTTGTAACCTTAAATGACAGTGTCTCTCCATCTAGCTTTGAATTGCTTTGCCAATTCTGTCCCCAATTCCTTGACATTGCCTCCCAATCTGTGTTTGACCCTTTGACTGATACAGCTTGAACATCTCCAGCACCTCCAACATTTGTAATCAAAACCAAATTGAAATACGAATGCCCATTTATACTGAACCTTATCCCTCCCTTCTTCTGGCACGGTACCCTACAAATAAGAATTCAAAATAACTAAGATTCAGAGTAACGATATAGGCGCAAAAATAATTCATTAAATCTTAGTAGCAGGGGCGGAGCCAGGGGGGGGCAGGAGGGGGCACTTGCCCCCCCCACCGGCGGAAATGCAGTGCAAAATATTTTTATTTTTATTTTTTTGCCCCCCCCACCGGAATCTGGCAAAAATTAGGGATTTAGGCCGGTGAATTGCCCGGAGAAGAAGAAGAGTTAACGTTTTTTTTTTGTTTTTTTAATTAATCAAAACGACGTCGTTTTGATTAATTAAAAAACAAAAAAAAAAACGTAAACTGCGTCGTTTCCCTGTTTCCAGTTATTTAAAAAAAAAAAATAGAGAGAGGACGTAATTTCCTCTTTCTTCTCGACAAAAACCTAGCAAATCTCTCCGGACTCCGCCCCTTGCAGCGCCGCTCCTCCTCCCCGACGCCGCCGCCGCTCCTCCTCCTTGACGCCGCCGCTCCTTCTCCTCCTTGCTGCTGCAGTGCTGCCGTCTCTCTCTCTCTCGGTAATTTCCTCTCTCTCTCTCTACAAATTTGAATGGAGTTTACAAATTTAAATGTGTTATTAATTTTAATTTCTTCACAAATTGATAAGTTTTCAATTGTATTTTTTGTTCGTTTAGGTTTATCAATGGATAGATTTGTATTGAAATTGTTCGTTTAGGTTTATTTGTTTTTCATGGATCCGACCCATTTTTTACTTGTCCGACCCGAAAATTTTTTTCGGGGGCGCTGCCCCCGAACCCCCGTATAATCTTGCCCCCCCCACGGAAAATTCCTGGCTCCGCCCCTGCTTAGTAGTTGACAGTTGTTAATTGACGGATTTTGGGTCTGTAGGGGCGGTTATTACCTTCTGTAAGAAACGGGTACAATGCCGGCCTTGAACTGGGCAATTTGTTGGAATATGGGTTGAGACAGGTCGAAATGTTGGTTAGGAGGGTTGCACCAGCCGCCGTTGTTGTTAGGGAGGGCATTGTTTGGAGGGCAGAAATTGGTGGCAGTGACCATTATGGAACCAGGGTTGCACCACCTTGGGTCATCTACGCACTTGATTTCAAAGCAAGCACCGCAGCTGAAGCCGTTGTTGAACAAGGCTGTGCTAAGTGCTGCCGTGTTGGTGCCGTACCCTTGGCTGTAGAGGTTTCCATACCCACAGGCTCCACCTGAATGCATCACCACAAATTAATTAAGCTCTTCAACACTTATAAACTTCCCATCTGAGTGGATATATGGAGTAAATTACTCTCTCCGTGCCGGAGTGAATGTTAAACATTAATTTTGAGACTTCAAATAAAATTAGACATTTATTTTAGGATGGAGATAGTATTTAGTAGACGTACCCATAGTGCCAGAAGCATCGCCACCTCCATAGAAAGTGGCATGAGCAGGCATCCAACCTCCATCGTCCCCATGAGCTCCCGAGACTAGTGACAGAAAACCCACCAAAAGAAACCCAATTACAAAAGACATTTTAATTTCCTGCATGCAAGCACAAATTATTAAAATTCCTTGTTGGACTTTATTATTTATAATAAATGCATTAAATTGTTGAAAATAAATGGAAAAGAGAAGAAGATAACCTTTAAATGAGCAAAAGCCAAGAAGAGAGAAAGAAGTGTAGGTATTGAAGGTAAGGTGGGGATTGGGGTTGTGAGTTTGGGAAATTGGGGAGTTGTGGTGAGAATAAATAGAGATGCTTGGTAGTGACAAGGGCAACAATGTCATTTTCTTAATTTAAAACAGAGGGAAGAATTCAAAAAAACTGACAGGGGATGGGGTGTGGTGTGTTGAAGCGCCAAGTGCTCAAGGAAGGAAGGAGGCATAATTTGTTTGGACTTGAAAATTAGAAACCACGTGGTTAGGAAAGGAGCCTCTTTGATGCAATCAGCAGCAGCTTTGGCTTTGTCTTTGTCTTTGGCTTTCGCTTTGTTGTTTAACAGAAACAAAATCGTTTACTATATGATAATATAATAAATAATTATAGACGTAGTTAATTTATGCTCCCCCGTCCCTGAAAGATTGTCTCATTTGCCATTTTGATTTGTCCCAAAAAGTATGTCTCATTTCTAAACTTAGGCATGAATGTTAGTACAAAACTACTAAGGTACAAGAAGGTGAAATTTTTCCTTAATAATTGTAAAATGTACAACAGGACAATCTTTTAGGGACGGAGGAAGTACATAATATACATACGGAGAAAAAGAATTGATATAAATTAGTCAAGTTTAATTAATAATATAAGGAAATTATTTATACAAAAATGTTGAGTATTTTTCAAGTGATACAATTTTAAACCTAAGTAATACAAGGAAATTACAATCGCAATAATAGGAATACTATTACAATAATAAAATATTTCCTTCATCCCGTTATAAGCTTTACCTTTTATCCAAATTGTGTCTCGTTATAAATTTCACCTTTCTTAAAATGGTAATAAATGTGGCTCACATTTGTCAATTTCACTCACTTTTTCCTTTCACATTCTTAAATTGTGGGACTCACTTGTAATATTTACTAATTTTTTCCCCTCACACATTTATATTATTGGTGTCACTTATCATGCCCACTCACTTCTTTCCTCTCACAACCAATTTCCCACTCATTATTTTGCTTAATTTTTTTATCAATCCCAAAATGATTAAGCTTTTAGTCGGACGAAATGATTATAATATATGATCATGATTTGATATATCTGTATCACATCACACGATAGGTACTCGTATAACACCAACAGCACACAGCTTTCTAACACCAACAGCACACAGCTTTCTTTCCTTTCTCGCAATAAAGTTTAGAAAATCTGTTATAAAGCCTGAATTCACTCATGGATGTATAAACTTTGATAACTAACATTAATTGCTAGTTTTTAAAATACAACAATTCTTAAAATTAGGATCGGGTAAGAAATAGAAAGAGGTCCAAGAATGTAAAAATGATTGAATTGGATTGATAGTAAACTATATTAAAAATTACACCTTACATCAATTCATAATAATAGGAGTAGCCCTTTAAATATGTATATCGGTCCATGTCCATGTACTTTCTCTGTCTCACCTCAATTGGTAAAAAAAAATATCAAAGCATGGGAATCTATATAATATTCGTGTAGGGGAATATGGGGTCTCGATCTTGATACTATGGCCGGATATATGATTGAATCGTGTATAATCCACTTTCCAAATAAAGTATTTCGACCCTTAATGCCTGGGTTACACAAAATCTTTATTGGGATAAGACAATCACGCAATTTGTTTTCTAGGCAAAGAGAACAAATCAAAACTTGAGAATTGTGTTGCTTTTGTTATTGTTGTATCACTTGTGTTTTTCATGTATTTACAACTGAGATCAATCCCTGTATATATACAGATGGAGAGGTATTAGTAAAAGGGTATAACCAAAAGACACGACTTTAGCCAAGCGATGTGTCTTTTCAGTTTGAACTGGCACCTGTTCAGGACCTGCTCGGCCGAGTCAAGGGACTCGCTCGGCCGAGCATAGATGTCCCAAGTCATTTTGCCCAGATGCACGGCCGTGTCTTTTGAACTGCACGGCCGTGCTGTTCATACTGCTCGGCCGAGCAAGGCATATGCCTCGGCCGAGCATGGCTGTCCAGAAACTTGGACAATCTGCCATGCTCTGCTCGGCCGAGTCAAGGACTCTGCTCGGCCGAGCACATCAGCAAAATGTGCTACCCTTTAACTTTTACTTCTTTATCGAGGTTGACTTCGTTTTAGCTCAAACGAGTGTGTACTCCACACTTTCCCTTACTCGTATCCGAGTCTAAAACGAATCACATTGATCTCTTAGTAAATCACCATTACATTAAAATAAGTTGAGTGATACTAAAATCACCAACAAATCCCCTCCATTTTAGTGTAATCCTTTGATTTACTAAACTTTATAAATAACGAAACAAACGAATGCGTAAATGAAAATGTCTTGCGATTGAATTTTCATCTTAGTATAATACACATTTCAAATACTCGAGAATAGGGGTGTCGTAACGATTGAACCCGTCAACTCATATGAATACCTGAAGATACTATACACATAAGTTCAGTACAATTCTCTTTGTTTAATCTTGACACTATTACAAGCCATGTGTCCATATCCAATAGTGAACATATAGGAAGCCAAGTCCTAGCTTCTTGAAGCGGCAAAACTTCATGTCCACATAGGTAGTTCCTTTAATCTTGCACCTGCATTTGCAATTTTTCAAAGGAACTATTAAGAAGATATTCTTCAACCTAACCTTTACTTGCAGGTCTGAACACATACCTTGGGAAAGATAATAACATGTGTTCCAATCTCCAACTGCGAGCTTTCCACATTGAATTCAAGCTTCTAACGTTGTATTAGAAGGGAATTGGGTATCTCACAATTAGAGGATTAAATGGACTTTAATCCCATTCCCATTGCAGACTTATTTACCAAGTCTCTGGCTAACCCCTTCGTCAGTGGTCGGCCAAATTTTGTTGCGACCGAACAAATTCAAACGATATCACACCATTCATGATTAACTCCCGAATCATACTATGTCTGACACCCAAGTGTCTAGACTTGCCATTATAAATCTGACTATAGGCCCTAGCCAAGGTGGCGGCACTATCACAATGGATAGACATTGGTGATATCGGTTTTGGCCATAATGGAATCTCATATATCATGTTCGAGCCACTCCGCTTCTTTTCCAAACAGCAGCCAATGCTACAAACTCGCATTCCATTGTAGAATGTGTAATACATGCCCGCTTTTGGAAGCCCAAGAAATGGCACCTCCTCCAAGCAAGAACACCCAACCACTAGTAGAAGATGAATCTTCTTGGTTGATCCAACTAGCATCGGTATAACCTTCTAATATAGAAGGATGTCCACTATAACACAAACCATAGTCCATAGTACCTTTTAAGTACTTGAACACCCTTGTTATAGCATGCCAATGCTGTCTACTAGGATTACTAGTGAACCTGCTCAATCTTCCAACCGCATAAGCAATATCAGGTCGAGTACCCGTCATAGCATACATCAAACTGCCAATGGCTTTTGAGTATTCGAGCTGTGACACAGGTTTACCAAGATTTGATACAAGTTTCTCAGTAGGATCCATGGGAGTACTAACTTTAGAACAATTATCACAATTAAACCTCTTGAGAATTTTTTCAATATAATGAGATTGTGATATTGCAATTCCCTTGTTCATCCGTTTAATCTTTATATCAAGAATTACATCGGCTTCTCCCATGTCCTTCATCGAAAACTTTGATGACAAAAACTTCTTAGTTTTATCAACTACATTTTGGTTAGTGCCAAAAATCAACATGTCATCTACATATAGACAGATGATTACACCTTTACCGGATTCATCAAATCTGCTATATACACATTTGTCGGACTGATTTAATACAAAACCATTCGACAAAACAACCTCATCAAATTTTTGATGCCACCGCTAGGTGCTTGCTTCAAATTTCATACAATGACTTAATTAACTTACATACCTTATGCTCATTACCTGGCATAACAAATCCTTCAAAGTTGCTTCATATACACTTCTTCTTCCAAATCACCATTTAAGAATGCCGTTTTGACATCCATTTGATGGATCAATAGATTCTGAATAGCCGCCAAAGCTATCGAAATCTAATAGTAGTGATACGAGCAATCGGTGCATAGGTATCGAAGTAATCGATCCCTTCCTTTTGTCTAAAGCCTTGGATTACCAATCGAGCTTTAAACTTGTCGATAGTTCCATCGACTTTCATCTTCTTTTTGAAGATCCATTTGCACCCCAAAGGTTTACACTGTGGTAAATCGACAAGACCCATGTATTATTTTCCACAATAGAACCAATCTCATCATCGATGGCTTCTTTCCAAAAACCGGCGTCTCGAGATTTTATTGCTTCATCATAGGTTCTTGGATCCTCCTCTATACTATAACGAAGAGTATTGAGATTCAATTTGATCTCTTGATCCCATAACTAAATATAGTTGAAAATCGAACCATATGATTTAGCTTTCCTTACTCTTGTACTCTTACGAGGTTCGGGTGTCTCACTTGGTACATCAATTGAATGATCATCCATTTGAGATTCAAATGACATTGGTATAATATCCTTGGGTCTAGGTATCGAAGAGAAACGATTCTCATCAAAGATTGCATCTCTTGATTCTATAATTGTGTTTATAGAAATGAATTCATTAGGTTCTATAACATAAAACCTATATGCCTTGGAATGCAAAGCATATCCAACAAAGATGCAATCAGTACCTTTTTCTCTCAACTTTTTCCTTTTAGGGTCCTAAGTCTAACCACGGCCTACAACCCCAAACTCGCAAAAATGTCAAGTTTGGTCGTTTCTTATACCAAAGCTCATATGGGGTAATCTTGTTCCTTTTATTAGGAACTCTATTCAATAGATGACAAGCCGTTAACATGGCTTCACCCCAAAACCCGTCACTCAAGCCCGAGTAAGACAACATGGCGTTAACCATTTCTTCAAGAGTTCTATTCTTCCTTTCAGCCACACCATTTTGTTGTGGTACATAAGGAGCCGTAGTCTCATGAATTATCCCTACGGATTGGAAATATTTAGGATCATAATATTCACCACCTCTATCCGTGCGTAAGGTTTTAATCAAGCCATTTAATTGAAGTTCAACTTCGGTTTTATAAATTTTAAATTTATCTAGGGCTTCATCTTTTGCATGCAGCAAATAAATATAGCAAAACCTAGAAGCATCATCTATAAAAGTGACAATATACTTTTTATTGCCTAAAGATGGAGTTGCATGAAAATCACATAAATCACTATGTATCAATTCAAGTTTTACAGAATTCCTTGTAACACTTTTAAAAGGTTTCCTAGTGATTTTTGTTAACATGCAAGTATTACACCTTTCCGTATTATTATCAATAACAGGAATCAAACCATCTTTGGATATTTCAAGCATTCTTTTATAGTGCACATGTCCTAACCGAGCATGCCATAATGAGGAATTAACAACAACAGAGGAAGTCATATAAACAGAACTAGAGTTAACAAGAATTTTATTTAAATTCAACATGAACATTCCATTGTTATAATAACCAAATCCTACAAATACACCGTACTTCGATAAGATATACTTATCGGATTCATACACTTGTTTATATCCACATTTGTTCAAGACAGACTGTAAATTAAATTCTTACGAAGTTTAGGTACATATAAAACATTAAACAAAGAAATAGTTTTTCCCGAACTAAATTCCAACACCACACTTCCTCTTCCTTGAATAGGAGCGGAATGGTCATCACCCATGTAAAGGACAGATCCGTCTTCCATTGGTTCGTATGACTTAAACCAACAACGATCCTTACAAACATGAGTCGTGGCACCGAATCAATCCACCACGCAATAGCATCATCCTGCACATAAAATGCCTCAGAAATTAGTGAAACAGAATTTTTAATAAATCTGTTCCAACTATGTATTAAAATCTGACCTTGGTTTTGAGAATGGTCCTTAGACCCCTTTCCCGAACCACTTGTGCTTGCGCCTTTCTTGTTGTTTCCAATACGACAATCCTTCTTAAAGTGACCAGTTTTGCCACACTTCCAACATGCCAATTTAGGCTTCTTGTTGGGACCAGAACCATTGTCATTGAAACTACGTTTCTTTCCTTTGTTTTTATTGTCCACCCTCATCAATCATATTGACCGAGGGTCCAACAACTTCCTTTCCTTTGCCTTTGTCATCCTCTTGCGCCCTAAGAGATTCCTCTATGCGCAAGTGACTACCAAGTTGAACCAAAGATAGATCGTCTTTACCATGTTTCAAAGTGTGTTTGAAATCCTTCCAGGAGGGAGGCAATTTATCAATCACACTTGAAACCGATATGGACTCATCCATCTTCAACCCGTGTTGTGTATATTGTCCAAGGATTTTAAGGAGTTCATTGAACTGTTCCATGACAGGTCTTGAATCGACCATCTTGTAATTATTAAAATTACTCACAAGGAACTTCTTACTAGAAGCATCCTCTGCCATGTACTTGGATTCAAGAGAATCCCATAACTCTTTTGCAGATTCCTCATTTTGATAGATGTCAAAGAGAGAATCAGACATACCGTTTAATATGTGTCCTCTGCAGATGTAGTCGTCGTTTTCCCACTTTGATCTACGTCTGATTGCCTCCAAGTTGTCATCTTCAAGCAATTCCGGAATAGGGGTAGAAAGAACATACACCACTTTTAACGTTGTTAAAAGGAAGTGCATCTTCTTCTGCCAACGCCTGAAGTCTTGTCCTTCGAATTTGTCTAGCTTCCCAAACTTAGTCGTCATCTCCTTCAAAGTACTTCCACCAGCCATGAGTATCACCAAATACTTTATTCGTTTGTAGGGGAATATGGGGTCTCGATCTTGATACTATGGCCGGATATATGATTGAATCGTGTATAATCCACTTTCCGAATAAAGTATTTCGACCCTTAATGCCTGGGTTACACAAAATCTTTATTGGGATAAGACAATCACGCAATTTGTTTTCTAGGCAAAGAGAACAAATCAAAACTTGAGAATTGTGTTGCTTTTGTTATTGTTGTATCACTTGTGTTTTTCATGTATTTACAACTGAGATCAATCCCTGTATATATACAGATGGAGAGGTATTAGTAAAAGGGTATAACCAAAAGACACGACTTTAGCCAAGCGATGTGTCTTTTCAGTTTGAACTGGCACCTGTTCAGGACCTGCTCGGCCGAGTCAAGGGACTCGCTCGGCCGAGCATAGATGTCCCAAGTCATTTTGCCCAGATGCACGGCCGTGTCTTTTGAACTGCACGGCCGTGCTGTTCATACTGCTCGGCCGAGCAAGGCATATGCCTCGGCCGAGCATGGCTGTCCAGAAACTTGGACAATCTGCCATGCTCTGCTCAGCCGAGTCAAGGACTCTGCTCGGCCGAGCACATCAGCAAAATGTGCTACCCTTTAACTTTTACTTCTTTATCGAGGTTGACTTCGTTTTAGCTCAAACGAGTGTGTACTCCACACTTTCCCTTACTCGTATTCGAGTCTAAAACGAATCACATTGATCTCTTAGTAAATCACCATTACATTAAAATAAGTTGAGTGATACTAAAATCACCAACAATTCAGGTGTTGTGAGTATAGATAATGAATATGAAGGAAAAAGTGGGACAAAGTACTTTTAGGATATGTTAATATAATGTCTACACCAACAGATACTAACGAACTTGCAGAAGTAAGGGTGAAATGCAAAACCACCATCACCTGCATTGCATCCTCTTATTAAATATGGAGATATATGTAATGCAATTGTAGGTAGAGATATTCGGGTCATTGATCATTCAATGTCATCTCTGTTACTTGATACACATTCAATGTATATATATGTGTGTGACATTAATGTACACAAAAGCTGATTTCTTCTCTCAACTTGGACTATGGCTTATGTTGCAGATATTTTCTACCATTAATTCTTACGCATCTAGTTTCATATCCACATCAATGTATTCTCCTAAAGGCCTGTTTGGTGAAACTGAAAATTAAGCTCTGAAAATGTAGAGCTGAAAATTAAGAGCTGAAATCATTAAGTTGCTGAATTTTGAAGACTTATGTTTGTTTGATAATGACAAACCACTTACATCTAAATTTTCAAAATTTCAACTCAACATTTAAAATATTATATGAATAATATTTATAATTTTCTAATAAAATAAATTCATTATTGACATATACATTATTATTATTATTATTATTATAAGTAAATTTTAATCTTATAATATTTAAATATTTTTATTTGTACTTTCTTTATCCCATAATAATATTTATCTTGATTAGTTTGGTAAATATGATCACAAATGTTGACAAATAATTAAAAAAAAAATTATATAATGATACAAAAGGAAGTAACAATAAATAAATAAATAAAATATGTTGATGTGTGGATTTGAACTCATTCCTTTTTTTTCTCATTCTTTCCACCTCTTACCTTGTTAAGCTACTCCTTGCCCACTTAAAATTAATAGCCTTTTTTAAGACAATCTTAATTATTTAAGTGATTCAAATTTACCTTACCAAACAAGCTTAATTTTTTAATCTCTTAAAGTGTTCCAAATTAAGATCTTAATTTGGTTACCATACATGCCCTTAGACTATGTAAAGTGGTTTCATCCCACTCTCCTATTTCATCTAACACTTTTTACACTTTTTCTTATCCACCTAATATTTCATCTACCCATTTCATTTAACTCCCTACAATGGCTAAATTAAATTAAATTTCAACTTCCAACTCATCATTCTATATCCCACCACTTTTATTTTATTTATATTCTTTATTTTTATGATTAGTAAAATAATAATAATTATTATTATTATTTATAATTAAAAAATTATTTCACACTTAATTAAAAAAATATTGCATCAATTTATAGGAAAAAAATAATGATTTTTTTTTAAATAAATGCTAAAATGAAGAAGGTTAATTGAGAAATGGGTGTTGTTTTTTTTTGTGTCCAAATCAAATGAAACTTGTATCAATTTATAGGGAAAAAATGATGAATTTTGGTGAAAAAAAATATTTAAAAAATAATAATTTACTAGATGGTAATTCAGTTCAAAGAATTGGGATAAAAAAAAAAATTGAAAATTCAACGGACCAATAAGAACGTCACACTTGGCACAACCATAAAAAACCAAAAAAAAAAAGAAAAAACGGAGCGACTTAGGGGCTTGCCTGGGCGTGAGGCGCACACGCCACATGACCTCCGATCAGAAGCCGACACGTGTCATTGAATTTTTTTTTTCAGCTGGATGAAATATTTCATCCAACCTTTTCATCCCACCCCATTTCAACCTCCCATTGCAGCATTTCAACTGAATGAAATGGGTTTCATCCCCCATTTCATTCCCCATTGCTCATGGTCTTATATTAAAATGAATTAAATATGTACATTTTCGTGTACGTGACTAGCTCTAATTGCAATATAAGACTATCTCCATCAGTGACCCCGACCCAATTCAACCTCAAATAAAATATTAATTTATCTCACTTCCATATACACACTCTCAACCTTATATAATTTATACTCCCATCAGTGACCTCAACCCAACCCAACCCAACCTTTTAAAAATAAAATATTTATTTTTTCTTTACTTCAACTTATCTAAAATACTTATCATTTTTTTAAAAAATAATGTATTAGTAATAATATTTTTAAAATTATCCGTACAATTATTAAAAATAATTACTAATACAATTATAAAAAAATTATAAATTTTGATATATTTTTTATTTTATATAAAACATATTAATTTTAAAAATATATTTATATAAACACAAAATCAAAACAATTTGGTGAAACAAAAAAAAAAAACAAAAACAAAAAAAAATGGTGACCCAACCGGGCTCTATTATTTCAGGTCGGCCATTTGCCTAAAGTCATGAATTTTGATGACTTTCTATTTTTTTTTCTTTTTGGTTTTGTCTTTTATGGTGACCCTCCCTTGAGGGTAGACATGTCCAAACGGTTCCGATTTCGCTTTCCGATTTCGGAACCGCCGGTTTACGGTTTTCAAATAGCCGGAATCATATTCGAACCATATTAATCCGATTCCCGGTTCTATCCGTCGGTTCCGATTCCGGTTCCAACGGTTCCACCGGTTTCATCACCATCTAACTTTTTTTTTTTTTTTTAAATCCAAACCTCTTAAACAGTAAAAACGCTAACTAATCTGTGTTTTTTTTTTTTTTTCACTTGGGGACTGGGAAGTATGTTTTTGGAAAGAATGAAAAGTGGACAAAATTTGGTTAGTATATTATTAAAGATAAAATAAAAATTCTAACAATATTTTTAGGAAAAAATAGGGGCGGCACCCTTATAATTTTATTAATATAATTGAAAATATTACAATGAGGGGGACAACCAAGTCTTTCCCTTTTATAATTCAAGGGTAGACAAAAGGAGCCTATACCTCTATAGTCTATATTACAACATTTATCTAAATTCTAGTCTAATTTAAATAAAACAACACTATACTACAAGTACAAATACTAAATCGATTCCGGTTCGCGATTCCGAAACCGCTGGTTCGTCGGTTCCCAATATGGTGGATTCGTATTCGAACCGTTTCAATCCGGTTCCCGGTTACGTTCGGTTCCCGATTCCGACGGTTCCCGGTTCTCGCCGATTCCCGATTCCGATTCTACCCGCCGATTCCGTCGATTTCCGATTCTATTTGGACATGTCTACTTGAGGGTCACCGATGTGAATGGTCTAATCGACCAAGGGGAGGGGTTTTTGGGTGAGGTTTTTTCTTAGGTAGAAGGCCACCTCATCAAAAGAAGAGAGAAAGAGAATAAACCGCTCCATTGTAATGGAGCGACCTTTTTTTCTTACAGTTTTTCGTTTTTTTTTTTCAAATTGAACATTTTGCTAAAAAAAAAACGATAATTTATTGGCCCAAAATAAATTTTTATTTTTTTAACGAAGTAAATGTATTTTTTTTTTTAAAAAAGATGTCCCTAAAAAGCTTTTGAAAAGGTTTATAAGTGTAGGGAAAAAAGCTGTTAAAGGTTTATAAAAATAAAAATGTATAAAGTGGTGATGTGACGGACTCATAAATCCGTTGAAGAAGGGGGTTATGAGTAAAGATGCCATAAGATTACTTTTATTGGTGACATTGTTTCAATTGGTAACATCAAAAAATCCAAAAAATATAAATAAATCAATAAACAAATAAAAATATTAGGAATGTGACGTTGACCCAACCATTGTTGTATAGCTAACTCAATGTTACAAGTCAAATGTAGATTGTGTATGTGCAGGAGAGAAAAATAATATTTTATTAATAGGTAGGGTTGGATAAGTGTCACCGTTAAAGATAGTTTTAATTGGGCAAATTTATGTGGTTAGCCTCAATCTGACGCACGTTTTCTAGTAGAGTAATGTTGCCTGTTATGTGTCGATTAGCTCCACTATCGACAAGTCAAGGCTCATCATTTGTCTTACCATTCATTATGCCAGTTGTGCGATCAGTTGTCTGCACATACTCCTTGAAGTGATTCCATTGTTTAGGAGTGAAACCCAGCAAGCCAGCCCTATCATCATCTATCCAGTCGCTCTCTCTCCGCTGGTATGCACCGTGTTGACTCGTGGATTGAATGTGCTTGAGTGTCTTCCCGTGGCCGAAGTGTTTTGGGGGCCTCGTCCCTTCGTGTTTCTGAAGCGCTGTTCTCCTCACTATTCTGGATACCCCACTAGCCTATATCATGTATCTGTATCATGTCCCTTCTTCTTGCAGTGAGAAAAAACAATAATGTCCACCTCCTTTCTTTCCCCATTCGAACCAGTTGTGCGATCAGTTGTGCGCACACTTGTTCCCACAACTGTCTGAACAACAAAGCTGGCATGTGCTGGATAATCTTCATGCATGCTGCCCTGGACTCTTTCTTCTCGTGCAACCATGGAATATGCCTTATTAACATTAGGCAAGGGTTCTGTGTTCAGTATAGAGGACTTCACGTTCTCAAACTTCGGTGTATCAAGGCCCATAACAAATTGATGAACCCTCTCGTCTTCATGTCGTTGGACTAGCTTCGTTCTGATGTTGCACCTGCACCCCGCACATGAGAAAGTCAGGAGTGCGTCAAAGTAATTCAGGTCGTCCCACAGTTTCTTCACACGAACAAAATAGGCCGCCACACTTTCACCTTTATGTTGTTTGCAGTTTGCTAGATCCCCTTCAATTGTTGAACCCTTGGTCCGTTTCCAACCGAAAACCTCTCCCACAAATTGTCCCACAACATTGTTACATCATCCACATAGCTCACCGTGGAACGAAGGCTTGGCTCAATGGTGTTAAAGATCCATGAAACCACCATTGAGTTCACCACTTGCCAATGTTCCAATTCATCTTTCATGGTGGGCTTTTCAATGGTTCCATCAATGAAGGCTGTTTTCGTTTTAACCCTCAATGATCCCTTGAAAACCCTAGCCCATTCTTCATAATTCTCTCCCTTCAATTGGACATGGGTGAAAATCATTCCTAGATTGTCACTTGTCGAAAGAAACTATGGAGAGCGCCTCTCATCCATGGCTTTCTTCTTGCCGTTGGCTTCGGTATTCATAGCTCTGATACCAAGTTAAGAACCAAATTTGTGAATGAGAGAATAATTCTTATTTTCCTTGAAAAATACAATTGATTACATCCCTATATATATACACAACATTCATATTTAGAGAAGGATTCTATCTATACATGACTTTCTTACTTAGAAAAGGATTCTACTATAACTAATGCTAATCAGATATTCTACTTTTCTATTTGAAGAAGAATTCTACCTAATTTACATATATCACATAAGAAAACAAGATCACATGGAAAATGAAAAGATATTGATAAAATATCTTTGTCAATATCTCAACATGCTTCTTTTCCCAGCGGCGTCACACCGAAAAACATGGCATTTTTCGGCAATACAACCTCTGATAACGCTAAATAATTTGAGGTCTCACTAAGCAATAACTGGCTTTGAGTAATCTTATACCTAGATCACAGCACAAACAATGAGCACCGTTAGAGACCAAGTCGAGATTGATACCGGCTCAAACCCTCGGGTGTGAGAGTAAAATCTATGAGGAGTATCAATTGAGAATAAGACATGAAATGTCTTAGCGTGTGTGTGTGCTAGGATTTAGATAATGTGACTTACCTTACCTAATAGGACAATTGAGAGTATTTATAATATAAAGAGAGATCCGTTGGGAATGATCTCCATCGTTAAGCATGTTTGTCTTGACATATGACACGTGATGATCCCTGGTTGTTAAGTACAATAAAGGGCACTGCTACTGTAAAGGATGTCATTGAAAGGACGAAGGACGAAGGACGGGAGGGGCAGGTGACAGTTGATTCGGCGACGCGCGTGATGGTCGCCTAAGTCTCCATTTAATGCGAGTGGCAGGTCTGTCAACTGGTGTCAGAGTTCGTACGAAATCGTGATCCATAATTTTTTAGGAACAGGGAGCATGGATGAGGTACAACACGAACTAAGGGTAACTTGGGTTGGAAGTGTCACGTAATTTAGTTTGATTTGTACCAGAGTGATCTTGATCCCGATCTGAAAAGTCCGGGCAGCTAATCAAAAAATAAAAAATAAATATACATTATTGTTATGGAGGATTGTATACATATATTCTGCATCTTTCACCCACTTGATTTTAAGTTGTAAGAATCTGCCGTACATATCATCTAATCTTATCTTACATTTACGAATATGATGAACAAAAAATAATTTTTTTCATATTGCTAGTCTAGGCACACACATAGTACAGCATGGGGGTATATATTATCTAACATTAAAAAATTATAAGGATTTGTTTTTATTCAAGGCAATGTAGATTTTTCTGTTGGAACATAAATGATCCATTAAACCCTAAGCCAACTCATAACTAGATTAAGAAGGAGAAGAAGATGAAGACGGAAGCGTGTACCTGAAGAATCCATGATGATGTTCTTGATACTTGCTCTTGAATGAAGGAGAGAGTAGGGAAGAAAGTACTTCTAAATGATAATGCCCACACTTGATCTTCTTAGAGAATGAATAGAAGAGTATGACTGAATTTTTATGAATGTTAAGTGTCTCAAATGGGCTAATGGATAGCCTATATATAGATTGAGAAGGGGCACTCATTTAGGGACTACACCCTTTCACAAAGTTGGTGGTGAGAAGTTACCATTATGCCCATCATTTAATGGTACTTTCACCTAATGGAATTCTACATATTTTGTCTATACTTTAACATTATTAAATGATTATAACATATGGAATTCAATAACACATATTATTTAACCCATGTTCTAACAATCTCCCACTTGGATTAATATTAATATGTATCTTTTACTAAATAAATTCCTTAATCATTTATAACATGAATGACAACCCTTATGTGCACGTTTATTGTCATCCAACACAATCCCGTCCATTAGTCTTATAAGTATAGGGACTAAAGGGGCAGTCGTTGTAATTGATTCGCAACTAAACCCACATCAATCACATATATATATCCAACTAAATGACATAGATTAAGTATAGATATGTAGCATGAAATATTAATGAATATATATGAAGAACGTATATATATATTCTCCAACTAGTCCTACTTAACCAAATGAGATCATTATATAAATAAAAAATAAACACAAATAAATGAAAACAACACCAACTCCCACTGAATTAAGCATTATCAAAAGTTGTTACACCCATATGAGCAACATGCTCGTGAAATACTAAAGGAGATAATGCCTTAGTAAATGGATCCGCTAACATGGAATTTGTCCCTATAAGTTGTACATCCATTTATTCATTTTGTACTCTTTCTCTTACAACAAGAAACTTAATATCTACTCCCTCCGTCCCACTATACTTGACACTTCTTTCCATTTTGGGCCGTCCCACTATACTTGACACCTTCCAAAAATAACCAAATTTTTATATTTTTATATTCACTCTACCCCACCACTCATTCTCTCTCTTCATTTTCTACCACACATTTATTCAACCAACACTACTATTTACCCCACTCATTCTCTCTCTTCATTTTCCACCACACATTTTTTTATTTTATTCTTTTTCCTTGGTTTTTGAACCCACCCCTTGGGTGTCTAGTATAGTGGGACGGAGGGAGTATATGTTTAGATTTAGATGAACTCTTGTTGTTGTTGAAGTACAAAACTGCTGCTCGATTGTCACAATACAACTTGAGAGGTCTCTCAACATTCTTGACAATTCGCAGTCCTTCAATGAATTTTCGTAGCCATATAGCTTGATTGGATGCTTCGTAGCAAGCAATAAATTCGGCTTCCATGGTGAAAGTAGTTACTAATGTTTGCTTGGCACTTCTCCAAGATATCGCTCCACTTGCCAATGTGAAAACGTAACCCGATGTCGATTTGCGACTATCTTGGCATCCAGCAAAATCGAAATCAGAATAACCAATGATCTCAAGATGATCCGACTTTGTATATGTAAGCATGTAGTTCTTTGTGTTTTGTAAATATCTCATCACTCTCTTGGCTGCAACCCAATGTTCTTTTCCCGGATTGCTTTGATATCGTTCAAGCATGCCATTAATAAAGGCAAGATCTGAACGAGTACAGACTTGTGCATACATTAAGCTTCCTACTGCCGATGCATAAGGGATATTTTTCATATACTTGGATTCAAGATTATTTTTAGGACATTGCTTTAAACTGAACTTATCCCCCTTAGAGACCGGGGTGTCATGTGACTTACAATTTTTCATGCTAAACCTTTGTAATACCTTCTCTATATAGTTCTTTTGTGATAATCCTAAAATACCTCGTGAATGATCACGATGTATTTGAATTCCTAATACAAAAGAAGCTTCACCAAGATCTTTCATCTCAAATTTGTTTGAGAGAAATTTCTTAGTTTCCTTAAGAAGGCCCTTATCATTACTAGCAAGTAAAATGTCATCCACATATAAGACCAAAAATATAAATCTACTTCCACTGAACTTATGGTACACACAATCTTCACCAAGATTCATTTCAAAACCAAATGAAAAAACAACATGGTTAAATTTTAAGTACCATTGACGAGATGCTTGCTTAAGCCCATAAATGGATTTCTTAAGTTTACAAACTAGTTGACTAGTTTGATCCGAATCAGTCACCATTTCTGGTTTCTTCATATAGATAGTTTCCTCAATATCGCCATTGAGAAAAGCTGTCTTTACATCCATTTGATGAAGCTCAAGATCAAAATGTGTCACTAATGCCATAATGATCCTAAAAGCATTTTTTGAGGATACCGATGAAAATGTTTCTTTGTAATCAATGCCTTCTTTTTTAGTAAATCCTTTAGCGACAAGACGAGCCTTATGTCTTTCCACATTACCTTGTGAATCCTTTTTGGTCTTAAAGATCCATTTACACCCAATGAGTTTCACATTCTTAGGTAATGGGACAAGATCCCAAACGTCATTATCATTCATGGATTTTAACTCTTCATTTATGGCATCAATCCACTTATGAGAATTTGGACCACTAATGGCTTCATGGAAGGTGATTGGTTCATCTCCCACTAGTCCTAACGGTTCTTCATTCTCGGCAAGATACACATCATAATAATCCGGAATAGCACTCCTTCTTGCTCTATTAGATCTCCTTAAGGGCACCGGTTCTTCTTGATTTTGAGGGTGTTGAATTTCCTCATCAACATTTTCATGTTGTTCATTAATAGGAGAATTAATGTTATTTTGAATTATATGTTCTTGTTGAATTTCAGGCACAAGTGCTTGATTTTCAATAGGAACTATAGGAAGAGGTATATAAATGGATTCCTCCTCTAACTCTTCAAATTCAAAATTACTATTCAAATTTTCCCCTCTAAAATCAACATCCTAAAAAAACCTAGCATTTTTCGTCTCGAAAAAAGTTCTAGTCTTTGGGTCATAGAATTTATATTCCCTAGATCTTTGAGAATATCCTACAAAATAACTACTAACGGTCTTAGCGTCCAACTTTCCTTCGTTAGGTCTATAAGGCCTAGCTTCAGCTGGACAACCCCAAACATGAAGATGATTTAGGGATGGTTTCTTGCCTGTCCATAATTCGTAAGGGGTTTTGTCAGTAGCTTTTGAAGGAGCTCGATTAAATAGGTAGGTTGCGGTTTTCAAAGCATCGCCCCATAATGAGTGAGGTAAGGAAGTACAAGAAATCATACTTCTTACCATATCCTTAAGGGTTCTATTACGTCTCTCGGCTACACCATTCATGCTAGGTGTCCCTGACATGGTGTAGTGAGGGACAATCCCACACTCTTCCAAATAGCGAGCAAAAGGACCTGGACGTTGTTCTCCCGAACCGTCATTCCGACCGTAGTATTCACCACCACGATCGGATCTAACATACTTAATAGTCTTTTCAAGCTGATTTTCAACTTCGGCTTTAAAAGACTTGAAAACCTCCAATGATTGAGACTTTTCGTGAAGCAAATAAATGTATCCATAACGTGAGAAGTCATCTATGAACGTAATGAAATATGTTTGTCCGTTCCATGAAGGGGTAGAGAACGGATCACATACATCCGTATGAATCAGTTCTAAGACATTTGTAGCTCTCAAGGATTCTTTATTTTTGCTGTTGTTTGTAAATTTTCCCTTAAGGCATTCAATACAAAAGTTATTTTCCGGAGTATGAAGCTTTTGTAATATTTCCTCGGACACAAGCTTGTCAATTCTCCTTTTAGAGATATGACCCAAACGCCTATGCCACAAGGTATAAGAATTTTTACTTGAAAACTTTCGTTTTATGCCTCTAAAGTTAGTTTCATTATTATGAGACTCATTTAATGAATTGACTGTGTCAAGTAAATATAGATTATCAACGTAAGATAAAGAACTAGTACCAAAGAGCTTTGAATTGAAAAACAAATTGCATTTATTATTACCAAAGATACAGGAATAACCTTCTCGATCTAAGGCAGTTATAGAAATCAGATTTCGTCTAAAAGACGGTATAATAAATACATTATTCAAAACTAAATAATATCTGGTACTAATCGATAATCTAAAAGTCCCTATGCTCTCCACCTCTACCGGCTTTCCATCTCCCATGTAGATATATCTTTCATCTTCATTGGGCGTTTGGTAGTTCAGGCAACCCTGCATACATGAACTTATATGAGTAGTTGTACCAGAATCTAACCATCATGTATACGAAGGAATTGAAACTAAATTTGCCTCAGTACAAACAAAGCTAAATGACATACCTTTCTTAATTCGCCATTGGCGATATTTAGGGCAGTCGTTCTTCATGTGAGTAAGGTCCTTGCAAAAGAAGCATTTCTTCACCTTTTGATCATTTGATGATCCCTTAGGCTTCTTTGTTGCAACCGTAATCTCCTTACCTTTTCTATTTGTCCCACGAGAAGAGGTAGATGCATAATGAGCACTTTCGGGTTTAGTTTGTTTCAATCTATCCTCTTCATCTGTCACATGTGAAATTAACTCATTGATATTCCACTTGTCCTTTTGACAGTTATAGGTCGTTTCAAAATAACCAAATTGATGAGAAAGAGAAATTAAAGCCAAATGCACAAGCAAGTCTTCCGAAAGGTCCAACTTGAGTGCCTTTAATTTAGAAGATAGGTGAAACATCTCCATTATATATTCCCTTAAGCTTCCGGTGCCCTTGTACCTCATGGAAACAAGCTTCCTTAAGGTAGCACTTGTTTCCGACCTTTCGCTTTTAGCAAAGCGTTCTTCTAGGGCATCCAAGAAACCTTTAGCTCCAACGTCCTCGGAGACACTGTTTAGAAATGTCTCCGGGACTGCGTTTTTCATTATGCTTAGGCTTACGCGATCAGAACGCTTCCACCTCTCTAGACTTGAGCGGTCTCCACAGTGCTCTTGTCAGTTAGAGGGGCGGGAGCTTGTTCTCTTAATGCGAGATCAAGGTCTAAACAGCCTAAGACCATTGTAATCTTGTTTTTCCATGTTTTAAAATTATTCCCAGTAAGCAAAGGTATAGAGTTTATGGAAGTAGTAACAGATGAAGCAAGCACTTATCAAATCTGAAGCAAAGAACAAGAATGAAACAAAACATATATAAGAATCCACACAATGATTAATTATATCAAATGAATTCCATCAAAATAAAAGACAATCAATATGACATCAAGACTAATCTTTGGATTGCGAATTGACTCATAATTTGATTTATCTTAGGATAAACAAATAGCTCAAACAATACACTTTAAATACTTGCCTTCCTTTGGGCCGGTTCAAGTATAAAAATTGTCCTAAATTTTAAGGTATTTGTTACCCGGTAATAAAGAATATAAACAATTCACTTTAAACACCCGCCTTCCTTTGGGATGGTTCAAAGTATTTAAAATGACCTAAAATTTAATTCAATTATTACCCATGAATGTAAATACTTAGTCAACAACAAGGTCTCCTTTGGGAAACAAGCATGCTATCACATATCAATATTTACCTTCATCTTTTAACAAGTTTGAATTTAATCAACAAGGTCTCCTTTGGGAAACAAGCATGTTAATTTTGTCCAAAATGTTAAGGATATAATTAATCGGAAACATAAGGCCTTAAGATAATTAATGAAATTTATTATTAAAAGATAGTAATCCTTTTGTTCTACCCGTCCATTCTTTAAAGTTTGATAACTATAAGAACCACTGAAGCGCGACTGGTGTCCAGATACTATAATTTACTAACAAATTATCACAAAATTCTGGGCACAAATTAATGTGTACTTTACTCAAAAATGAATGAAAATTGATCAAAATAGCAAAAGATTGAAAATTTTGAAAATCTGGCCAAAATTAAGTGGTGCTCGGCCGAGTCAAGGAAAGTGCTCGGCCGAGCAAAACACTCCAGAGAACACCCCTTTCTGATCCCTCACGCTCGGCCGAGTCTTTATGGTGCTCGTCTGAGTCATTAGAGAAGCTCGGCCGAGTCCTTAGGGGTTCTCGGCCGAGCACCATGACCGTTGGATGACGCCTTTTCAAATTTTTTCAAACGTTGTGCTGATACAAATGGGGTGCTCGGCCGAGTCAAGGGAGGTGCTCGGCCGAGCAGACCCTGAAAGTCAAATTTTCCAGATTTTACTAACAATTTTTAACTTAATGGTGAATCATTATTCAACCAAAGCAAGTAGATTCGCATACTCACATCACATTTTTAAATGTGTGGCTATGCATTTGAACAAACTCGCAACGCATCCAATGATGGTGGCTATGTCTAAAATGGGATAATCTTACATTAAGAATTGAAAGTCTATTGAGTAAAACCAAAATTTTATAATTAAGTTTTAACACCATACTCTAGAATCTGAATTAGAGTATGAAAAATAATTCAAGAACACATGATAAACATGGAATCTGAAGAATCAAAAGCATAATAAAACATAATGGTTTTTCATAATACTCAAACTTGATCTAGAATATGAGCAGGCTCTGATACCAATTGTTGGAACATAAATGATCCATTAAACCCTAAGCCGACTCATAACTAGATTAAGAAGGAGAAGAAGATGAAGACGGAAGCGTGTACCTGAAGAATCCATGATGATGTTCTTGATACTTGCTCTTGAATGAAGGAGAGAGTATGAAAGAAAGTACTTCTAAATGATAATGCCCACACTTGATCTTCTTAGAGAATGAATAGAAGATTATGACTGTATTTTTATGAATGTTAAGTGTCTCAAATGGGCTGATGGATAGCCTATATATGGATTGAGAAGGGGCACTCATTTAGGGACTACACCCTTTCACAAAGTTGGTGGTGAGAAGTTACCATTATGTCCATCATTTAATGGTACTTTCACCTAATGAAATTCTACATATTTTGTCTATACTTTAACATTATTAAATGATTATAACATATGGAATTCAATAACACATACTCCCTCCGTCCCATAACAAGCGACCCAGTTACTGTTCTGCACGGGAATTAAGGAAAAAGTAAAAAGGTTGATGTGTTGTGAGTGTAGATAGTTGAGTAGGAGAGAGAATGAGTGGAGAGAATAGTAAATTATAATGGTGTTGTGAGTATTATAATAATGTAGGAGAGAGAATGAGTGGAGAAAATAGTAAAGATTCTTTTCCATTTTAGGAAGTGTGACTTATCAGTGGGACGCCCAAAATGGCAAAGTGTGTCGCTTGTTATGGGACGGAGGGAGTATTATTTAATCCATGTTCTAACATTTTCTTCTAGAAAACTAAATATTGATATATGCGAATGTGATCCAAAAAGTAAAACAAAAATATATTCCCCCAATTTCATTTACATCGATCACATTCTTCATAAAATACAAATGGTACCTTATATGGTAATGTAAAACCTTCTTGATGATGTGATTGTGAAATATGAATTTGGGCTTGAAAAGTTAGGTTCAACGTGACGAGATGGGCCAAGTGGGCCAAATTTATAAAGTGGGTATTGTAAGTAAGCCTATAAATGTGAAGCGACATTCGAAGTAGGCGACAAGAGTATTGGCGACATGAGTAGGTCGAAGCGTGAGAATAAGCGGTAAGCGAGAAGTACCCGTGGCAGCTAACAACATGTTGGGTAGGATTAACCGACGACATGTATAGTGCGAGTAGAAGATGGGATTGGCGATAATATGAGTATTGTCCCTTTCCTTGAGGTTGTCGCTTGACGACAAGTGTGACTGGTAGGATTAAATGACTGATATATTGTCACGTGTGTACCCCCACTACAACCATCAAAATAGTATGATTTGACAAGGTGAACAGTGATTTCCCACTAACTTGGGGGTGGTTGGCACTCTTAGTGGATCATTGACAAGTGTCCCCCATGTGCAAGGCACATGCTGCATGGGGGTATATAAACCTTAGAGAAAATAATATTGGTAAGTCTCTCACACTCTCTCACTCTCTCTCTCTCTCTCTCTCTCTCTCTCTCTCTCTCTCTCTCTCTCTCTCTCTCTAAGTTTCCATTGTTATCAAGCTCTTAACCAGTCACTTATTCTCACGCCGGAGGGGTTTTGCCGGAGCCACCCCCGACTTAGTTCACGTTCTTGTTTGTGTGTAGGTGACTTGTTCGACCATTCAGAGGAGTCTAGACGGAGTATCCATTATTTGCGGTTCAGTCCAGATCATATCATGTGCAACCCATTTGGCGGTGTAGCATCACTTCTTTCAGGGGAAGCTTTCTAGCTAGAGATTTGTCCTGAAATCAATGGTTATTTTTAGGGCTGTTATACGAACCGAACAGCTCGAGCTCGACTCGAGCTCAACTCGAAAAAACTCGACTCGAATGAGCTCGAGTTGAAGCTCGAGCTCGAGCTCGAATAAGAATTTTAACTCGTGAAATTTTCGAGTCGAACAGGCTCGACTCGTGAGCTCGAGAAAGATCGTTTCGAACTCGACTCGACTCGAGTTCGACTCGATAAACTCGATAAAAGCTCGAATTTTTCATTGTTTGTTTTCATATACACACAAATATATTTATCCAAGGCCAATTGCCCCCAAGTCCAACACCATTTACTAACCCTTGGGCCTTGGCTTCAGCTGGTTATATAGGCACACGCAAAATGTAAGTTTCTTTTCATTTCATTGTGGGATTATGTCCAAGGGCCAAGGCCGGCCGAGCCAAGGCCTAGGCTGTTTTAGTTGAATTTTCTTTCGATGTGGGATTTTTTCCATTGCAAGGCTAAGGTGGCCAAGGCCGGCCGAGCCAAGGCAAGGCCAAGGCCAAGGCTGGCCGAGCAGAGGCAAGGCCAAGGGCAAGGCAGGCCGAGCCAAGGCCAAGCCAAGGCCAAGGCCAAGCCAAGGCTAATTTTATTATTTTTGACAAATAAATATTTCATAAATTTTTATATATATTTTTTGGATATATATATAAATTTATGAAATATATTTAAATTTTGTCTAATTTCTCGGCCCCGCCTAGGCCCCTAGGCGCTAGGCAGCCTAGGCCCGACTCCGCCGCCTAGCATCCGCCTTGCGCTTTTTAGAACACTGGTATTAATATATTATTAAAATTGATATACCCTCCTATCCAAAATAAATATTTTGTTACTAAAATGTTAAATCATATACTAAAATGTCATATATATGCTATACCCTAAACCCTAAACTCTAATTGTAGATCATATACTCCATACCCTAAACCCTAATCTATACTTTAACAGTTTAACCCATATACCACATATCCTAAATCCTAAATAATATATTCCATACCCTAAATGCTAAATAATATACTAAAATGTCATATATATGCTATACCCTAAACCCTAAACCCTAATTGTAGATCATATACTCCATACCCTAAACCCTAATCTATACTTTAACAGTTTAACCCATATACCACATATCCTAAATCCTAAATCATATATTCCATACCCTAAATGCTAAATCATATATTATTATTAATAATACCAGTGTTCTAAAAAGCGTTAGGCGAATGCTAGGCAGCGGAGTCGGGCCTAGCGCCTAGGGGCCTAAGCGGGGCCGAGAAATTATACAAAATTTAAATATATTTCATAAAGTTATATATATATATATCCAAAAATATATATATAAATTTATGAAATATTTATTTTTCAAAAAAAATAAAAATTAACATTTGCCTTAGCTTGGCCTTGCCTTGCCTTGGCTCGGCCTTGGCCTTGCCTTGGCTCGGCCTTATCCTTGCCTTGGCTCGGCCTTGGCCGTCCCTTGCCTCGTCCGTGGCCTTGCAACCAAATATCCCACATCGAAAAGAAAGTCTAAGTAAATGAGGCGCCTGGGCTGGCCTTGGTCGTTGCCTTGCCTTGGCCGTGCCTTGCAAGCAAATATCCTACATCGAAAAGAAACCAAACTGGACTGTGGCGCCTGGGTTATATATGCTGAAGCTGGGAATGTAATCCTATTTTGGCCTTAGCCGGCCCTTGCCTTGGCCGTGGCCTCGTTAAGCTCGAAAATTTGTTTCCAAAAAACCTTGGACTCGAACTCGGATCGTTTAAGCTCGAAATCGAGATCGACTCGAGAAGCTCGCGAACAACTTGAACTTGAATGAGCTCGAGTTCGAACCACCAATTGAACTCGAACTCGAACTCGAGAACTATTAAACGAGTTCGAGCTCGAACATAGAAAACTCGTTCGAATTCGACTCGTTTACAGCCCTAGTTATTTTTTATCCATAAAAATAGTGAGAATAATGGCTCAAATTAAGCCTCAAACTCCTTGTGATTACCTATTCACATGCTGCACATATATCTAATATACAATACAGGAATGGAATAACCGCCTCTTAGCCCCCCATAAGTGGTGGCTGAGATTAAAAGTTGGACACTTGATCCAAGGGATGAAAATTTTCCATTCACCAATTTTAACTTCCCCTAACCACGCATAAACTACCACTCCTCCCAAAACCGTAACACACCATTCCACCACCAGGAAAAGTAAAGAAATACGTGTGTGAATTTGATCCCGATTTTCTCTAACTCTCAGTATGATCCCGATTTTCTTTATCCTCGGCCAATTTTGGGTGCTCACTAATCTTAGGTTTTTATTTTATGGATTATTTTTCAATGTTATTTTTTGAATTAATGCACCCATATATTTGAGTTTATTCCGACAGGGGAAAGAGAAAGGCTCGGTTGGTTCATTTTCACACTCCTATTTCTGCATCGTCGTTTCCGTTTCTAAAGGTGGAAGGCGATTGAATGTTTGAGCAATTAATGCCCAACTTCTTCAAAAATTAATTTTCTTTTTCATTGGTTGCAGCAAGGTCGATATGGTACCAAATCTTTTTGACCCTTGAACATGGGGCTTGAATTCCCTTTGATCACTTGACTTCCTCACAGGTGAAAAGGTATGGGGTAGTCATGCAAGATTCTGGTGGCGTGTGTTGCACATGTTTTTCTTTATTTTCTTTTCATTTACCATGTGTATTCTAAGAAACATTTAAATACATGGAAGTGTAATCAGTTAAAAGAATCTTTGTTTTTGTGTACTCTCTTTAATAAATTGAATGTATAACCGAAAGTTACCATCAATTAGAAAATATTCCTATGCTTATATTCGCTGAGTTATAACATGGTGACAGTAAGAAATTAATGTTACAAATTTAATATTAAAAATAAATAATGCTGATATCGTAATTTGTATATTTTCGTAAAAACAAATCTCTCTTAAAATTTTAATAAAAAAATATGGAAATGAAAATTGGCTTTGCAGTACAAGAAAATGGATTGAGGAAAAAACTGGGAAAATCGAAACAAAATAGTCTTATAATATATTATAGGAGAATTAAAGGCATATTTTTACCTTATAGTTTAAGCTTATTGTTGGTAATTGTTTTAGGTTATTTTATTTTATTTTCATTTACAAGGAAATTTTGTTTTTATATCAAGATAGTTAACTTATTTAACTTTTGATGAAAATATTTATGCAATATTTATTAATTTTTTATTTAATATTTTCCGTAGTTCTATTAAATATTAAATATATATATATATATATATATATATATATATATATATATATATATATATATATATATATATATATATATGCATAATTCAAATGTTAAAATTTATAATAAAAGTATTTATGTGTGTTTGTCTAATTGAGATAGATTGTTTTGATTGGAAGGAGAATGAAGGGTATGTGGTTCGACGATGGTGGAAGAATGAAGGGAGGGGTGAAGTCCTTGGTGGTGAGAAAGATGAGTTTTGGAGATTTGAAAAACTATGCATGTTTGTAAAAATGAGTAAGAGATTGACATGCATATCATGATTGTATGTTATGTTTGCTTCATATCATGATTGTATGTTACGTTTGCTTCGGTGCTTTTGCAAAATTATCTTGTTCTTTGTAAAATTGCCTTATCTTATCTGAACATGTTCACCTCACTAAAATGCTCCTATTTCTTGAATTAATACATTGGTTTACATAACCTGATCAATATTCAACACAATTGCATGCCTACTTTATTGGCTTTGACCTTAGCTTTAGGCAATCGAGATTGGAAAGCAGCTGGTGATAAGACACTTTATTCATCATGTTTCTGGGGTAAGAAATTGCTTTTATCAACGAATGGACTTTTTGTTCCTCATCTAATACCTTAATATATTTTCACAGCCAAAATAAAACTGAGGAGGGATTAGTAAACTTGATTTTTTTTTGACATTTATACTGGGACGGAGGGAGTACTAAGTATAATTGGTTTACATTGATTCTTAAGGATAAAGAAAGATGAATTAATTACCTCAAGCTTAGAAGCTTGCAGAGGGAGCCAATTAATTACGAGAGGAATAGAAGTAGTGACTAATGTTTGCTCATTTTATATAATTAGTTAGGTTTGTCCAGGTAGTTGTTTTATTTAGATTGTGATGAAACATTTGATTTTACTTTCTTTTTATGTTAAGTGAATCATAGTAATTTTGTGTGTTTCATATTACTGGGATTCCACAAATTGGTTTAAGATATTTTTTATTGATTTACTGAAAATTTTGCTTGATTTGAATTCATATATTGAGTGAATTGTAGTAATTTAAACCATGCTTTGAGGATGTTGTGTGTGTTGTGCAGATTGTAACTTTGATTGAGGAAACATTACAAAATTTATGGTTCAATGGAGAAGAAAAAAAAGTCATGACTGGAGTTTGAAGTGGAGGCAGAGAACTTCTTCTTAAGATGAAGTCTCTCTCTCATCTATTCTTTTTAGATTGTAATCATTTTGTTCTTATGTACATGAAATGGGTTTATCAGTTTCAAAAGTATGTCAATGGTTATTGCGATACAATAGTTACTTTTATCTCGATTTTTAATGCTTCTAATCTTCACTTTTTTCCTTTATGATATATTTATATTTTAATTATCCTTTACGCTCTCTTTCTTTTTGGGCCATAATTATAGCGTCTCCATTTTTATGCGATTTCATTATCCCCGCTTCTACTACTAAATGTACTGTTACCGTGCCATTGGCACGGGTTTTGAGTACTAGTCTAGTATACAATACAGGTTGGTCATAACCGCCTCTTAGCCTGGGTATAAGTGATGGCTGAGATTGAATCTTGACAATTTAATCCGACGGCTGAAAATCATTTCTACCTCCTCTCAACCGTCCATAAACCGTCCATAACTGCCTAATAACTATCTCATCCCCATTTGTTTCCTCCCCTTTCTCCCTTTTCTCAGACTCCTTCCATTCTCTTTCCTCACCCCAGCCCGACTCTGTTTCCTCTATCTCCCCAATTGCAATCATCTTGATTTCTAGAAAAGTATGTGAACCTTCAATGTGAAGATAGTGATGGCGCTGTTGTGGGTGGTTGTTGGAGGGGGGGGATTGAAGAAGCCGATGGAGATTGGGTTTTACAATGGTGGGAGCAGCGGATTGGAGAGAAAAGAGGTAGGTTTGGGGTTACAGAATAATGAATTAGGGTTTGGAGTTGCTAGGGTTTTCAATGAAAGGGATTTTCACACACCAGGGTCCGAATACACACATGCTTTTTCATGCTTGGCGAACAAAGGAAGAAAAAGGGAGATAGAGAAATGGAGATAGAGAAATGGAGATATAGAGAGAGGTAGATGGATATAATGATATAGAGCGAGATATGTTGAGAGATCGAGAGAAATAGAGAATACCTAGGATGAACCCAACTATGATGGGTAGCACAAGAGCATTTCTTCCCCCCACCCCACATCTTCAACCACCTAGAAACAAACCCACCAAATTGAAAAAAAAAAAAAAGACCGGTGATTTCAGATTGGTGTGCAGCGTTGGTGTTGAAGGAAGAAGAAGCAGTTCACTTCTACTTATACCTAGGAATTTTCTCCTCTGAGACAATAGAGGTAAGGAAGAGGGTGTTTGGGTTAAAGACGAAGAAGGGTTGAAGGGGGGCGGTGTGGCGACAGAGGTGTAAGAAGGGTTGAGGGAGCGGTGAGGCGACTGGTGCGACGGGGGTGGTGATGGGATTGAGTTGTCGTGTACAGCATTGAGTAGCGGGTTTAGTGATGATTTTTATGCAGAGAAGTAGGGAAATGGGCGTGAGTGTTGGGGAGGCGAGGAAGAGTCGAACTGTTTAGGGTGGGGGAGAGAGAAGAAAGGCTGCCGCCATGGGTGGAGGAGGAGGGGAGGGGAGGGGAAGAGAACTGGAGGAAAAGAAGAAGAAATTGCTGAAGAAAAAGAAGAAGCGCAAGTCTAGGTTTTTGTTTTTTATATTTGGGGTTGATATTTCATATTTTAGCCCCTCCATTTATGAAAAAGGATTTTATTGATCAAAGTTTAATATTGCCCACTTTTAATCAAAGTTTATTTGGAATAAGTAGAGAATTTGTTTGAAGAAACTTTTGAATCATGCTTTTGAAGAAAAGGTTAAGGCAAATATTTTTAAGATATTTAAATAAAGTTTAAAATTATCTTATAAGTAAATTTAAAATATATTTAAAATTTTATCAGTATTTACTGAATAATGATTTTATCTTAGAAGTAAATTTAAAAGAAAGTTTTTTACTTCGTGAAGAAAAAGCGTGAGAGGGAAAAAGAGAGATGGAGAAAGAGAGAGAAATCTTTTTATTTTGAAAATTAAATTGGATGGAGAAATAAAAGGGAAAAATGAGGCTAGGGAAGCATGTTTTGAGGCTTAATTTTTGACTTAATTGTTGTTGAAAATTTAAAATTAATTTTTTACTTTAATTTTTTGGGCCAATATAAATTATTTGTATGAAACCTAATTTAATTGCAAAGAGTTATTCACTCAGTTTCAAAATAAATATTTCATTTTTAAAATATTAGCCTAAAATATTATCTGTTTTTATTACTTGCTCACTTAATAGCTCAAAAAGACAAAAATATTGTCGATAAATAATTTTGAACTTTTGTTTATTTTTCGCTCAATAAAAAAAAACTATATTTTTTTAAACACTTTGTCTAAATCTATTAATTCAATATATATATTAATATTTGATTAAATCTAAAAAAAGGATTTTGAATTTAATCCCATTTTTGATTATATATTGTTTGAACTAATCACTTATTAAACAAAAGAGAGAGAGAGAGAGAGAGAGAGAGAGAGAGAGAGAGAGAGAGAGAGAGAGAGAGAGAGAGAGAGAGAGAGAGAGAGAGAGAGAGAGAGAGAGAGAGAGAGAAATGTTAGGCGGTGGTGGGGCCTACTTACTTGGGGTTTGGTGAAAGAGAAAAGAGTATTAGGGAAGAAGTAATGGAGAAGCACGAGTGAGTGGAGTATTTCGTTAGCTTTGAGGCAGGCACAGAAGGGTAAGATAGTGACAACACGTTCAAAATGTCTTCACTTGGAACATTTATTAATTTGTTATTAAGAAATGTAAAAAGGCTCTTCGTTGTTTTTTTTTTTGGTAAATATTTATTTTTATTACTTTATTCATCTCAAAATATGGTTTTATTTTGTTTTTATTAATTTAATTGAATTGTGGTCAATAGTTTATTAAAAAAATATATTTAAAAATAAAAATAAAAATTGCTATTGATGAACTAAAGAAATACTACCAATACCATTTTATTGCATAGTTATGTGTATTTTTTTTATCTGATCTTAATGGGCAAAATGGTCTGAGAAATTAAGATATAGGGTCAGTAATTTTGCAAAACCATACCCACATATGGGATTGCCAGTCTATGAATTGCAATAGCAAAAATCCTAGAATTATGAATTCGGTTTTGAGTTGACTAATCTGGTTTCTTCTACTTCAATTCTTTTTGTTGATTTAATTGTTTTATTTACTTACAATTAATATACATGAGAGTTTTTTTTCCTGGTGGTATATCTATATGTACAGTAATTTAAATATCTGGGTGGCTTTTTTTTTCTGGTGATATATCTATATGTACAGTAATTTATATATGTACAGTAATTTATATATCCATGTATGATGAATGCATAGGTCCACAGATATGTTAAATAGCAAGATTTGTGATGATAGTGCACTTGCCTGGTATCTCTGGTGGCTTCTCTTTGGTGGAGATGACTTATTTTCTACCCCTCCGTCCCAAAATAAATGTTCGATCTCGCATAAATTAAAATAGGGTACTTTCATGGTTTAATTGGAAACTTATAAGGTTTTTTTTTTTTAATTAGTAGTATTTTTTAATCTAAACAACTTTAAACCTTCAAATAATTTGAGTTACAGTTGAGATGTTCGAGGCTAATGCTTCTACTGAAGAGGGATGTGTGGAGTCTAATTTTATAGGTTATGGAGTGACTTGGTTTTCTTGCGGTGACAAACCATTATCTTAGTTAAAAAGTTCATTCACATGAAGAATATTTGCATATAATAGTAACTAGAAGCTAAACTGTAAATGTTCAGCAAAATGAAAGAGCTTTATCCAACATTATAAAGATAAAATCACGTAATTCAGTATATTTGGTTAACCCAAGAGCATCTACACACATCTTTCATCAAGGCCTATAGGCTAGGCGATCTCCAGTCAATCACTCATCTACAGTTATGCAAACTACATTATCAGATTACAAGATTGCATACCAGAGCTCTTGAAATGCTAACAAAAGCTAAAAGAAGGATCGATTTCAGGAAGGAGTTAGTGAAAGGGAAGGTATCAAAAAAGCCAACGAAGAAGGAAACTGAATTCAAAAAATCAAGTGGAAGAAAGGGGAAGGAAAGAGAGCTGGTGGGAAAAGAAATCTGTAGTAAAGATCTTCCAGCGTCTGAGTCTGAGGAGGAAACATTTTTGCTGTCATGGTCCTGAATGGTTCAGAATATTACAAATATTTGAATCCTTGGACCGTTGGAGATGGGCTTACTTCGATAAATAGAAGCAGTATCTAATGGGACGGAAATTTGGGATTCCGGGGACTGGATTAATATTCAAGTCACTGGGATTGATCGGCAAAAATAGCAACGGGAAGTAATTGATAATCTGGTGGAACGACAGAAACGAAGAAGAAACGAGAAAACAAGCAGATGATAGTATAAGTGCATCACTTTGATCCATAATTTTGAATGATGATTATAGTTATTATGGACATTGGGAGTCTGGGGGTGAAAAAATGAAAGTAATTTTTCAAGTCGAGGTCAAAGATTCAGATTTTAAGAAATGAGTGGTGGTGTGGGGGGTTTGGAGGATTATGAACAGGATTTTGACAAATGAGATGAGGTCTCATGGTATGTAAGTTTTATTGCAGATTTTTTTAAGCGAAAAGCTTGGATGATAGAAATGTGAGTTACAATATGTGGGTGGTGATGATTTGGGAGTGGTGGGATGATCTGTTAAGAAGATTTGATTTATTTGATGAGGAATGTGAATTAGATCGCATCGGGTTCTCTTCTAAGTTATGGCATATCTCATGCTTTTATGTTTTGCTCGCTCATTGCAGTTGAAGAAGTATTCGAACAGATTAATGTTTTATTGTTAACAAATATCGAAAGTTGTTTCTATATTATATCTCTAAATAATTTATAATTTATGATTGTTTGTCTTCGAATAATTGAAGCCTGTTTTTAGTTTCAGTGCCTCTTTTGAGAATGCCCTTAGTCATTTTCGTTTATTTTTCAAGTTTTTAAACTGTCATAGATTTCTACGCAAAGGGTAACCAAGGATGTAAGGCATAATTGATGTACATTGATAGTCAGGCATAAGACAACTCACGGAGAAGCTGTTTTATTCTACTTATCATTTTTTTCACTGTTTATCTTTTTGTACTGACCCGTGCCATTGGCACGAGCTTTTGAGTACTAGTATAAACACATGTGTAATACTCCCTCCGTCCCTAAAAGATTGTCCTGTTGTACATTTTGCAATTATTAAGGAAGAGCTTCACCTTCTTCTACCTTAGTAGATTTGCACTAACATTCATGCCTAAGTTTAGAAATTGGACATACTTTTTAGGACAAGTCAAAATGACAAATGGGACAATCTTTCAGGGACGGAGGGAGTATTAATCACAAGCTGAGAGGTCAGTTAGTTTTAAAAAAATGTTTAATCAAGAAATTAAGAATAATGCATACACATAATTCATTTACAAAATTATAGTACGAATATATATATGTTGATGTTAGGAAGGGCGGTCTATAATTTTAAACAAAATTATATTAGTACGAAATACACGATTAAAAAAAGGAACTAGAAGATCTGAAGTAATAACAAATACGTTAATTAATTCTGAAAATAAAATTACCAACAGAAAACTTCATCGAAAATTCTGCATAATTACCGACGAAAATGTCCGTCGATAAATCCATTAAAAACTGAAAATAGAATTACCGACGAAACATTTCATCGGAAATTCTGCATAATTAACGACGGAAATGTCCATCGGTAAATCCATTAAAACTGATAATGGAATTACCGACGATATATTTGTGTTTACTTACGAACGGTCCGTCGAAATTACCTACGAAAACTTCCGTCGGTATTACCAACGAGAAATTATCGACGGAATCCGACGGATCGCGTCCGTCGGTAAACAACTATTACTGATGAAATTTAAGGTTTACGATGAAAATTTTCGTCTATAATTAATCAGTTTCTAGTAGTGTAATTTGCTCGTCTTATTATTAAAATATTGAAATAAATGAACAAAATTATTGCATTTTTGTGTGGGTACTGTAGGGAATGAAGGGTTCCCTGCCGGTTAAGAAACGACGAGTTTTTTAAAAAAAAAGAGAAACGAAGAGAGTTGGGAACTTGGGAAAGCAAAATCAGTTTGAAGAAGTTAGCAAGTCCCAACTCCCAAGTGCTCCTGTGGCAATTTGATTTTGAAAACCAGCCAGACAGCCAGTGGTCTGCATGCCTAGGAAATATAAGAGCTTTTTGACCAGATTCAAAGTTACTTGTCGCCTTTTTCCGTTAAACCTAAGCTCCAAATTCCAACCCTATTCCCGCTACTTTGCCTAAATGCGCCAATTTAACGAATTTTTTTCCAAATAATTTCGTTTTACTTTTTTATTTACCAAAATGACTTACTGTTCAAACTATTGCCCAGATTGTCCTCTTTTTTGAAACTCGCTACACCGTGTAGCGAGTTTGACTAGGGTTGGTCAAAACTCGCTACACCGTGTAGCGAGTATAGGGCAATTAATTAGGCCGTTGAAAAATTAATTACGGCATTTAATTAAACTAAATTCGCTACACCGTGTAGCGAGTTTTGACCAGATTTAAGTCAAACTCGCTACACCGTGTAGCGAGTTCAATATATTCCAAACCCCTACATAACCCCCTCCGTCCGTCCCAACAAAACTTACCATTCTCTTCCTTTCTCACCCAGCTTCTCCCTTTTCTTTCTTTCTTTCTTTCTTTCTTAAGTCCATCTTTCATCTATCTCTCTCATAATGGATCCATCAAAACCCCGCTGGTATCGTGGACGAAAACCTCTTCCAGTACAACCCGGTCAAACCTCCAACCGCCTATCTAATCTCTCTCAAATTGAACGAGAGTTTCAATCTCCACCGTCTCCACCGCCTCAAATCGAACGAGAGAGAGAATCTCCACCGCGTCATATCATACCTGGTCCCGCCGGGTGAAGCACGCTTAGCCATGCGTCGGCATCACATCGGAAAAGCTCATGTCTCTCGGTGACCCCGCTCGCCGACCCAAGAGGCAATACGTAGAAAGCTTGAAGAGCCGGAGGACGATGATGAATTCCAGGCAAAGCTTGGCTTTCGCAATGGATTATCTCATCGGAGAGGGTACATTTTATCCGTTGAAAATGATCAAGGAGAAATGCAAACAACATGAAAGGGTGGAACAGTATAATATTTTACATTAATTATAGTTAAGGTTGAAATTTACAATTAATTGGTCATAATATTTTTGTTCTATTAGGTTGTGGTTGTTGTCAAGAAGTGCACACCAACCGAGAATGGCTCTTTCACGTGATTTTGAAGGATCCTACCGACACTATTGAAGCTTACTTAGGTGACAAAGTGTTTAAGCAAACCGAGGGCGGAAGTGACATAGGTGAAGGTGTCAGTTTCGATACTTACTCGTGTATAAAATATTTTCCTTAACATTACACTCCCTAAATATATCCTTACCTTTTGTTCTAAATGTTTTGTTTTGTTCATCTATTAGGTTGTTGTTTGGGCCATATCACGCTCAAAAAAACTACTTAACATTGTTCCTTCCAATGTTTGTAAGGTCTTCCCTAAGGATTGTTAATTTCATCTTTGGACATGTATTATTTGAATTTATGTCGGATTTAATATGTACCTGAATTTATGTAATATTTTTCAATGTGACCTAATGTGGTCACTGAATTTATTTATTTATGTAAGATTTCCTATGTGGCCGGGATGTGGCCACTAACTTGACAATATTTATTTTTTGTGATTTTATGTAGATTTTCTATGTGGCCGGGATGTGGCCACTAACTCTAAAATATTTATTTTTTGTGATTTTATGTAAGATTTCCTATGTGGCCGGGATGTGGCCACTAACTTGAAAATATTTATTTTTTGTGATTTTATGTAAGATTTCCTATGTGGCCGGGATGTGGCCACTAACTTGACAATATTTATTTTTTGTGATTTTATGTAGATTTCCTATGTGGTCGGGATGTGGCCACTAACTCGAAAATATTTATTTTTTGTAATTTTATGTAAGATTTTCTATGTTATCATTTGTTTTAAAATATGAAAAATAAATATTTATAAAAAAAAAATTCAGCCACATGTCATTATTTTTTTAACACATGTAATTTTTTTTTTTTGTTAGTACGAAGCTATTTTGAGCAACAATTTGAAGCTGATTTAATTGTCGAAATTAAAATTTAAAAGTTGTTATTGTTACACCATTATATGTACTTCAAGTAACAATTTTTAGATATTCATTATGATATCTAAATTAACCTATAATTATTGCTCAAAATAGCTTCGCGAACGAAATTTTTTTTTGATGTTACTACGAAGCTATTTTGAGCAAAAATTTGAAGCTGATTTAATTGTCCAAATTAAAATTTAAAAGTTGTTATTGTTACAACATTATATGTACTTCAAGTAACAATTTTTAGATATTCATTATGATACATAAATTAACCTATATTTATTGTTCAAAATGCCTTCGCGAATGAAAAATCAAAAAGAAGTAAAAAAATTTGTTGCTGTAAAGGGATTTGTTTTTACTTAAACTCACTTAAACTCGCTACACCGTGTAGCGAGTTTCAATAAAGCTGAAATCGCTACACGGTGTAGCGAGTTTAATTCAGCTTTATTGAAACTCGCTACACGGTGTAGCGAGTTTAAGTAAAACAAAACACTTTACAGCAACAAAGTACAACACCCGTGAAGTTAAATTTTCAATGAATTCACGTGGTTGAGAGAATCTCATAGCTTTCTCTTTTTCTCCTCAACTTTGTTTCTTCTCCTACCTTTCTCTCTTTTTCTCAATCAACTCTCTCAATCACCATTTTCTAAATTCCCTTAATTCAAAATAAAACTTCTTCAAGTTATTTTATTTCATCAGAATTGTTGAAGATCAACAAGAATCAAGGTAAATTAACATCATCTTAATTATTATTTTGACTTGTGTTTAGATATAAAATTTAATGATTTAACTGTGTTTTATTATATTGTAGATATAATAAATGTAAGAGTTTTGTTATGTAGGTTTTAACACTTTGATTTCGTAATGTAGGGTTAAATATGAACGGGGATCCAATCATTTTTATGTGTTATTGGGGAGGTGATGATGAACAACCGTTTGATGGTCCTCATTTCAAAAAGGGGCCAAAATGTGCAATAAGGGGTAATTGCCAATGGAAATACAATGAGTTGATTGATGAGTTATATAAAAAGGCGAACTTAGATCGGTCTCAATTTGATTTGAAAGTCATTTACGTATGCCCTCATTCTTTTCGATAGCGGGATTGGTGAGTACTTTCCTTTCCGTATTGAAGATGATGCGTGTATGGAAGTAATGTTCGATCGCCTTGCTAAATTTGGGGGATTGGAAATTTGGTAGTATGTTGTTGTAAAATTAATTGAAAATCGATCCAATCCGTAGTTTGAAACACAAAGACACAGAGAGTACTTTCAGGTTTTCTCCAACTGTAACCGTGATGATGGGGTTGGTCCAAGTTCCCAAACTCTTGTATCAACTCAAACACCAAATTATGATGATGGGGCATTTCGGGCCATAATTATCATGTTCATGATGATGATCGGGCATTTGGGCATAATGATCACGTTAATGATGATTATGATGTTGACCGTGAAGAAGAGGAAGTGCACACCGATGTAGATGCAATGCTAGAGGATGATGATGATGAATATGAGGAGGGTAGTAGTGATTCGATGTCGATTTGGGAGCCGGTGATGATGGGCCGATTGATGATGATGTGGAAGCACCTCTTGTTCACTATGAAGTGCCGCAAAATCGAAGATATGAGAGAGCGAGTTATCCCTTTTACAAGGATATTGGTACATCTCGCTCGACAAGAACAAGGCTTGATTGATTACGATCATGCACATAGTTTTCCATTGGGATCCTAACAACAACCGATTGCTAAAGGGATACGCTTTCCCGGCAAGAACGAGGCACAATTTGATATGAAAAGGTTCCATATTAAAAACAATCGCAGTTCAGGGTAAGAAAGAGCACACCGAACACACGGGTAATTGAGTGTCTCGTTAAAAAATTATCCATGTCATTTTTATGTTCGTGTGAGTAGGAAGAAGTTTGGCTATTGGGAAGTGACCAAGTATAAGGCTCCTCACCGCCGCTTATATTCGAGCAAGTCAAGATCACCCCAATCTAGATGCCAAGTTTATCTGGCCGGGAAGTCGTTGGTCTTATTAAGGCCGATCTCAGATGTCAAGGTTGGAGTCATTATTGCACACATCTCTAGTAGGTTCGACAAGGTAATTACTTACAAGAAGGCATGGTGTGGAAAGCAGTAATGGCATTGCAGAGGTTTTTGGAGATTGGGAGGAATCTTATAAGAGGTTACCCCGTCCTAGCAGCCATTCAAAAATACAATCCGAGGACAATTGTTGAGTACTCTACACCTCCTCCTCCCGTCTGTGAAGCCTCCCTATTTCGACAGTATTCTCGGGCATTTGGGCCTTGCATTGAAGCTTTCTCTCATTGTCGGCCATCATTTCGTGGATGGAACATTTATGCATGGTAGATATAAAGGGGTAATACTGATTGCCATGGGTGTTGACGCCCAAGACAAAGATACTTCCGCTTGCCTTTGCCGTTGTTGAAAAGGAGGACTGGCCGAACCGGCGTTGGTTCTTATACTCGGTTTGCAAGCATATTATCAAGAGTCGTGAAGTATGCTTGATATCTCGACCGTCATTGGGGCATTCTCAAGACCGTAGCCGAAGATACGTGGTGGCCAAACGTGCATCATCGATATTGCTTGAGACATATGCGAGCAAATTTCTTGGAAAAGTATAGAGGGGAAGGGTCAAGTATCTGTTCTCGAGAGCGGGTAGAGCAACTCAAGATAGAAAATTGAAATCTATCTTAGAGAGTATCCGTGGAATTAAGCCCGAGGCAATTGCATGGTTTCAACATTTGGATGCTAGAAAATGGACATTGGCACACGATGGTGGTTACAGTATGGCATCATGACTACCAACATGTCTCGAGGTTTTCAATGGTGTGACGAAGGGAGCTCGTGGGATGCCAATCACAAAGCAATTGTTGAAACCGCCTTCTATCGTTGTGTGGAGTACTTTCAAGTAAGGCATGGATTTTCAATCAATGCCTTAGGAGGTAATCCCGATAACCCTAACATCAATCCCCGACACCAATTCAAGCACGAAAGTCGCTTATCACTACTTGAAGAACACCGTAAAAGCGGCAACACATCACGTCCGTGAGGTTCAACAATCACGAAATGGGGGTGTATCAAGTGACAACAAAGACGTCAGTGGTGATCACTGAGGAAATATACGTATTGTCCGACTTAATGAGCGCACCTGCACATGTGGTAAATGGGTTGCCTATCGCATGCCTTGTTCCCATCTCCTTGCTTGTTGTTCCGCACAAAATATTGATGGTCGAGATTTCGTTTCGAATATTACACCGTTGGGGAATACTACAAGACATGGAAGGGAACATTCGAACCAATCGAGCATGAGGACTATTGGGGCGTGGATGGTTTGGTGCCTAGTTTCTTCCCTAATCCCCTACTTCGACGTTCGCGAAGTCCTGATGACCTAGATCAAGACGCTTTCGTAATTCTATGGACTTTCAAGCGTATAAACGGAAGAGTATGTGTTCATCATGCCATCGTAAGGGCACAATCGTCGTAGATGCCCGAACCTTAGGGAGTAGAAGAATGTTTTTAATGTAATTTATGTTTGGCTTGAATTGGATCTCGGCCAGCTTTATTTTATGTCGTTTTCATTAAACTTGAAAAGTCCAATGTAATTTATATTTGAGTTGAATGTAATTTTTCGCTCGCTTTATTTTAATTAAGTTTTAAGTTTTAAGTTTTAATTTATGTTTGGCATAATTACAAAAAAAAAGGTACATATTACATTACAAAATTGGGAGCGGACGCTTCGCCACATCGGGAGCGGACGCTCCTTTACGTAAACTTATGCCGGAATACAAGGAAGAGATAGAAATGTACATTTATAATCGCTACACCGTGAAGCGATTTTCACTATACTCGCTACACCGTGTAGCGAAGTTTAGTGAAAATCGCTTCACGGTGTAGCGATTTTAAAGAACTTGGGCGCCCACCAAAGCCGGCCGAAGAACAAGGGCGGCCACTCCAATTTTGGCCCAATAAATACAATTTTTTGATTCGTCCCGCAATAATTACACAAGAGCACATTTGAACATTTTTTTGGAATTATGCTAAACATAAATTGAACCTTAAAACTTAAATGGAAAATAAACTTTTCTTTTATTACTCCCTAATCTAATAAATATCATCAATTATAATTTTTTAAATATTCATTAAAATAACTAAAATCATTTTTAAGAATTGGAAAATTACATTCAAATCAAATATAAAGCTAAACTACTAAGAAAAAGTTACAAAATTTCAATACAAAAAAAAAACATTCAAATAAAAAGTAAACTAATAGTACAAATTCAATACAAATAAAAAACATTCAAATAAAAACTAAACCAATACAACAAAGTTTCATTACGTAATAATAAAAAAACAAAAGTGAACTCTCTACCTATTATCATAGAAAGACGGGGTGTAGGGATTAGGCGGATTCCGGAGCCGAGACCCTCTTCTAAGCATTTGTTCCTGAAGCTCTTGCTCAGTGGGTCATCTCGAGCCGGATCGACGAAACCATGGAACCGTGCATGTGATAAAGGAGTCCTCAACCCACTTCCACTCGTATAAGCGCCGAAGCCCATAGTGGATGGTCCTGTGGAAGGGTCTCGCCCGGGCACTCCCACCGCCACCCCCAGCCCACCCCCACCGCCACCCCCCACCACCCCCACCGCCACCCCCCGCCCACCCTCCGCACTCCCCTGGCCCCACCCCCCACCCACTCCTCCGCACCCCTGCCCCAGCCCCCCCGAAACCCCGCTCCAACGCTCAAAATCATACCGTGATCGTGGCCGCGATCGCGACAAATATAAGATGTATCTGGCTCGGGTCTGCGCCGAGGCTCGGGCTCTGCTCGGCTCGCTCGGGCTCATCGTGCAAATCCATTTGGGGTGCGGGTTCTGCCTGTCCACGACGTCGCCGACGTTGTCGAGGTTGTCCCTGTACGCGATCTACCGGTGGGGAGGTGCAAGAGATCAAGGCGGTGGAGCTCCCTAACTCCCCGAACCCGTGTGTCACAATCTCCCGCATTTCAACTTGGTGGGGATGCTCATCCCTCTCATTGGCGACATGCAGCGCTGAAGGGTCTGCACCTGTTTTTATATCAAAAATATATATAAGAACGAGAGACATAAGTTAATAATTGATGTTTTCTTAAAAAAAATATTAGAAAAAAAAACTTTAAAAATGTAAAAACTTACCATAAACTCTATGGCAGGGGCAGACGACTGGTATCCATCCACCTCTACGTGAGTGAGCTGCTGCACAAACCTACACGTTATGTCCCTATACCATACCATATATGGGTCGGTGTAGGTCATATCGTGGAAGCCGAACACCCCGGAAACCAAATTCTCGTGGCGCTGTCCCCATAGTGTAACAAGTGGGCGATGGTGCTCACCCCATCTCACCGTAGGCCTTCCCCGCCGATCCGAACGGTGCAACCTGTGCCGTTGTCGAACGGTGCCGGGACAAACTGCCTCAGCCCAAACCGCCTCATCACGCGATCGTGCATGCCACTCAACCCTCTCAAAGCATATGAGAGGGACCTTCGCCAACCATATCTCCTCACCCTCGGCAAGCAGGACCTGAGCGGGTCTCCCTCATAAGGCCGCCACACCACGTGACCCTCGCTCGCCCGAGCCACCGATCCCGATAGCCTCGCAGCTATGTGCAAGAACCTCTCTCGCATCAAGCGAAGCTCGCGTCCACTGAAATTTCATAAACAAAATAATTATAAGATTTTGTTCAAAAAAATAAAAACATTAACGACGAGAAAATAAAGTATGATATATGCATACATGCATCCGAGGGGCATGATGACGTAGTCCTGGTCTCTCGAGGCGATAACGGATCTCGCGGCCTCACACATGTCAACCTCTCCCAAGCCCGCATCTATATGAAATAAATGTATATCAAAAACTAAGTAATAATGCCGCAAATTTGAAATAAAACTTAAAAACATAATGAACATTAAAATGAAATAAAATACCCGTAGAACGTTGAGAAATCCTCCGCACCGTCTCGTGTGAGGGTCTCGCCGCACTACATAACTCTCGATACAGAAAGCAAGCGCCGCACTCCCCCAACCGTACTCCCCGACCCTAGAAACATCCCTAAGCAAACGGGAGATAACATAGCTTAACCTTGTTGTTCGTACGATCGTGCATGATCGTAGAACCCAAGGCAAGCAAGATATAAGCCCGTACGTACCGATCCACAATCTCCGGAGCAAAGATCATCGTGGAGGTCACTAAAGTGTGTGAAACGTACGGTAATCCATCTGAGCTTCAGCATCAAGTCTCCCATCTATATCTCCGTCTCCGTGGACGGCCCCTAAATACTCCCCGACACTCAAATTTCGCCTACCATATGTACTGGAAACCCATCATCGCAATAAAGATCCCCATCAATCGGCAACCCGCAAATCATGCCGATATCCCGTAGGTGATCGTCATCTCACCAACCGGGAGATGGAACGTATGGGTCTCCTGACGCCATCTCTCGATCAAGGCCTCCAAGAATGCAAAATCGCATCGTATCCGGCCCATGTAGCGCACTCCACCGAATCCGCACTCGCGCCTCAATAATATGACAGAGCTAATACGCCCGGCAAGGCGGCACCACGACGAAAAACGAGGGGACTAGAAACCGGCCACCCTGGGACCAAATATACCTAGCCCTACGGTCCGCATGGCGGGTCGTAATGTATGTATCGATAGGCCCGGATCAATGAACGCTTCCATCTATTTATTTCAATATCAAGGTTGGTTATTGTTCTATAAGGCAAGAAAATAAATAAAAGAATACAAAAATGTAATTACTAGTACGTGGCATTGTAATCCAAAGTTATCCCACACTTCCAAGAAGTGCCCTGGGGAAGTTCTTGGTTTCCAAATTTATATACTAAGTAATACTTCAAGAGTAATCCTCATGCGGTTTTGAAAAATAGGATGAAGTTTTTTTTTTTTTATAAAATGTTTGAACAATAAATCATATTTTAAGGGTTTAGGGTTTGGAATATAAGTATATGAGATTTAGGATGTTGTTATATGTATATTAATTCCTATTCTATTTTTCTATCACTAAATCATATTTTAAGAATTTAGGGTTTCGTGACGAGAATTAGGGTTTAGGATTTACAATATGGTATATATGACGCCTAATTAATTCCTTCGACGTCATGCCTCACCTTATGTACCCCTTTCACGAATTAAGGATTTCGTTCTGATTACCTATAACTTATAAGAGTCATTAGGGCACAATCCACTTGGACCTTGTTCGGACAAGCTCACGTTCCTATCTCGGTAATCAAATTTGCTATAATCTCACACAAGTTAAACTTTGTACTCCCTCCGTCCCAAAAAAATATTCAAAAATCTTTTCAAATTTGCTATTTATTTCTATTATGAGCAAATTTGCTATATACTCCCTTCTAAAAATTTCTAAAATGAATGACCCAATTTACTTTAAATTTGTTGTTGATAAAAATACATTTTTTTTTTTTGAAACAGAGTTGGAGTATATAATATTTAGCATGTAGAAGCTAAATATTATTAAGTTATTTTTTTGTGAAAAATAAATAAAAAATAAATAGACAGTTCATATAAATGGGAATAACAATCGGTCTAATCTATCCTCGATTAGTTTTCCGCACAAGATTTTTTAGTTTTATTATTAAAATATTTGAAATAATAATTTTTTCTCATCTTTATATTAAATAAATTAAAATCTGAATGCATCAATTAATTATTCTCAACAATTAAACTATGTATAGGGCACAATTAATTCATCGAAATAATATTTACATGTATATATTTAACAATAGTTCAACCAAAAATAAAATCCTAAATTGCAATGTCATAAAAAAATCAAAAAAATTAGTCACATAAATGGGAATAACACTATTTCAACAACAAATCAACCAAAAAAATCATACAAAAAATAAAAAAAATTCTTGGCATATAGAAATTTGTCACATAAATTCGAATAATAATATTTCAACAACAAATCAACCAAAAAAACTAAATAAAAATTCAGAATTAAATAAAAATTAGTCAAGAAATTCGGAATTAAAAAAAAATCATAAATTCGGAATAAAAATATTTCAACAACAAATCAACCAAAATAATAAAAAAATTCGGAATTAAATAAAAATTAGTCACATAAATGGGAATAACAATATTTCAACAACAAATCAACCAAAAAAATCCTAAATTGCAATGTTCTTCTTCTCGGTAATATAGAAATTCGGAATTAAAAAAAAATCATAAATTATAAGTAAATGAATAATAAAATCAAAACTAAAATTCAACTTAATATACAAATTTAAACTTACAATTAAGAAAAAGGTTGAATTTCTTGGCAAAATCCTTGACTTGGCTCGAAAGGCTCGAACTGTTCTTCTTCTTCTTGGCAAAATCCTCGTCGGCTATGGAGATGGATGGAGAAGGTTTAAGTTTTTTTTTGTTTTGTTTCGTTGAATGCGTGAACTGAGAAGTGTAAGGGATTTAAATTAAACTCGCTACACGGTGTAGCGAGTTTGACTTAAATCTGGTCAAAACTCGCTACACGGTGTAGCGAGTTTAGTTTAATTAAATGACCTAATTAATTTTCCAACGCCCTAAATTAATTACCCTAAACTCGCTACACGGTGTAGCGAGTTTTGACCAACCCTAGTCAAACTCGCTACACGGTGTAGCGAGTTTCAAAAAAGAGAACAATCTGGGCAATAGTTTGAATAGTAAGTCATTTTGGTAAATAAAAAAGTAAAACGGGATTATTTGGGAAAAAATTCCAATTTAACTTACTCCCCCTAAGACCAAGTTCAATAAGAAAATTATCAAAAAAACATTCAACTATTTTAATATCATGATATCTCATCTTCTCTTTTCATTCACTTAATTATTCAACTACTTTCTCAACTACACCTCCACAATAAACTAGTTTAGTTTAAAATTCAACTCCTCTCAACTCATCATTCTATACCCCACCACTTTTTATTTTATTTATATCCTCTATTTTTGAAAAATGAGTGGTTTTTTTTTTGTGTCCAAATCAAATGAAACTTATATCAATTTGTAGGGAAAAAAATGATGAATTTTGGTGAAAAAAAATTAAAAAAAAATTAATTTAATAGGTGATAATTAAGCTCAAATTGAAAAATGAGTATTTTTTTTGTGTCCAAATAAAATGAAACTTATATCAATTTGTAGGGAAAAAAATGATGAATTTTGGTGAAAAAAAATTTTAAAAAAATTAATTTACTAGGTGATAAATAAGCTCAAAGAATTGGGATAAAAAAAATTCGAAAATTCAATGGACCAATGACAGCGTGACACATGGCAAGGTTGTCCCCCAATTTTTTCTTTCAACCGGGTTGGAAAGTTTCAACTTGGACCCTTCAACTACCCCCTCTCAACTACCTTATTGCCCCCTCTCAATTAGTTGACTCTCCTCTCAACCCCCCTCTCAACCACCTATTGTCCATGGTCTAAGACTAGCCACAATGGCCGATTGAAACAAAGGATGAAAGAGGATTTAGCTAGATGAATTGGTGCAATGGTGGAATGAAATGGGATGAAATAAAAGTGTTAAATGAAATTTTTTAACCGAATGAAAAAAAAAAAAGCTGTCGCCTTGGACACGTGTTGCCTAACCATTGGACCGAATAAGGCGCGTGAGCTTCACGCGTCGGTGTGGCGCGCAAGGCGCTTTTTTTTTTCTCTGAATCCGACAAGTGTCATACTCTGATTGGTTCCTAGGATTTTCGAATTTAATATTTTATCCCAAATTTTTGAGCTTAATTATCACCTAGTAAATTAATTTTTTTTAATTTTTTTTTCACCAAAATTCATCATTTTTTTTCCTACAAATTGATATAAGTTTCATTTGATTTTGACACAAAAAAAACACTCATTTCTCATTCATCCTTCTTCAATTTAGCCTTTATTTAAAAAAAAATATTATTATTTTTCCTATAAATTGATGCAATATTTTTTTAATTAAGTGTGAAATATTTTTTAATTATAAATAATAATAATAATTATTATTATTTTACTAATCATAAAAATAGAAAATATAAATAAAATAAAAGTGGTGTGGTATAGAATGATGAGTTGGAGGGAGTTGAAATTTAATTTAAGTTAGCCATTGTAGGGGGTAAATGAAATGGGTAGATAAAATATTAGGTGGATGACAAAAAATGTAAAAAGTGTTAGATGAAATGGGGGAGGGGGATGAAACCATTGTGAATAGTCTAACTCATACTAATTCATCCTTTTTGAAACGTTTGTCTCACTTTAATTTATATTAATTTATTCGATCTATTTAATCGAATTTTAATTATAATTTATAAAAAATTTAATATTTTTATACAAATCTAAAAATTATAATTGACAGTAAATTAATCATGAATCAATATTAATTTTTAGAATTGCGTAAAGATTATTAAATTTTTATTAAATTATAGTTAAAATTCGATTTAGTTGACTAAAAAATTCAAAGAGGGACGAACTATCCGAGACGAAAGGAGAATTGTTTTATTGTAAATGTTATCTTATACTGATAAATATATTTCTTTCGTTTCAAATATGATTGACATTTTTTTTGTTTAAAAAAATCATACTTCATTATGTATTTTCAAAAATATAAGTTTGAAAGTGAATAAAAAGAATATCTATGAATTTTCTCCGCTGAAATAAATCTTTTCAAAATAATTTTTAAATTTCAAAATGATGATTCATTTTGTGATGGATGAAATACATGTTATTATAAATGTAACTTATGTTACTAAAAGATGTAACTTATACTCCTATAAAATAAATGGATACTAATTCCTATATTCTTTTTTATTTTATTTTTTAATATTTATTAGTTCATCCAATGACTAGTCAATTTTATTTTTTACTTTATATATATATATATATATATATATATAAAGGAATTAACATATAAATTAGTAACTAGAACAATAGAAGATAGGCTAATGACAATCACACATTGCATTGAACCTATAGGAATACAGTTTCTAGACTTTTCAGGAAATTATAGTTTCAAATATGACATACCACAGGTCAATATTAGTCCAGAATATGTAAAATCAAAAGACTTCATATTAGGCCTAAATTTCATTCTAGGTTTACAAGGGGCTATAACAATTACAAAAAATTACATTACACTTAGTAAACATATTTATAGCATACCTACCCTACGATATAATCAAACATCAGAGTTCGCACAGAAGCGTGGTGAACTAGGTAGCTTAGAATTTCTAAAATCAAATCAAAATAAAAAAATGTCATATAGAAAATGAAACCTTAAATCTCCTCACAAATATGCTAACACAAGAGTTAGAAAAAGGGACAGATATAACAAAAAGTATAAATCATCCTATAATTCTACATCTAGAAAAAATAGGACTAATAGGAGAAGATATTACAAACTCAAAGGTTACATACACGTGTAAATTTAAAATAAAAAATCCTGACATTACAATCAGAACAGCTAACATTGAATACAGTCCGTTAGATAAAGAGGAATTTAAAATACAAATCCCAGAAATGATAAAACAAAATTAATTAGAAAATCAGAAAGCCCACATAGATCAGCAGCTTTTCTAGTTAGAAACCATAGTGAAATAAAAAGAGGAAAAGCTAGAATAGTATATAATTATAAAAGACTTAATGACAATACAGAAGATGATGGATATAACATACCAAATAAAGATTCTTTGATAAACTTAATACAAAAGAGAAAGATATTCTCTAAATTTGATTTAAAATCAGGATATAATCAATTAAAGTTAGAAGAAAAATTTAAACCATGGACAGCATTCACATGTTCTATGGGACAATTTGAATGGAACGTTTTAAGTTTTGATCTTAAGAACGCGCCCTCAATATTTCAAAGATTTATGGACATTATATTTCTAAAATATGATTTTTGCATGGTTTATATAGATGATATTTTAGTGGCAAGTGAAACTCTACAGAAACATGAAAATCATTTGAAACAAGTTTTTAATGAAATAAAAATACATGGGATAGTAGTATCAAAAAGAAAAAAGGAATTATTTAAAAGAAAAATATCCTTTTTAGGATTAGAGATAGGAAATGGGAAAATAGAATTACAGCCTCACATCTCAACAAAAATAATTGATTTTCCGGAAAAATTTGAAAATTTAAAACAGATACAAGCCTTCTTAGGTTTAGTTAACTATGCAAGAAAATTTATCCCAAATTTATCAAAATTAGTAGGACCACTCTACAGTAAAACTACAAAAAATGGTCAGAGAAATTTTAATAAAGAAGACATAAAACTTGTGAAAGAAATAAAGGACAAGGTAAAAAAGATAAAACCATTAGAATTATCCTTAGTAACAGACTACATAATTATAGAAACAGATGGATGTAAAGAAGGATGGGGAGCAGTCCTTCTTAGTAAACCTAATAAATATACTCCTAAAGACACTGAAAAAATATGCTCTTATGCCAGTGGAAATTTTAACAAAACAGGAATAAACTGGACAAGTTTAGATTATGAAATACAGGCATTAATCAATGCGTTAGAAAAATTTAAAATATTTCTAAATAAAGAATTTACGGTAAGAACAGATTGTGAAGCAATAGTAAAATTTATAAAAAATGACCAAAGTAGAAAAGTAAATAGAACAAGATGGATAAATTTACAAAATATAATACAGGGTAGCGGATATAGTGTTAATTTTGAACACATAAAAGGAAACAATAATATGATTGCTGACATTTTGTCAAGAAATCTTAACAGGTTATTTCGAACAAATGGATAATAACGAAAAAAAGAAGATGGTGATGCATCCACAGATAGAAAAGGCCAAAGCTTCGGACACATCTGACAGTGAAAGCATGAAGACAGAAAAAACAGACTATTCACATTACAGGAGGCCATCCTGGGAGGTAATTCGAAACCCCCTAGACAGAAAAGTTGGATCACAAAGAAGTCGGGCCTAGGCCCGGACAAGTAAATTCCGGGTGGATAAAAATTTTATACCCAGAGCCCAAGCCCAAACAAAAACCCTTACTTTTGGAACAAACACTTTACCCGTTTGCACAGATGAAAATAAAAAGTTCAGACCCATTTCTGGAATGAACCTCACAGAAAGACAGCAATGTTTACTTGACAATCTGTGGCACATACAAACATTCCCAAACGAATCCACAAAGAAAGTTCAAATTTTAAACTCTCTGGGATATTTCTTTCTGGAAACATTCCAAAAAACCCCCCAATAGGCCCATAACCAAAAGATTTTCACATTATGTTGTTCTTCGTGGAACAAAAGTGGGTATTTTTAACAGGTGGGAAACAGTTGTTAAACATAAACAGTGCCCGAACCCTCTTTACAAAGGGTTTTACAGTTTTTCAGAAGAAATGTATACAGCTAGAGAGCACTTTGGGCTCAATACATTTTTTTTTAGAACCCGAAGAAGTGAAACATTTTCTGAAATTACAAAAGAAAATCCAGAACAGGTCATTAAAAAACAGGAAGAGGTTATTGCAACATTACAGAAACAACTTCTTCAAAAAGAAAAGAATAATCAAGTTATGCAGTTACAGGTTGAGAACAAACTATTGAAACAACAGGTGGCAGTTCTTGAAGAAAGATTACAAAAGTCAAAGGCTGCAAGTTGTGAGCCTATTATCAACAGGGATTTCAACAGTTTCAAAGCCCGTGTTCTTGACATACCATGGCGACAGACATTACAGCCAGTACTGGACAGATTCAAAGAACTTGATGAAATGATTTCAAAGAAAATTTGTATGGGATTCCCTTTAATCCTATATAAATTACAACAAATGATAGTACAGATAGTATTTCGTGAGATAAAATATACAGGAGTGAAAGTAACAGAGAGAATAAACAGTGAAGGAAGAGATACAGGAGTATTACTTCTACAGATTGACTTAGTAGAAACAGACATGCCACATGAGCTAATCACTCAATTCTACCATTATGGAATGATTGATTATGTTCAATTTAGGCTAACCCCTAAAACAGAAAAAATAATCAACAGCTTTGGAAAAAAATTCACATTAGTAGTAGGAAATATGGCAATTCAATCTCATCCAAAAGTGGTGGGATGTAAAATTTTCGCATCCTTCCCCGAAGCAGACAGTCATACCTACAGACCATCAAGAAAGAGAATTTTTGTGAGCACCGAACTCAGAGACCAGGAGGTACTTGATCTGGCAATAAAAATTGAAGAAAACATTGACTTTTCGAGCCTTTTTTGGCTCCATGATCAAGAAAGTGAAGCATACATAGACAAAAATGTATTAAATGATTATCACAAAAACGCTATTACAGAATACCAAAATACACCTGATCTCCCGAGATTTTTTCCTTGGCCCAAATACAAGCTTATGGCAGAAGGACATTACACCCAAATCTGGGAACATAAAACTGGAACATGCTTCTCCCGTTCATTGGAGAAGGAGACAAGCTAGTACAAGAACACATTGTCAATAGAGATGATCCATGGCCCGAACCAGAAGACGATTACATGCAAGATGCACAATCAGACGGAGGTGACACCGTCCCAACCATTGACAACAACCACAGGGATTTCTGAAAATACGTAAGCAGTGACGATAGAAGAAGGATGATGTAAGCCATGACGATAGGCGGCTAAGCAAACAGACAGAAGAATCCACTTTTTCAACAGCTTTAATAAATAGGCATCTACTTTAATGACTTTAATTTAGATTGTCCATTTTAGTCAAAAAGAATCGTCAGGAATTTGTCGTTTTCAATTTTTTAAATGTAAAGTTAGGAATATGTCATCTTTTAAAGGCATACTAGCCAGTCGTATAATCTTTTGTCTTTTGTAATATAGTTTAGGTAACCGGTATTAATACTGGCTCTATAGGTTATTGTAGAGGACTATAAAAACCCTCCTCCTCTTCATTTGTAAGTACGAGCAAAAACTGAGAAATAAGAATCCTTTGTTTCATCCAATCCATGACAGCTTAAACACTTTTTCGACCCCTAAATCCTATTACTTAAATTTCTTTTATACCTTCTGCACTTCATATTAGAGCCCTTACATTAAAAAAAAAAGTGTTTCATTTCTACTCCGCTGTACAAACTCTGAAGAAATATCACTATACCTCTTCAGTCTTTTTGTAAGTATTCATCATCTTCCTCCTTCGTCTAGTTACAAAAATATTTTAAATATTATGTGTGTTCTTTTTGTGTTTGCTTTATGTTTTAACTTTTTGTCCGTTAAATATAAATTAATGGTTAAAATTAATATTTGTTTGTACTTAATGTTCATCAATTGTAAATTATTTGTTAAAACTACGAGATATGTTTAAATTAGTAGTGGTTTAACGGAAACCCGAAAAATCCGCCATACCCCCCTTTTATGGTATCAGAGCATGAGAGATCCTAAGTCTAAAAGACTACAACAGGCTTGATCGGTGGCATGTTGATGTAAGTCCACAATATATCAAGAACCCGTGTAGGTGAAGATGAGGGATTAATCATTCTTTTATATCATTATTAGGATGATATGATAGAAATTTTTGGTTTCACGCTATGTTAATATTGTTTTATTATTATGCTTTAATTATAAGGGCTTTATGACTATTTAATGAAGGTTTAAAGGGTTTAAGAAAAAGACTAAGGGTTAGGTTTCCTCCTCAATTATAATTGATATCTCAAAGTCATCTTCATTTACTCTCGTTGAAATTTTCAATCAAAATACTGAAAGTCAAAAAACATTAGGCAAAATAGTAGAAAACCTAGATTATATTAAACAACAAAATAATCAAGTTATTATAGAATTAAGAGAAATACGTAAACATCTACCTACTAAACAAGACTTTCAACAAGTTAGTTATTTGCTAGAAAATTCAAAGCCTAGACAAATTGTAGAAGCTAAAGAACTTTTGCAGAAAATAGAAAGACAGGTTGAAAATCTTGAACAAGTTGTTGAAACAGTTAAAAAGATAGTAGAAGGCTAAAACTGGAAAAATCAAGAGAATACCTACAGGCTCTAAGTGACGCTAAAAAATACAAATCAGAGAGTAATACAGAAGAAGTTACAGGGTTTACAACCTACACAGGAACCGGTAAAGCCGATAAACATTACCCTCTTATCTTTAATTTCATTATAAGTTTACTCTTACAGATAATTGAAAAATTAAACATATTATTAAGTAAAAGTGACACGCCTCAACCAAGTTCTAATACTCTAGATAACGACTTGGATAAAATAATTAGTGGAATAAATAAATTAAGCTTAGGAGAAGAAGTCAAAATTAAAAAAAAAACCTATACCTTATAAACATTGAGTACCGAGAAAATGAGTGATCAACAAAATAGAAGTTTTTTAGGAAGAAGTAGGACAGTACATGAGTCAAGAAATTCAACAAGTAATTTACAAGATATTATTACAACAGATAACTTTATAAACAGGATACTAAGAAGAGGATCAGGATCTAATAGTAACCAACAAATAGTACAGTTAGAAGAAGAAATAGATGCAAACAGAAACCTAGATTTATAAAACCAGCATCAGTTGAATATTTTAAATCCAAGAACATTATACCAAACAGGAATGTTAAACATTAATACAGTTTTAATATGAAGTAGTAGAAAAGAAAGACTTAGGGTGGTTGATGGAACAGTAACAATAGATTTATTTTCACCAGAAACAATACAGAAAATTAAACAATCTGGAAAACATTTCGCACATGTGGGATTAGTGGTAATTGGAATAAAAGGATTAGGAAGAAAAAATTTAGGAACAAAATTATTAGCCTTATTATTAGATAAATCATGAAAAACAGATTTGAAAAAAGCCATTATCTCAGGAATGAAAATAGACCTGAGTCAAAATACAACTCTATTTTACTGTACACCAGGAATACTAAAAGACATAAAAGATTTACAAAACATTAAAATTGCCTTAAAATAAAAGGATATGATAATTATGTAGGTAATAACATAGTAATAAGTGTAGGAACATTAGAAAAAGCTAGCAACAGATCAGGAATGAAATATAAAGTAAACATAGACGGAATTGTTAATACAATTGCCTCAAAATCAATACAGATGATAGAACCACTTAAAATAAATCTCGAGGAATTAGCAGGACTGGAATGGTCTTTGGATGACCTACAAGAACCAGACAGTAAAGTATTAATACCAAAACAAAGTCATATATATGAAAATGCAAATGGAATGCAAAGCTTAAGGTTCATAAATTTTAAAAGAGAAGACCCTATACAAAGTGATAATGAAACAGAAACAGAATATAATTTTATGAATATAGAATATGACACAGAACCAATCTATGATACAGATAGCGAAGATAAAGAAATTGTCATAGGATTTGACCAATTTGAAACAAAAGAGAATGATTTTAGTATAATAGACTATTTAGAAGAAGAACTCTCTACAGGTTTTAAAATAGAAGAAACTAACAAAACATTTGAAGAAATTATAAATAAAAATTCACAGAACTAAATATCTAAGAAGAAGTGGATAACATGATAATAGATTGTATTACAGAATTAGGATTAACATACGAAGAGAGTTATAATAAATTACAAAAAATTTACAATTTACCTTTGGTAAATGACATCCAACAGGGAAAAATAATGATAGCCGACTTTTACAAACAAGAAAATGCATTTATGGATCAACACATGGAAAATGCAAGAAAAAGAGCTAAACCGGAATGGACAGGACCAGGAACAACTACAGAAGATGTAATAGGTAGAGAAAATTGGACTCCCCCGTCAAGACAATATACAGGAGAATCAAAATACACTAGCCAAGGAGCTAGATTACCACTAGGAAATTTATACAGTAGTAATATGTTATTATTAGAAAAACAAAAGCCACAGTTATGGGGTGATGAAATATTACTATGGGAACAAACAGTAGTAAGGATGCGGGAAACAAACAAAAGGGACAGTATGGATATGTTTTCCTATTTAGAAACCACATTAGGCCCAATAGCCTTAGGAATATGACAAAGTAAAAAAGCCCAAAATACGGATGAGATAAACAGATTAAAGGCTATAGGAGATAACCCATATAACATCACCAGTCAAATTAGAACATTAATACTAGGAGTAGACCTAGCAAAAAATACTACTCTTATACAAGATACAGCTATTAGAAATCTAGAACAACTAAGTATAGCAGACATGAAATACATAAATGAATTTACCCAAGATTTTACTAGGTTATTATCACAAACAGGACAGGCAATGAATGATGAACTATGTGATAAATACTTTGTTAAATTACCTGGAGACTTAGGTAAAACTATCCATAATTCATGGAAACAAGAGTTTGGTGACAGACAAAACCTAGGAATTGGACCTAGAATTACATATACCTTTAACATATTAGAAGATAAATGTAAAGAAGTAACCCTCCAGGAACAATTGAAGAAGAGTGCTTATTCATTCTGTAAAACAGTAATTTACACACCACAGGCTTATGGACAATATAATAAATTCAAAAAGAAAATAAGAAAAAGTACAACATACAGAAAAGAATATAAATCTTATGCAGGGAATAAATACGTAAGAAAACCTCAGACTAGAAAATGTAGATGTTTTATTTGTGGTGATGAAAATCATTTAGCCAACAAATGCCCAAATAAAAACAAAAACACGAAAGAAGTAACTTAATAGAACAATTAGGAGAATACAACATAGAACCTCTAGACAATAGAGAATCAGATAATGAGTCAGTATACAGTATCTACAGTAGTGATGATAATAGTCAAATCACAAAGATTACATACACTTATATGAATAAAGAAGAAGAATGTATACATAATTGGATTAGTAGAAGAGAAAATAATTACATAAAATATTTTAATTGTGGTTATTTTCCGAGTATAGAAAAAAGGTCACAGTGCAACATATGCTTTAAAGAAATTTGCTATATATGTTTAAAAACATTATTCGAGCAAGAAATGACTGCAGTAGAAGTATTAGCTAAAACAGTAAATATGGAATTAGTTACAGAAAAATTAGATAAATTAGAAGTAGCAATCGAATTACACAGTCTAAAAATAAGAAATATGGAAAAAATGATATTTCAAATAGAAAATACAGTATATAAGGGAAAACAAAAAATAACAGAAGAAGAGCAATTAGATTATACAAATATGTCAACAGAACAAACATTAATACAAATAAAAAATATAACTAACATGATAAATTTGCAATGCAGATTATGGCTAGATAACAATGAGTATTTAAATCTCACTGCTTTATTAGACACAGGAGCTACAAAAAGCGTAATATCACATGACATGATTCCAAGATTGTTTAATTTTTTGTATTGTTTCTGGTGAAAATAAATCTATTGTTAGTGTTCCATCAACCACCCTAAATCTTTCTTCTCTACTACTTCGTATTAAAACTGTATTAATGTTTAACATTCCTATTTGGTATAATGTTCTTGGATTTAAAATATCCAACTGATGCTGGTTATATAAATCTAGGTTTCTGTTTACATCTATTTCTTCTTCTTCTAACTGTACTATTTGTTGGTTACTATTAGATCCTGATCCTCTTCTTACTATCCTGTTTATAAAGTTATCTGTTGTAATAATATCTTGTAAATTACTTTTTGAATTTCTTGACTCCTGTACTGTCCTACTTTTTCCTAAAAAACTTCTATTTTGTTGATCACTCATTTTCTCGATACCCAATGGTTATAAGGTATAGATTTTCTTTTAATTTTGACTTCTTCTCCTAAGCTTAATTTATTTATTCCACTAATTATTTTATCCAAGTCGTTATTGAAAGTGTGATAGCATCACACTTAGCCAAGTCAAAAGGTTGACTTAATTATGTTTTGTTACTTTCTTTTATAATTAAATTATGTAAATATTTTATTTATATTCACTAACCTATTAACCGAAAATTGTTATCTGTTTAGTATTATTTTGGTGATTTAATTAGGACTCTCATATGGATAAATGAAGACTTGAAGTGATAATGAAGATTGAAGAGATAGAAGTTCATTATCCAAGTTTATCCTTACCCGTTAGCTTGGAGGTCCTTGGTTATAAATACAAGTCCCAAGGCTGATATCAAGATACAGAAATATACACTCTGAAAGGCTGAAGAAATATAGACTTAAGAGGAGTGTTTTTATAAGAGAGTTCTTTTGGTTATTTTTAGTTATTCTCTTATTATTTCTTTGTAATCGAGTTCAAAAGTGTTTTTTAATAAGAGAAGTTTATTGTCTACAGCATATTGCTGTAGATAAGTATTAAACCTGTGTTCATTTCATTTCTGTTTTAATATTCCGCTGCATTTCACTGTTGTGCTAGTGCTGGTGCGATAGCATCAGGACTCACATCAGTCCTCTGTGCACTTCCTAGCCGCTCCATTTCTTTCAATTGGTATCAGAGCTCCACTCGACTCTACTGAGTGAGATCCAAGGAAGAGTGGTCATTATGGAAGGACACTTGAGTCAATACCGTCCCCCGGTTTTAGATGAAACTAACTATCCCATCTGGAAAGCTAAGATGCGTCTCTTCATCAAAGCAATTGATGAACGAGCATGGCTTAGCATTATTATTCCATGGTCCCCTCCTAAGGTTGAAATGAAAAATAAAGAAGAAGAGGGTGAAACCTCCGAAAAGGTGTATAAAATTGAACCTGAGGAAGAATGGACCACAGATGAGGTCACTAGTGCAAACTACAATTCCAAGGCTCTTGGTGCTATTTCAAGTCATGTGGATGAACACATGTTTAGACTTGTTTTAAATCAAAATATAGCAAAGAAAGCCTGGGATATTTTGCAAGCTCACTGTGAGGGTGATGATAGTGTCAAAGCCACTAGGTTGAGAATTCTCATGACCAAGTTTGAAAACTTGAGGATGAATGAGTCTGAGGACATAAAAAGTTATTCTGCTAGAATAAGAGAAATTTCAAATGAATGTCTCTCACTTGGTGAGCCTATCTCAAATGCTAGACTAGTATGCAAAATGTTAAGGATCACACGATAAGTTCAACATTAAAATAGCCGCTATCAAGAAGCAAATGACACCGCAACCATGGCTTTAGATACTCTTGTGGGTAAACTAACCATGTTTGAATTAAATATTTCTATTCAAAGAACAACATAAAGCCGAAAGTGTTGCTCTTGCTTCGCTCTTTCTAAAGCATCCTCAATTCCAAAAGAAATTGAGGAAATCTCAAATGAAATTGATATTTCAAATTTGGAAAATGAAGATGTTGCTCTTTTGACTAAAAATTTACTTCTTTTCTTAAAAATAAAAAGAGACAACAAATTTCCTTCTAAGAAACCAACTAATTTTGATAAATCAAAAGAGGATAATGAGAATACTTTCAAGAAACCCACTAGTTTTTCTAAAAATAGATCTGAAACATTCGGTGTAGAGCCTCGTAAAGGGTTTGGGCATTATGCAAATGAATGTGCCAATACTCGAAGAAAAAGGGGATGAGCCTAAGTGCGACCCTTAGTGATAGTGAGGACGAAGATGAATCGCTAAACTTAGCAATTATGGAAATCTCACCTCCAAATCATGAACATCAACTGATGTAGCTTCGTATGTTATCACATCTACTATCACATCTTCGAATCTTTTATAAACCGTTATACCTCTTCACCGAAACAAGTCCGAAAATGAAGAAGAAGATAATGAAAACTATAACGAGCTACTTGGATGCCTATGCCGAACTATATGCCGATTGGGAAAAGCGTGTTGAAAAAATTCTTTGTCTTTGAAAAGGTAAGCGAAAAACTCTCTACCGAATTATCTAAAGTTAAAGATGAACTGACAAATGTATCCACTGAAAATGATAAACAAAAAGATTCTATAGCCAAACTTGAGGTCATGCTCACTAAACGTGACATTGAGCTTGAGAAAACAAAAACCGAACTCACAGAGGCCAAAAACTTTTGAAAAACAGAATACACCGGAAAGGCAACTCTTGATGAGATTCTCAAAGTGAGCAAGTTTTCAAAAACAGGTCTTGGTTTTGAATCGAATTTTTTGAGAGAGGGAGAAAGTAGTTCCTCAAAACCTAAAACTTTTTATAACCAAAAATCATCAACCAAAAAGAAAAGATTTGTGTGCCATTATTGCTTCTTACCAGGTCATATAAGACCATTCTGTTACAAGAGGATTCGTGATCTGGGAAAGATGTTCCTCGGATGAGTGAACGAATGCTATCACATCACAACTCACATCGCCAAAACCCGGTCGGTTCGTATGGGTTGAAAAGAAAACATGGAATGCAAAGTAGTGTTTACCTCCCTCAAGAGCAGTATTGCTAGCTCATGGTACTTCGATAGTGGGTGCTCAAGGTACATGACAGGTAATGCCGAATTTCTCACTGATTACATCACTATCAAAGGAGGGAATGTAAATTATGGGGGAGGAGCACAAGGTAAGATTGTTGGAAAAGGTACTTTATGTGTAAATGACATGCCCAAACCGAAAATGTCTATCATGTAGAAGGACTGAAAGCTAATTTGATTAGTATAAGTCAACTATGTGATGACAATTTACATGTCAATTTTGACAAACATGAATGTAAAGTGTTTGATAACACTAATAAATGTTTGTTCACCGGAGTAAGGTCTCGTGGATAATTGTTACAAATTTGGTGACAACTTATCCTGCCTTAGCTCCAAAACAAATGAACTTGAACTGTGGCATCAAAAATTAGGACATGCTAGCTATAGGAAAATAGAAGAATTAGTTAGGTTTGATGCTGTTAAACACTTGCCCAAGCTCGACTTTAAACAATCTAGTGTGTGTGGTCCTTGTCAGAAGGGGAAGCAAACCAAAGCTTCTCATCCAAAAGTGGATCAAAGTTCCACGTTTGAAATTTTAGAATTAATACATACTGATCTTATGGGACCAATTGAGGTTGAAAGCTTAGGTAAAAAGAAATATTCATTTGTTTGTGTAGATGATTTCTCTAGGTATACTTGGGTGCTTTATTTAAAAGAAAAATCAGAAGCACTCGAAGTATTTAAAGTATGGTATAAAAAGGTGAAAAACTTATATGGGAAGAAAGTTATCAAAATTAAGTCTGATCATGGAACTGAATATGAGAACACATTGTTCTCAAAGTTTTGTGACTCCAAAGGAATCACCCATGATTTTTCAAATTTCCTAAAACTCCTCAACAAAATGGAGTTGCGTAAAGAAAAAATCGTACTTTACAAGAGATGGCCCGTGTCATGCTTAGTTCTAAGAACATCTCTAAACGATTTTGGGCTGAAGCACTTAACACTGCATGTCATATAGGAAACAGAGTTTATCTTAGGGTTGGATCAACCATGACCCCTTATGAAATACTCCTCGGTAAAAAACCTACTCTCAAGTACTTTCATGTCTTTGGGTGCATATGCTATGTTCTAAATGATAGAGATTATCTATCTAAATTTGATTCCAAGAGTGACAAAGTTTGTTTTCTTGGATATTCCACAAATAGTCGTGCATATAGGGTTTACAACCTTAGAACTAAAACCATTATGGAATCAATTAATGTTACATTTGATGATACCTGCTGACCTAAATATAAAATCTCTTGAAGATGATGTCTCGTATTGTATAGAGACAATGCAGAAACTCGAATCAAATCAACAGATGCAAGAAAATGGACTGCAGAAAACGGATGCAGTGTATCGATGCAAGCACATCATCACCTACATCCGAGCAAACAAAATCTGGTGCCGAATCAAGATTCGAATGTGAAGAAGAAAAGTTGGATAGGACTAAAGACATACCCAAATAGAAAGTGCAAAAGAATCACCCAATATCTCAAGTAGTGGGTGATGTAAACGAAAAAATTAGCACAAGGGAAAAGCCTAGGGTCAACTACCGTGAGTCAAGGTGGGCTAAGCTGTGTTGAATCTCAAGTAAACAAGGTTATTTCATGTTGTTTTGTTTCTAATATTGAACCAAAGAATGTTGTAGAAGCCATGAAAGATGATAATTGGATTATTGCCATGCAAGAAGAACTAAATCAATTTGAGAAAAATGAAGTATGGACTTTAGTTCCTAGGCCTATAGGGGGAAATGTAATAGGAACTAAGTGGATCTATAAGAACAAAACTGATGAAAATGGTCAAATTACCAGAAATAAAGCTAGGCTTGTAGCACAAGGTTACACCCAAGTAGAAGGAATAGATTTTGAAGAAACTTTTGCTCCTGTTGCTAGGATAGAATCAATTAGACTTTTACTTGCCATTGCTTGTTACTTGGACATCACTTTACATCAAATGGATGTTAAGAGTGCCTTCTTGAATGGTGTCCTAAATGAAGAAGCCTATGTTGAACAACCTAAGGGCTTCACTGATCCCTACTTTCCTGATCATGTTTATAAGCTTAAAAAGGCCCTATATGGATTAAAACAAGCCCCTAGAGCTTGGTATGGGAGGCTAACTGAACACCTCATACAAATGGGATTTAAGAGAGGTGAGGTAGATAAAACCTTATTTATTTTAAAAGAAAATGTAGGAATCTTAGTGGCCCAAATTTATGTTGATGACATTGTATTTGGATCATCTTCCAAAGATATGTTAAACTACTTTGTCACAAGTATGACCACCACCTTTGAAATGAGTATGGTTGGTTAATTAACCTACTTTCTAGGACTTCAAATAAAACAAAATAAGGAAGGAATTTTTATCTCTCAAAGTAAATATGCCAAAAACTTGGTTAAAAAGTTCTCTCTTGACAATGCATCTCACTTTAAAACCCCTATGGGATCTTCCCAAAAGTTGTGCAAAGATGAAAATGGTGAGGATGTTGACCCCACCTTATATAGAAGCATGATTGAAAGCTTGTTATACCTTTCAGCAAGTCGTCCAGACATCATGTTTAGTGTTTGCTTGTGTGCTAGATATCAAGCTTGCCCCAAATTATCCCACCTCAAGGCTGTAAAAAGAATCATTAGATATGTAGGTGGAACTATCAATTTAGGGCTAAGCTATACTCGAGAAACCAATACAAATCTGGTAGGATTCAGTGACTCTGATTGGGCAGGCAACACTGATGATAGGAAAAGCACAACTGGAGGTTGCTTTTATCTTGGAAACAACTTAGTATCTTGGTATAGTAGAAAACAAAACTGTGTATCCCTTTCTACTGCTGAATCAGAATATGTGGCTGTTGGGAGTTGTTGTTCTCAACTCCTTTGGATGAATCAGATGATTAAAGATTATGGTCTTAAAAGTAATATCCTAACTGTTTTTTGTGATAATCTAAGTGCCATAGAAATATCAAAAAATCCTGTTCAACACTCACGTACTAAACATATTGACATTAGACATCATTTTATTCGTGATCTTGTTGAGCAAAAAATTATTAGCATGGAATCAATTAGCACTGAAAAACAGTTGGCTGACATTTTCACCAAAGCCCTTGATTTTCAGAGATTTTCCACTCTAAGGAAATCTCTGAGTTTGTGTGCAATATAATGATGTGATCCCCCGTGTGATCACATCATAACTAACACCTGTATTTTACAATTCTAACAAAAAAAAAATTGCATGATTTATCTCAGTGTGGTCACTTGTATTACATCCTTGTTGTGTTTCCTCTCTGAATTGTGAATCCTTCTTATATAGTAGTCAACAACAGTTGACTCTAAAATTATCTTACTAGATGTCTCTTGGTGGGTGCAAAAATAAAAAAAATGTTTGGGAAACTTGACTACTCCATCCATGGTATGAAGTCATTTCAATGTGATCAAAATGACTTCAAGAGAAAGTTTGAGTCAAATTGATAAGATCATTCGAAAGAGGGCTATCCATGAGTTTAAGAAGAGTGAAAGCTACCCATAATATATTTTTCCACGAAAAAAAAAAAAATTATATGTGGAAGCATTCTAGAGGCCAAGCAAGACAAGATTCTGATTCATTGACTTTCTTAGAGGAAATGCGTACCTTGATGTAATCACATACTATGCCACACATATACTGAGATTTATCCTTCACATGTGTGTAAATTATGCATCATTAGTTTTTAGAATTTTTTCTGTCAACCTGGTCCTTGGTGAAAATCTCAATCAAATGCTTTTTTACTTCAAATTTATTTTAGTTAAATTATTTTATGCTCAACGAAATTACCTAAATTTTTTTAAAATGTCCATATATTTAGGGGGAGTATAATTCTTGGATTTTTAATGTATCTATGGCAAGTACATTATCTAAATATTAAAAACTAATTTTTGGCATTTATCTTTATCATCTAAGTCTCCAAGGATGTTTAGAAATCATTTACTCCAAGGATATCAACCGGCCTAAGGGATTTAGTTGATGGTTTAGTTCAAATTAAATTAGAACTCTCCTAAGTGACCTAAGCCTAGTGTGAGTAATAAGTGCAATCACATCAACATAAATACCAAAACCCTCTCCTCCTTTAAACCCTCACCGGCCATTGTGTTCAAAACCCTTAAAAATTCCAAAATCTCTCTGTTTCTTTCCCTCTGCTCATGGCGTCTCCTTCCAAACCCTCATCTCCGACCACCGATCGTTCGCCTCCTCCATCTCCGGTGGCCCCAACCGAAGCCGCCGTGGAGCCGTTTGTCGATCGAGGCTACCCCCGTCACAATTTCGCTCCCCGGTGCCGTTGACAATGCAATTGATGCCGATAATCCCGGGATTTGAAAGCCGTTGGTGCAATGACGGGATTGTCTAGAGGCCCTAATCGGTCGTTGAGGCAGAGGGGTTTTTCTCCCAACATGGGAGAGTATACTCCTAAGGTACGCCCTAACATGGCCGAACCAGATTTCATTGAAGATGATGATGAGGAGTATGATCCCACTGCTGATTTGAAGAGGAAGAGGGAAAAACAACGGCTAGTGGATCTCGTAGTTCGTCCGGTAAGCTCCGTGTCTCAACGAAGGAAATATTTGGGGTGGACCGACCGTTTATTCAAGCGAATCGGATGAGGGTGATCTTTGAAGCCTTTAAAGTTGTGTCCGGAAAAGCTCGGTCAATAGATCTTGAGGAACCGAAGGAAGCCGATGAGATAGTTGATTCTGCAGCTCAAGACCTAGGTGACATCTTCCCTCATGTCATTGTGATGCGTGGGGATTTGCCACCTAGTAAGATCTCCACACCTTAGCTGTCCCCTACTGATGCTACCAAAGGTACCACTACATCTCCAACTCCATCACCTCCTACCAACTCGCCTGTAGCCCCTGCTCGATCATCTCCTGCATGCTGGTACTCTGGGCACACTCGAGACCGATGAGGTTGAAGAGTATGATGAATCTGAGCATATCCCCCTTCAAGCTCTCTTGGACCTCGAAGAAAGGCAAAGGCAAGGTGAGACAAGCAAAGGCCAAAGTCGCTGGGACTATCTTCGCCCAAGCATCTCGATATTGGGTCGATGATGATGAAGCCGAGGATGAAACTTTTAGACTTGGGAGAGATGAGCTTGAAACCGAAAAGAAGGATGCTTTGCCGAAGATGTACTCACATCTCGCATCCCTCACCTAGAAGGAGCTTCGAGATTGTCCGGTCCCTCCAAAGTCATTCCGCCTAAGCCAAGGCATACCCCAAGTCCTAAATCCTCTTCAAGGAAGGTAAGCTCCCTCTCACCCGAAAAATTTATGTCTAAGTCTCGTGAAAGAGAGGTTTGAATTCTTTAGGAAAAAAGGGTTTTTGGTGGAAAGAGTCATTGACAAAACTTTTGAGGATGTTGGTATGAAAAGATACTTAGAGGAAAAAGGCCTACTCTATTCTCGTGTCCTACCCAAACAACTACTATCCCTCGCTTGTTAGTGAGTTCTATGCGGGTCTAGTTCAGCTATTCAAGATCCTAGAGATGTTGGGTTTGAAAAGGTTAAGGTTCGTGGCACTCTCATTAATTTTTCTCCTGCCTTAATTAATATCTTCCTTCATTCTCCCAGTCCTCACATCCTTCCTCCTATGGCTCATAAGGATGAAATTGCCAATACCCTAACTAATGGTCTTGATCCTTCATGGCACTCTCAATTCAAGTGCACAATGCTCACTTCCTTGTGTAGTTTTTTGTTTAAAATCTCTACTTTTAATTGGAAACCCTCCTCAAACAAAAACATTGTCACCGTGTCACATGCGGATTTGATTCATAGGATTTTCTTGGTCAAGTATTTAACCTTGGTGAAGTGATATTTGGGAGTATAGTACGGTTCTTTGAAAAGGAGTTGCCCTCTGATCTTCCTTTCCCATGCTTAATCACTGGTCTTTGTGTGAAGCAAGGTGTTGAGATCTTACGTTCTGATCGCATATGTGAGAAGGTTGAACCTTTTGGCATTCAACCTGTGTTAGAGTGCACTAGACGCACTGTAGATTTGCCTGTTACCTTCCCTGATGACCCAGTTATCGATGCTCAAGATGGTGATGAAGATGAGCATGTTGATGCTAGTGAGGATGAGCCTGCATCTCCACTATCACAAGAGGACCAAGTTCAGCTGCTAACTGATGAAATTAAGTTTTTGGAGAAAACGATGATCCTCTCAAGAGTGCAGTTCAAGGAAATGTCCACAAGGAGGAATAAGTTGCTGGCTGCTCGTGAACGTCTTTACGGTCAAAAAGGGAGCTAGCTCAAGCAAGATTTATAGAGATATTAGCTCGGATTTCAGGTGGGAACTACTTGCGAAGACACAAGCAGAAATAGAAGGAAAGCAAGGATGGGATCGAGGCTTCAATGATGATTGAAGTATTTTTAGTATGGTTTATGTCTTAAAAACCATTTTAATTTCTTGTTTGTTTTGGAACAATGGTGATTTGTTTTTGCTTGGTTTGTTTTAGTTTGTTTTGGACATGTGTTTGAACATGGTGGTTTATGGTTTTTATTAGCTAGCTTTTAGGGGGAGCATTCGAGCTCTCCGTCTCATATCATGTTTTGGATAATATTTAGCTTATTTAATTGTGTTAATATATATTATGCTTGAGATTTGTTTTTGAACAGAAAGCAACAAAACAGGGGGAGATTGAAAGTGTGATAGCATCACACTTAGCCAAGTCAAAAGGTTGACTTAATTATGTTTTGTTACTTTCTTTTATAATTAAATTATGTAAATATTTTATTTATATTCACTAACCTATTAACCGAAAATTGTTATCTGTTTAGTATTATTTTGGTGATTTAATTAGGACTCTCATATGGATAAATGAAGACTTGAAGTGATAATGAAGATTGAAGAGATAGAAGTTCATTATCCAAGTTTATCCTTACCCGTTAGCTTGGAGGTCCTTGGTTATAAATACAAGTCCCAAGGCTGATATCAAGATACAGAAATATACACTCTGAAAGGCTGAAGAAATATAGACTTAAGAGGAGTGTTTTTATAAGAGAGTTCTTTTGGTTATTTTTAGTTATTCTCTTATTATTTCTTTGTAATCGAGTTCAAAAGTGTTTTTTAATAAGAGAAGTTTATTGTCTACAGCATATTGCTGTAGATAAGTATTAAACCTGTGTTCATTTCATTTCTGTTTTTAATATTCCGCCGCATTTCATTTGTTGTGCTAGTCTTTGGTGCGATAGCATCGTGACTCACATCGATCCTCTCCGTGCACTTCCTAGCCGCTCCATTTCTTTCGCTTATCTAGAGTATTAGTATGCATATATATATATATATATATATATATATATATATATATATATATATATATATATATATATATATAATTTTTTATGATGCCTCAACTAGGAGGTAAGGAAAAGAATTGAGACATATACTCCCTCCGTCCCGTCCGAAGCTTCACCTTTTATCCAAATGGGTGTCCCGCTAGTAGCTTCATCTTTTCTAAAATGAAAAAGTTTTATTAATATTCTATTATACATACCCTACTTCTCATTCTCACATTCATAAATTATGAGTCCCACTTGTCATACCTAATAACTTTTCTCCCGCACACATTTAAATTATGAGCCCACTTGTAATATCCACTCACTTATTCTCTCTCACAACCATTTTCCACTCAACAATTTCTTTAAATTTTGTGTCAACACCAAAATGGTGAAGCTTGGACGGGGTCAAAGGGAGTATATAACAGAATGTAAGGCTTGACTTTTACCATCAAGTTACTCTTTGGAAACAGCTAGTCAATTTTTTAAGGCTGAGTCGTGAGGTTGAACCGAATCACCTTAAATCACCATCGTAACCGTCTACTCAAAGGTAAATTAATCTCCACCCTTGATTTATAAAACCCTAAATGATCAAATTGAATCCTATTTTAATTTGTTGCAATTGGTTCCATCAGTCTGTTTAGCTGGAATTACTGCTGTCTTTCTCTATTTTAATGTTAAGACTCTAGACTTAAGAGAAGTGGCTATCAAATAATCCATCATTAATGTTCAGATATGCTTAGATGCATGATTCCGTCACCACTAGTTTAATCTGTTTTATGGAATGTCAGTGGCCTTAGAAAATGTTAAGGATGTTGTATGCTTGTGGCAATGTAGGCTGGTTTGGTTCCTTGTGGTGCATTTAGAGTCAGAAAATGTTAAACAAAAATGATAATTGACTATTTTTTCACGTGGTTTGAACTTTGATTTGAAATTTGGATTGCGGCCGTCAGAACCGTAAAATTAAATCGTAATTCAAATCGAGATAAATCAAACTATAATGGTTTGATTTAGCTCAGTCTGAACTTTAATATGGTTCGCCGGAATATAGAAGCTAGACTGAGAAAGCCCCGGAAGCATGACCACGGGAGACCCATCCTTTAGAGATAAAAATAGAGAAAATGGAGAAACTCAAATAATCAAAATGGAAGGAATTGACAAACCTGCTGCAAAACCAAGGTTTGAAGATCTGGTGTCACGACCCGAAACCTAGGCACCATTTTACTCACGTGTTGGGCACGTGGAGCGGGGGTTTGGTTCCTTCTGAACAGGCCGCTCTGAGTTGAGCCATAGTTAGAGGAGGATTCCTCGTAGCATAGGGCCATATGATCAAATGCTGCATCTATGTGCTCAAGGTCCTTCTGAAGAGCCTTAGACATAGTGGCTTATCAATTTCGGAACAAAAAGTGGAAATATCGTTTCGGGACGAGGGAGTATAACGTTCTTGAAAATGTTGATCCCGAATGGAGGAAGTAATGGTGCCCTTTCCTACCTTCGGGTTGTTGTTGTCCCCTACCTTGATTCTGAGTTGCCATATTCTGAAGAAACACTCAGAACATATCCATCATTTTTGGACATTCATTTTGGGACAAGTTTTTTGGAAAAATGAACATTCATTTTGGGATTCGGGACAGTGGGAGAGTTGAATTTTGAAAATGAATGAAAAAAATGAGTGAAGTAATCATTGCGAATGTGCGAGCCGTTCCTACCTTGTATGGAGATTTGAAGGTTTAGGGTTTAGGGTTTAGGGTTTAGGGTTTAGGGTTTAGGGTTTAGGTTCTTTGGTGGCATGCCTTTAGTTAAAGGATCAGCAATCATCAATTCGGTGCTAATGTGTTCAATAACCACTTTCTTTTCTTTAATTAGGCAAGTTGAAAAACAAACTGCTGTAAATCGAGAAAGCATTGAACGGAATGAGTTGACATAGAGCATGACTCATGTTCAATTGGACATCATGGACAAAGGGATTGTAACATTGGATCTATCGAGGAATCAAGTTTCCCAAAAGAACATAGTGGGAGGCGAGTCGCTTCAGGGCTGAGAGGCTTTTTGCTTTGATTCCCTCTTTATATTCCTCATCTTCATTTTTGTTAGCGGTTAGGTCTCTAAATTTGCCCGTACCGAGCTAAACCGAACCATTTCAACCCCTAATCTAGTTGACATTGTATTATTTCAAAATTCAAATAAAATCATTTGGCCTACAGTACTGCACACATGCGCAAACCGCAAAGATAGTCACTTTATCTTTTGCATGCGCACTTTAATTTTTTCAGTTATAACTTTGAAGCCAAACAGCGCCTCCCTTTCGGTTACAGCTTCTCCTTTACAAAAGTTTCTCCTTCACCAGATCTGAAACCATTAATACACACTTTATGACCTAAAATGTGGACATGTCTATACGTACGATTATATTGTGCCAATTCATACATAAATGACAAATGGGATGATACGTTATTATCATGTTAAGTGTTGTTTCAGTTATGGAACATTTATGGTAGCTAGACAAGACATATCAAATACTCAATGCGTCGACATCGGGTAAATCCGGGTTTTGTATTATTGGACAATACAACAGTCTCTGATGCATAATCAATCTTGATCATCAAATATAATTTCGACGTACAAGTTATTTGACGATATTTTGGACATTTTACTCGGCTTGTGCACCTAGTCCATTCGTAGCTCATTTGCAATCTCGTTGTTTTGGAACGTCATAATAATGCACGTCCCAGATCCTGTCAACTACCTATGTTATTTATGTGTCATGGTAACCTGTAACCATAAAAATTAACGGCAACTATGAATGGCATTTGTATTAGGGATAAGGTACGTTTGTTTGGTGTATGATTAAGTTTAGTTTAACGGCAATTATGAATGCCATTTGTACTAGAAATCAGGAACCTCTATTTGTTTCACATCTATTCTGTCCAGTGATAAGATTTTTATTCAAGCCACAACTTATTTTGTATGACAAAAACATAAGGAGGAACCGTACGTATTAAAGATCCTTTATAATAGGAGGCCCCATTTTGAGAAGGCCAATCGTGTATAGGGCCCAAATATTTTAAAGTTTCCGAATTTTTTTAATTTTAAGGAAGCTAGAAGAGATGCTAAGAAAGCAGTAAGAGACGCAAGAGCAAAGGTGAATCAGAAACTTTATGATAAGTTGGATACAAAAGAAGGGGAAAAGGACATCTACAGACTCGCTCATATGAGGGATAAAAGGACACGAGATATTGGGACGGTTAAATGTGTGAAGGATGTAGACCAAAGAATTTTAGTCGGGAATAAAGAGATAAAAGATAGATGGAGTTCGTACTTTGATAACTTGTTCAATGGCGGTCAAGAGCAGGATGTTGAAGATTTAAATATCTCTTCGAGTATGGTTAATCGAGATTTTATGCGGAGAATTCGAAAGAGTGAAGTGGAAATGGCAATGAAAAAGATGAGATTGAAGAAAGCCGTTGGACCGGATGGTATACCAATTGAGGTTTGGAGATGTTTCGGGAAGAGGGGAGTAGATTGGTTAACAACGCTATTTAACAAGATATGGAGAGTTAACACAATGCCATTGGAGTGGCGGAAGAGTACTCTGATCCCTTTGTATAAGAATAAAGGTGATGCCCAAGATTGTGCCAACTATCGGGGGATCAAACTAATGAGCCATACTATGAAACTTTGGGAAAGAGTAATTGCACAAAGGCTGAGAAAAATTGTGGATATTTCGGATAACCAATTTGGGTTTATGCCAGGAAGATCGACTATGGAGGCAATATATCTTATGAGACAAACCATAGAGAAATATCGGGATCAAAAGAAAGATTTGCATATGGTTTTCATTGATTTGGAGAAGGCGTATGATAAAGTGCCAAGAGAGGTACTTTGGTGGGCATTAGCAAAGAAGGGTGTTTCAAAGAAATATATTGATATTATCAAGGACATGTATAATGGAGTTAGTACTTGTGTAAAGACTAGTGTTGGGAAGGCGAAGAGTTCCTATAAAGATTGGAGTGCATCAAGGTTCCGCACTTAGCCCCTTTCTTTTTGCTTTGATAATGGACGAATTGACGAGGTCAGTCCAAGATGATATACCAAAGTATATGCTGTTCGCAGATGATATTGTGCTGATTGATGAGACAAGAGAGGTGTTGAAAGTAAATTGGAGTTGTGGAGACACACTTTGAAATCTTGAGGTTTTCGATTAAGCAGAAGCAAGACTGAATATTTGGAGTGTAAGTTTAGCAGAGTTGAAAGTAGGGAGGCAGGGGCGGTCACATTTGATGGAAATATTATCCAAGCTTCTGAGTTTTTTCGCTATCTTGGATCCATTATCCAAAAGGATCGAGAATTAGATGGAGATGTAGCTCATAGGATTAAAGCAGGTTGGTTGAAGTGGAAGAGTGCTACAGGGTTTCTATGTGATCGCGGCATGCCTAATAAGATTAAAGGGAAAATTCTACCGCACGGCAATTAGGCCGGCATTGCTTTACGGCACCGAATGTTGGGCCGTGAAACAGTGTCACGTGCATAAGATGAATGTGGCGGAGATGCGTATGCTTCGATGGATGTGCGGTCATACAAGAAAGGATCGATTGGGGAATGAGGTGATCAGAGGTAAAGTAGGAGTTGCGCCCATTGAGGATAAAATGAAGGAAAATCGTCTACGGTGGTTTGGACATGTGAGAAGGAGACCGAGTGATGCACCGATTAGGAGGCCGGAACAGTGGAGAAATGATAAAATGGCGAGGGATAGGGGAAGACCCAAACAAACTTGGATTAGAGTAATTGAAAATGATATGAATTTACTTGGAGTGGATGAAAGTATGGTGTTGAAGAGGCCGGAGTGGAGGGCAAAAATCCAAGTGTGGGGTTGATTTTTTATTTTTTATTTTTTATTTTTTTATTTTTTATTTATTTTATTTTATTTTATTTTGTTTTATTTTATTTTATTTTTATTTTTATTTTTATTTTATTTATTTTATTTATTTTTCACGATAACATATGAGGATTCATGTTAGCCGATCCCAAATTATTTTGGGACTAAGGCTTCGTATTTGTTGTTGTTGTTGTTAATATGTACTTATATATTGAGCCATAACTAATTTCAAAGAAGAGCATGTGGTTTGGTGTATAAGTTACTTGTGATTGTGATGAGTCTCTTATATATGGGGCTTGCCTAAGTTCGGTTCCCAAACCAAACATTGTTGTTTAGTTGACCTTTTTCTGGGCTTCCTTCCATTCTTTTCATAGTTTGTATTTCATTTCATTTTTAACATTAACTAGCAGTACCCCCGTGCGATGCACGGACAGTTACTAACGCATAACTGATCGAAATCGAAACAAATACAAAAGAAAATAGAGATGTTTGACATTGCAAAACAATTATTTGAAAATTATATTGCCTCAATGAATTGACTTGTCTCAAAAAATAATATTTATTTTTTGACAAACGAAGATACAAACATTATAAAGATTAATTTTCTCAAAATAATACCACTTCGGATATACTTAAGTTGTTAAAAAAAATAATGTCATATTTTGAAACGAAGGCACTAACATTACAATATTTCAAAAATGAATATTACTTTCGATTCGAAATCGATTCGAAATGAATAACCCAAAAATAATACTACATTTTTAAAAAAAAAAAAATGAGCATTGTTTCCTTCAGCCCAATGAATATTTTAAAAATTAATACTACTTCATTCGCCTATGCAATTAATGTTTGTAATGTTACTGTCTTCGTCTAAAAATATTACATTAATTTTTTAGAAGAAAAAAGTAGTATTATTTTTTAAAATGTTCATTGAGACGAAAGAAGCAATGTTAATTTTTTTTTGGACATATAAAAAAATTCTACTTTTTAACAAAAAAAAATTCATTCAATTCAAAAAATGAATATTACTTTCATCCCATAATTAATACTACTTTCTATATATAAAAAAATTATTTCCTTTGCCTCAATGAATTAACTTGTCTCAAAAAGTAATATTTATTTTTTGACACGAATATACGAAAATACGAACATTATAAACATTAATTTTTAAAAAATAATACTACTTCGGGTAAAAAAATAAATTAATATATTCGTACCAAGGAATATTTTATAAAATAGTACTTAATATGTTTAAAAAGTTAATGTAAAATTTTGAAACGAAAGAAATAACATTACAAACATTAATGTATATTTAAAAATTAAAATTATGATTATTATTATTATCATTTATAATAAAAATATATAATTCACACTTAATTATTTTGCAAAAAAAATATATTGAAAAATAAAAAAGAAAAATTAAGATAGGATAATTAAGAAATTTATATTTAAAAAATAGTGAATTTTTTTTTTGTCCAAATTTAATGAAATTAGTCTCTAATTAAAGAGGAAAAAAATTATGAATTTTGGTGTAAATTTTTTTTAAAAAAAATTTTTTTTTTGATAAAATAATTGAGGTCAAAAAAATGGGAGGAAAAAAAAAATCCGAAAATAAATCAGCCAATCAGAGCGCGCCACGTGTCGTGGCTTAAAAAAAAAATAAAAAATTATACGCGTCTCACGCGCCTCTGTAGGCGCGTGTGTCGCACGCGCCCAGTCCCCGCTTGCCACGTGTCTCCTCAGCCTTGTTAATTGCCAAAATGCCATCGTGTGAAATTACCAAAATACCCCTGGCATTTTGGCTCCAAGGCTGTTCTGCTTTTATATTACTTTAGATTATAAAGTTAGATTTTTTTTTTATAATATATTGCAAATAATTATTTGAAATCGTTATTTTAACTTTATTACATTCATTCGATTGTGTAATTTTTTAAATATAAAGGGCCCCAATTTTTACCATTAACACAAGGGCTTTTAGCTTTTATAAGTATTGAGACGGGTTTGTATAATAGTAGTACCTAACCTAGCTAATGAAAGAAAAGAAATGATGATATCCATATGTTGGTAACTTGGTATAGCAAATTGGCACATTTTAAAAAACAGATCCTTCACAGCTTCAGTTGTACTATTGAGCTTAGGTAATCCAATAAAATTAGATGTATATCTTTGGGCCTCAACTGTGTGCATTGAACGCCAACCCAGTTGCCATTGAATCAACAAGTTATGGGGCTGATAATTTAGCCCAAAAGTGGAAATTGGTTCATCTCAGTGAAGGAATATATATATCCGTTGCTACCTTCGGTCCAAAATAACTATCGTTTTTGACCAAATGTTTTTTTTTTTTTTTTAATTGAAAGCATTCATTTTTCAAATTTGTGTACAGTGAAACTTGGATCATTGTATTAATTGTTATATTGAGTGAATTAATATATGAGATAAAAATAATAAATAAGTATAAATTTGTTAGTTTTTAAGTGTAGTAATAATTACTTTTCTTAAAACTAAAACTGATGAAAAAGCAAAAAACCAACCGAGGAAAAGGCCAAAAGTGATAGTTATTTTTTACCGGAGAAGTAACAAATAGTGTACTAAATTGCTCAGTGTTCTAAACGTCATTCGCATATGTCCTCATGCCCCGCTTAGGCGCTAGGCAGTTGTCGCACCTAATTTCAAATCTACCTAATATTGCGTTTGATCATAAAATTGTTGCCTAGACTCCCGACACGCCGATTGATCGGGCTGGGCGCCGCCTACTGTCGAGATCCAACTTGCTATTTTAATATTTTATAAAATATTTGGTCCTAAAACAACGTCGTGATTGATTCATTAAAATCTCAATTCAGGACTTACAATCGAAATTATCAATCAGCTCCCCTCTCCATCTTATTTCTCTCTTTATTTTCATCTTCATCTTCGTGAATTCATATTCAACAGTTGTTTAGTCAAGTTTTGAGAGTTCTGTCATTCTCCTCGATCTCGCAACCACCTTGTGTTATTTCACCTGAATATTATAAATCATGTATAAATTATCGGCTCCATCTAGGCTCCGTATAAGCCCCATTTAGGCACACACTAGGCCCTACTACAACGCATAGGATCGATTAGCGATTTTTAAAACCTTGACATTGCTACCAGCAAGGAGTAAGAGCATTACCAGTCTGTTTCAAAAAAAAAAAAAATCAAAATTGTTCTCATATTTTCTTGAGATTCGAGAGTAAATAAAAATTAAATTTGAACCTTGAAATTTTGTTTTGACCTTAATTTTGGAACTATGGAATAATTGACTAAATGTGATTTCATAATATGCTAAGGGGGATCCAAGGAATTTAGGATTGTCATTCATGCTAAGCAAGGGGATCCAAGTAAAAATAACGTAAAGAGGAGGGGGTTGGTATAAAATAAGGTAGGAGGGACGAACAATTGAATTTACAATTCCGCCAATTGTGCCATCAACGGTCCCCAATCAAACTAGTGTGAGGATTAATCACAGCCGCTAACATCTCTGATGAGCGGCACATCGCCCCTCTTCCCAATTTGTTGCCCTAATTTGATCTAGAAATATATATACCCGTCAAGCAGCACTATGACAACATAAACCCTAATTGACGTCCCCATATGCCGCAATCTCGATTAGGGTTTATCAATCTCACTAATTGAGAGCCATTGACTGGTAAAGATTCATTCTTTCCAATCTATCTTTGATTGTTACTGTATGTTATGTTGGAATTTCTTGTTTTTAGTTACATAATTAGTGATTGATAATTTGATATACTCTGCGGCCTGTGATTTGTTTAATTGTTCACTATGAATTTCTGGCGCTGATTTTCCAAGTTCTGATAGAGTGCATTTATGATTACATGTCAAAAATCGATTTTGTTTAATTAATTATCAATTGTTACAGAAATTGTTATATTTTCATGATGTTTTCGAATATAAGATAAGATACTTGTTTGATGAAACTAATGTGAAGTAGTCTTTGGGTTAAATGCAAATGAAGAAAGAAGACAGGGACACCAGAATTCCTTTTGGAACTATGATGACTTAGTCTGATGGGAATCTCTCTGATGCAAGTTCAATGCAAAAGGATTTTTTTGTGCCTTTATGATTTTGCTTGTAATTTGTTCCACTTGTTAGTTTGTTGTTAGATTCATTTTGTTTTAGCGGTTTTTGAAGCTGTATATGGAGGATGGCTTTCCTTTCAATTCAGTCGAACTGTGTTCTTTATTTTCTGTCTGCATGTGTAGCTGATGCCTATTGCATACAAGTAATTTTGTTAAGACAACAGGAAATTAGTTTCTTGATCTGTCCAGTTTGTTTAAGGGTTGCCAGTGATGGTGTTAAATATACTTTGAGTGTAAGCTATGAAAAAGAATTAATTCTGAGGCACCTTTTTTCTTGTGTTTACCAAGGAGTCAGTTTACTTGATTGCTTTTCTTTTCACTTTTGAAATCTGCCATGGTGTTTAGGTTAAGTATATTTTTCTAGTGGCTGTTCAATTAAATTGTGTTTCATTTGAATAATTTGTTTTTGCAATTGATGAGAAGAAAGACAGGGACATCTGCATTCCTCTGGAGTATGATGATTTGTCTGTGGGAATCTCTCTGATGCATCATATCATCATGTCTGATTTATGAATTTTGGTTTGGTTACTTGCTGTATTTGTCTATTTGATGCCAATGTAGCTCTTCTTGTGTGTTTTTGTGTATGTAACATGGGTATGTAAATTATGTTTATTTAGTTGTGCAAAATTATCTTTGGATTTTATCTTAATTTAGAGAATAGCCAGTGATGGATCAAATTAAATGATTTTAACTCTTGAAAATTGAATCATCTCAGCTGTGGCTACTTCTCTAGGATTGTTCGCATCTTGAATGTAATATGTTACAACAGATAATCTTATTTAATTTTATGTTTGTTCATTGGAGTATTATATTATTGTTATGTTTCTGGAAGAGTTTTCATGGCTCTTAGTATTCAATATTCATGCTACTATATGTGCTATAATTTACTGCCAATGATGCATATACATTTGCACTTATTATCAGAAAACTTAAATTATGATGATATGCAAAATTGTCACTACCTCTGAGGCAATCTGTTCAATGCTCACTATAAAAGTACTTGTGTGACTTCCCCAGATTCTAGTGGTGTATATGTAGTGATTTTCTTAGTTATATTTATTTGGTCCAAGTTTATAATTGGGAGAGTGACCGGGAAGTTCTAAAAAAGTATCATAATGTCCGAGAAGTTCCTCACCATGTTGTATTATAGATGTAGTATTATATTCATATATGAGTGAATATAATAATATTACATGCAATATTATATATTACTGCATGAGAACTTTCAGGTCATTTCGATTTAATGAGAACTGAGGGAAAGTGATTTGTTTCAAAAGGAACTTCCGGGTCTAATTCCCTTTATAATTAGTAATTATGATACACAAAGTTGTGATTACCATTGATGAAGTTCTTATACAGTCTTGTGTATACCCTTTTTGATACTGATTCCATTTTAATTGAAACATTGGAAGTATATTTTGTAATTATGTAGGTTGTTTTGTGCATTATCTTTTACTTGACTTGTAACTGCATTAGCTTTGAAGCCTGATGATTGATTTCTTAAGAACGGAGATTTGAATGATGCCGTTTGTTGAAGCCTAATCACTGATGGGGCTCCAATTGCATTTAGTGTGATAGATTTTTCTGCTTTTCAAATGAAGGCTTGATTGTCTAATGATTCTGAAGTCGTGTGCTCTGTTTAACGATGGTGTTTACATTTATACCGGAACAGAGAGTGCTTTAGGGCTTGAAGAGGTAGGACTTGATGAGGGACATGTATTTGTTAGCATTGAATCTTGTATTTTATTCAAGAGTGTATTTGATCTGTAATTTATTTACATAGAATGAAAATCTCGATTGTACCCTAAAACTATAAATTGTGTATCTTTCGGATATGCAAATGTTTCTTTTTTTAAATGCACTTTCCTCTCCATTTGAAAAAGATAATAATATTTTTTAGTACATATAACGATAATATGTCAATTTAAGTGGGCATGTCATTTGGTTATTTAGTTCCTTTCCATCACTGTTTTACTTGCCAAATTTAAGTTTAGGATGTCATATACTTCATCCATCACACGTGAGAGTGAAGATAAAAAAATCGAACATAATATTTGAGGAAAAGTAGGAGAGAGTGAGAGTGAAGATAAAAAAATCGAACATAATATTTGAGGAAAAGTAGGAGAGAGAATTAGGAGAGGAGGTGTTTGTGAGCGGTTGCACATAATATTTGAGGAAAAGTAGGAGAGAGAATTAGGGGAGGAGGTGTTTGTGAGCGGTTGCGAGGTTAGGCATAGGGGAAGGGGTCAGCTGACCCCATGTTTTTTTTCAATTTTTTTTTACTAGTGCTATGTTTATGATTTTATTTTGAAACTAGGGTAAATTTTTGAATTTTCGAAATTCTGACCCCCTTTTTGCAAAAGAAATTTTACATTATATTTTTAATTTGACCCCCTTCTTTAAACAGAATTGAGGAATAATAGAGAAAAGTAAAAGTTAAATGGTAGAAACTAAAAATAAAAGGAAAATAAAATGAAAATTTTTTTGTAAGAAAACTATACCATCATGTGTTCACATTAGATTTACTATTATTAATCAAAAGCAATTTTGAATAATGCCATGTAGGAATCCAAATATATAGTCCCTCCGTCCCCGCTGAATAGAGACTTATTTTCTTTTTGGTACGTTCCAGCTCAATTGAGACTGTCAAAAATGGAAGGAAATTTTTACTATTTTTCCTGGTCATTCTCTCTCCTATTTTACTTTTACACTCACAACATCAATCAAATCACTATTCCTTCCACTCGTTCTCTCTCCTATTTAATTTTTCATACTTGCAACATTTTCTTCCAATTTTTCTCTCTCTTACCATTCCTTAATCTGTGTACCCAAAAATTTGGTATCAATTGAACTGGAACGGAGGGAGTATATATTTTTTAAACGTTATCCAAAATATTTAAGGTGGGACCATCTCTCAACTGTAGTGGAGCCAAATCCTAGTCAGTGCCACGGTTATAAGGAGTCGTCCTTATTGTAAATGGGACATAAAGGGCTAATCTATTTTCTATCAACAGGTAGAAGAAAGCACAACTTTCTCTAGCTGCTGGTTTAGAGCTTGTGCCATCTCATTTCAGGTTTGATTGATTTGAGATTAACGCGCACTTGTAAGTTGTAACTAAGCAAATGCGTGACGAACCGGCCCGCACGGCCCAAGAAGCCTATGAAGCAAGCTCCCGAAGGAGCGGTGCGAGTGACTATACGTGTCTTGTTTTCTTCCTCCAAATTTTACTCTCATTATTCACACATTCAATTAGTGGGACAATTATGTTACTATGACATGATGTAAACGCATGGAAAATCAACAAGATAAACGAACAATTCAAGAAAACGTTCGACCTTGACTCGAATCCACGAATAAAAAATTTGATAAAATCAATCATACAAGCCATTTAAGACTTAAAGGTTGAAAACCCAAATTGTTAAGCAATCGTAAATTAATAATAAAAAATTCTCCTATTACAAAAACCCTAGCAACCTATTTATACTCGCAAATCCTAATCAATAAAGGAAAAGAAATAAAAAAAACCTAATCAATAAAGAAAACTAAAACCCAAACGACTTAATTAAAACCCTAAAATACTCCTTGTCTCAAAATACTAAAAGAAATAATAATGGTAATAATATGGGAGAATCCTAATAAACAATTAAAACTAAATGTAAACCAATTTGTCTTCCGTAGTTGGTGTAGTTGGCCAGTTCGCCGTGCACGGTCGTGCTTCTTTCTAAGCACAAACACTGCTGTCTCCAAACTTTTCTGTCAATTTTGTCCTTCTCGCGCACGGTCGTGCTTCTTTCTAAGCACAAGCACGGCTGTGTCCAAACTTTTCTGTCAATTTTGTCCTTCTCTTCATCGTTCCTGCTACGTGTGCTACATTGTATCATATGACAATAGATGATATGGTTAAATTCAAACCAAACAACTCATTGACAATCAAGCTATCTCCCAATCCAAAAATCTCTTCAATCGCAGTCCTAAAGAATTGGAAGCAAGTAACAATCAAAGTGTAAATCATTTTACGAGTGGATGACTTTGAATTAGTCAAACTTGAAACCATTTTGAAAAAGACTAGCATGTGCTTCATCCGTTCAAACACTTGACCAAACTCATCTACCAGATCCAATCCTCATTTACAGACTAACCAAATCAAATCAAATCATGCAGGGCTTATCCATTATAAAACCTAGAAGCCCGCTTAGCGAAAGGAAAACCCCCAACCATCAATCAATATTTACAACTATTTTAAAAACCAATCTTAAAATTAATGGAGATCCAAAACCCCCTCCAATAATAATAATAATAAAACCCTAAATCGAAACTTAGCTATGCAATTGACATTGCATTATCTTCTTTGAAACTCATCCCATTGCTTGCTTTCCCCAAATTAAGAACCAAATCCTCCATTCTTTCCTCTTCATTGGATTGTAATGGAAAATCAACTGAGATTTGGCCAGTTGAAGCCAAACTCAACAACTCAGATTTCTCTAAACCTTTAGCTGGACCAAGATTATACCTTTCTGTCCCCCCATACTTGCCCAATGCATCTTTGAATTTCTTGATCTGCAGTCAGAAAAATCAAGACATTGTTAGATGAACCCCTAAATTAAAATAAACCTAGTATTTTTAAATTAATTTATTAATTTTCAACAAACTTTATGATAAAATGTAATGAAATAAGATGAAAAAATAAAAACTTACAGTTGCATTGGTACAGCTGAAGCTACAGAGCTTGCCCTCAGCTCCTCTGTAGAATCTAAAAAAGGGCAGAACATGAATGTGGAGAGCATAGCACATAGTCTTAAGTTCTTCATAATTAACTTTGAGAAAAATGGCATCTGGGTTTGATTCAGCAAGCTGACAGATCTGGTAATTAAAGAGAAAAAATTAGTGATTAATTAACAAAAAAACTCAAAACTTTTGTGGGCCAAAATGTACCTTGGGGTGTAAAGCCTTGCAACCTCCACAACCAGGGGAATAGAAGTCAATAATGACCAATCTGTCCCCTGCATTCGATAAAGAATCAACCAGTTGTTGAGCAGAATTTATCTCAATCATGTTGGGTTTAAGGGTCTTTTCCCACCATCTCATAGCCTTGCTCACACAAATTGATGCCTGTGCCTAAAGATAAAAAAGGAAAAACAATTTTAATTATTATCCCCAAATTGAAAAAAAAACACAAAAAAAAAAAAAAAAAAACCCAGAAAAGAAATTGAGTTACATACATGAACTGGAAGACGCCTTCTGGCATTCAAATTGCTTAAACCCTTGTGATCCGAGACTTGAATGGATTTACCCATGAATAAGTGGGATTTAATTGAGGGAAAAGTTCCAACAAGAGACCCAAGGCTTTCACCAGTGCAAGAACCAAAAAAGCTAGCATTAATAGCACAAGCCATGGATAACTAAAAATCAGAAGAAATTTTCAAGATCAAGATAGAAAAAACCCAGAAAAACAAAGAAATGGGTCTGCTAGAGCCTAGAGAGAGAGAGAGAGAGAAAGAGAAAGAGAAAGAGAAAGAGAGAGAAAGTAAAAGAGCGTGTAGTGTGTATTTGAAGAGAAGAAATCGGATTGTAAAAGCGGTGGGTATTGGTATTAGTATTAGTATTAGGCAGAGGTGAATGATCTGGTTTGGATTAACTTAATCTGAAAAAGAAGATAATTAATTACTACTACTATAAGGTAAGGGACATAATTCTAATCCTAATCTTATTTGTATTAATCTAATAATACCAATAATTTGAATAGAAAAGGATTTATTAGAGTGATGGTGAGTGGATAGGGATAGGGATAGGGATAAGGGTCAAAGTAAATTAAGTGTATGTGATTAATTTAAGGATATGATAATTTTCCTAATAATATGTGAGTGGGGTCGGGATGATATTATTGGCAGCTTCCGTCTTTTGTTGTTGTTTCACCGCGTCTCTCAAGAAGTTTTGGATAAGGTAAAAACACCTACCCGCTTTTCTTGAACAATTCTTTTTTATTTTTTTTAAATGATATCACCGGCGGCAGAAGACAAGAAGATTAGATTTTACAAAGTACAAAGGCTGAAATTTGACTTCTTTACGACTAATCCGTTTGTTTCACCGTAAAACATTTTCCGGAAAATGTTTTTCGGAAAATAACCTGTTTTACGGTGTTTGCTAATTACCTAAAAAATGTTTTCCGAAAATAACTCAAGTTTCCATTGCTTTGGTCGTTAAGTACAAACGTTTTCCTGAAACATTTTACGCCTCTCCAAGAAAGTAAAACCACCTACCTGATCTTGGTCCCAAGAAAACATTTTCCAAAACTGGAGGCCTTAATGCATAACTTCATATTACGCCCTGACAACCACTCCCACGCCTATCCCACCCCCCACCCCCCAAAAATTTTTTTTTTTTAATTTTTTTATGTCGCCCCCCCCACCCCTGCACTCTACCCCACCCCCCCCACCCACTCCCTCCCCAAAAAATTTTTTTTTTTTTTTTAATCGCCCTACCCCCTGCCTACCCCCCACCCACCCCCAAAAAAATTTTTTTTTTTTTTTTGTAATCGCCCCTGCCCCCCACCCCCCACCCCCCACCCCCACCCCCCAAAAAATTTTTTTTTTTTTTTTTTGTAATCGCCCCCTACCCCCCACCCCCCAAATTTTTTTTTTTTTTTTTTTTTTTGTAATCGCCCCACCCCCTTCCCCCCCCCCCAAAAAAAATTTTTTTTTTTGTAATACCCCCCCCCACCCCCAAAAATTTTTTTTTTTTTTTGTAATCGCCCCCACCCCCTGCCCACTCCCCCAATTTTTTTTTTTTTTTTTTTTTTTTTTTTTTGTAATCGCTCCCCACCTCCTGCCTACCCCACCCCCCACCCCCACCCCCCCCAAAAAAAAATTTTTTTGGGGGGAAGTGAAGTGAAAGGGGGGTGGGTAGGCGATTACAAAAAAAAAATTTTTGGGGGGTGAGTGGGGGTGAGTAAGGGTGAGGGGGGCGACAAAAAAAAAAAAAAAAAAAATTTGGGGGTGAGGGGTGGGGTGAAGTGGGGGTAGGCGGTAGGGCGATTACAAAAAATTTTTTTGGGGTGGGTGGGGGTAGCAGTGGGAGAGGCGATTACAAAAAAAAAATAAATAAAATTTGGGGGTGGGGGGTGGGGGGGTAGGCAGGGTAGGGCGATTACAAAAAAAAAAAAAAAAAAAAATTTTGGGGGGGGGTGGTGGGGGTGGGGGTGGGGGTGGGGGTAGGCAGGGGGTAGGGGGCGATTACAAAAAAAAAAAAAAAAAAAAAAATTTGGGGGGTGGGTGGGGGTGGGGTAGGTCACCTTGTGAAATATGAGTCGTTTTACCAAACACCCGAAAACATTTTACACCCTTCCTCCGTAAAATATTTTCCTCCGTAAAATATTTTACGCTCTACCTCCGTAAAACATTTTGCAGGAAAACATTTTATAGGAAAACATTTTCCAGAAAACGTTTTCCGGAAAACATTTTACGTCGAAACAAACGGAGCCTAAGTCACATTTTTTGTGGACAATTTTTTTTTAAAAGATCATAATATTCATAAATATTTTTAATATCATGCATATTTAGCATGTTCAACTTTATATTTTTTTCCATGAAAAATAATAAAAAATAGACCACATATAATTTTATTATTATATCCTAATTATATACAATTGATTTTTAATTATCAAATATAGTGAATAAGTATAACTTCTGTCTCAAATTAAATTAACAAACAAATTAAATTTGCTTTTAATCAAAGAGTAAATTTGATTTTTTTTATTATTTATTTCGGGACGAAAAGAGTAAAAATATGGTATCTCAAAAAAAATAAAAATTAACTCCTCAAAATGTTAAAGGCTAATGATGCCCATTTATACAAAAATGTAGTCAATAAGTAAAAATACTGGGAAAATAGCCCGTTCATTTCCTTATTTTCCTATAGTAACTATTGGAATTTAAAATATCTAAAGATATGCATCATGTAGAAATTAAATTATGGAAATTGTAAAAACTCTTTTAATGGAGTAATAGCATATTTTTTGTCATTCCACTTAGGGGCCGTTTGGTTGCCGAGAGGGATAACTAAGGAGAGTCTTATTAATCTCGGGAATAATAAGAAGGGTCATAATAATCCCAACAGATGATTATGTTCACGTTTGGTTGTGACGGTATATCTTATTTGGATTACCATTTTACAAATTATGTAATTAGTAAAGTACTAAACTACCCACCCAATCAACTCCTTATTTAGATAATAATTATTAAGGATGATACTACGGTGATCACTGAAAGGAACAAATTCATCTCTGAAGACATTGTGATTGAGGCGCCCGCCCTGCATAACAAGATGCGCCCGCCTCAAACCAAGGACACCAAAGTTGAACATCGGAGCTTGAGGCGCACGCCTCGTCCCACCTCAGCGGCCGCCTCAAGGCTTGGTTCTCTCGGCCACACATTCTGCTATCCAGGCGCACGCACAGCCCAAGCCCAGGCGCCCGCCTTGGGTTCTCTCCAGATCCTGTTCAGTTTGGAAACAAGCTGAACTTTCCTAATCTTCTTTTCCTTATTGTATTTGGAATATATTGTTATTAACATAAATTAGGAAACTAAATTATTCTCCTTATACATTTAGATTTCACAATCCTTGTATAGTTAGGATTCATACATTGTACCTATATATATTGATCAATGTGAATAAACAAGCTAAGACTTTCAATTCTAACATGGTATCAAAGCGGTAAGATTCAACCCCCTCCCCCAAAACCCTCTAATTTTCGGCAGCCCTCTCCCCCACCCTGCAATGATCGGAGCTTCCTCCATCATTCCAAAGGCTTCCCACCAATCCGTCGCTAAAATCGACGATGAACCGGCCACCACCACCTCTACCCATAACCCTACAGCCCATAAACCGGTTTCGCCAAGATTGCCCCACCCGTAGGACTCCCACAAAAACCTTAGATCCCACCATCGCTCCTCTAGTACATCCATCCACCCCCACCACCGCCTTCACCGCCCAAACTCGCCCATCAACCAACCGTATCTCTTACCATACCACCAAATACCACCCCGCAAAATCCCCCCCCCTTCCATCACCAACATCGAAACCCACAACCTAACCACCAAGCCAAGAAAGTAAGAAAGGGGACCAAGATCTTTTAGAGAAAAACGGGAAGAGAGGCTAGAAATAAATGATGCTAGAAAAGAGGATGACGGACCAGTGATAATTATGTCATCGACATAAACTAGAAGATATAAAAGATGAGAAGTGTTCTTGAAGATGAAGAGAGAGGGGTCGGCAAGGGAGGATTGAAAACCATAGGAAAGAAGATAGGTTTTGAGTTCGGTATACCAAGCACGAGGGGCTTGTTTGAGACCGTAAATAGCTTTGGAAAGACGACAAACATGGGAGGGGGAGTCGGAGTTGATGAAGCCGGGAGGTTGAGTCATGTAGACAGATTCATGAAGAGTGCCTTGGAGAAAGGCGTTGTTGATGTCAAGTTGGCGAAGTGGCCAACCATGACTGAGAGCAAGAGAAAGAAGGAGGCGAACAGTGACGGGTTTGACGACTGGACTGAATGTGTCAGAGTAATCAACACCAGGTTGTTGGTGGAAACCCTTTGCAACGAGACGGGCTTTATACTTTTGGATGGAGTTGTCGGGGTTGTATTTTATTCGGAATACCCATTTGCAACCAACAACATTGTAAGCATTACTGGGAGGGACCAGGGACCAGGTATTATTGCGGGTGAGAGCATTAATTTCGTCGAGCATGGCAGCATGCCAGTGTGGGGAAGAAAGGGCTTGTTTTGTGGTGGTAGGGAGGCTAGTAGGAGAGGAAAGAGCAGCCAGGTTAGCATATTTAGGATTAGGTTTGATAATGTTATTTGTGAGGCGGGTGACAATAGTGCGGGTGGGTAGTGAGGGGATAGATGTAGTTTGGGAGGTGGGAGGAGGCGGCTGGATAGGGCCGTTGTTACAGTGTAGGGGTTTGAGGTGCGGCTGGAGCAGGTTGAGTAGGAGACGGGTGGGGGGTGGGGGGTGTGGTGGCTTGAGGGTGAGTAGGGGGTTCTGTAGTAGTGGGGGTAGGGGCGGCAGGAGGGGGCAGTGGGGTGGCAACAGGACACCATTCAGTTGGAGTGAATGGGGATGGACTTGGTGTAGTGTTGGTAAGAGATGGGTAGGGAAATTCAGTTTCTACAAATTTGACATGGCGGGATGTGTATACTCGGTAGGTGGTGGGGTCGAGACGGTAGGCGCTCTGTGTGGGGGAATAGCCAACAAAAATACATGGGGTTGATTTTGGAGCGAGTTTATGGGGTGTATAAGGGCGCAGCCAGGGATAGCAGAGACAACCAAAGGATCGAAGTTTAGAGTAGTTAGGAGGATATTTGAAGAGACGAAGGAATGGGGAGTCATTATGGAGAGTAGGGGTGGGAAGCCGGTTTATGAGGTAAGTAGCAGTAGTAAGAGCATATGGCCGAAGGGCGAGGGGAGATTGGCGTGAGATAGAAGGGCAAGGCCTGTTTCGACAATGTGTCGGTGTCGTCTTTCAGCAAGGCCATTGTGTTCAGGAGTGTGAGGAGGGGATGTAAGATGGGAAATGCCAGATTGGAGTAGAGATGGAGTGATTTTGACATATTCACCACCGTTGTCAGAAAAGAATTGAGTGATTTCTTTGTGAAAGTATTTTTCTACAAGAGATTTGAAACGAGTGAAAGTGGCAAATGTGTCAGATTTCTGTTTTAAGGGGTATAACCATGTGTATTTGGTAAAGTGGTCCACAAAGATGACATAATATTTGAAATTGTCATGGGATAAAACAGGGGAGGTCCATACATCAGAAAATATAATATCGAGTGGAGCATGAGAGACAAGGGAAGAAGTGGAAAAGGACAATTTATGACTTTTATTGATGTTGCACGCATTACATGAAGAAAAACTACTAACGGAAATAGGTAAAGAGAATTGTTTTTGCAAAAGAGAAATAACAGGAGCAGCTGGATGACCAAGGCGGTGGTGCCAGGAGTGAAGAGAGTTGATGGTGCTGGAGTAGGCGCAGATGGAAGAGGGAGACCAGAGATAGACTCCACGGTCAAGGGTTCCATGAAGTAGAATGCGGTTGGTCGAGCGAGCCTTGATAAGAAAAGAAGAAGGAGAAAATTCAGCAATAGCATCGTTATCACGACAAAATTGAGAGATGGACAGTATATTTTTAGAAATAAGTGGAACATGTAGGACATTATTAAAGAGTAGAGTAGAATGAGAAGAGGGGAGAGTGAAAGAACCTATATTGGAGATTGGAAGAGAGGATCCATCACCAATAAGAACATCATCACAACCATCATACGGACGATGAAGAGAGAGGTTTGAGAGATCATTAGTAATGTGGTGGGTTGCACCACTGTCGGCTAACCAGGAGGATGGTGGGGTGGTGGATGGTGCTCGGGCAGTGTTGGCTTGAGGCTGTGGCGAGGTGTTGGTGGTGTTGGGGCGAGTAGGGCGGCTGTTTGGTGTAGGGGGTGGGAATGTAACATAGGGGTAGTCTTTCTTGAAGCGACGACACTCGGAAATGACATGACCAATGTTGCGGCAATATTGGCAGCGGCCTTTAAAGTTGCCGTGGGTGGAGGAAGAGGGGATAGTGTTGGGTGTGGGTAAGAGTGGCGGAGATGGGTTAGGGCGATAGTTGGAGCGGGGTGGGTTGGACTGGTGAAAGGCAGCGTGTGCTGATGCAGGGAAGGGAGAGGGTAGGGTTTGGGTTTTGAGGGTTAACTCATGATTGATGAGTTTTTCGTGAAGGCTTTCAAAAGAGATAGGAGTGTCCCTTGCACGGGTAGAATCAATGACTGGTTTAAAGGATTCATAATCAAGGCCTTTTAGGATTTTAGCAATAACATCTTCATGATCCATGGGTTTTCCAAGTAGGGCAAGTTTGTCGGTAACGGTTTTGACAGAGTGCATGTAATCCGAAATGGATTGGGTGGTTTTGTTAATGGAATTAAGATGATCTTTGAGTTGCAAAATGTGGCCACGTGAGGGATTTGCATATGTGGTTTTGAGGATAGTCCAAGCCTCATTGGATGTTTTGGCTTGATGAACTAGGGGAGAAACAGTTTGGTCAAGAGTGCCGATTATAGCGCCAAGGATCAGTCTGTCTTGGCGATGCCAAGTGACAGAAGCAGGGTTGGTTTGGTCGGTGTTGTCAGCCGCTTTGATGAATGCGGGTGGTGGTGGGTGGGAGCCATCAACAAACCGGAGGAGGTCGAGGCCAAATAGAATAGAGGTAACTTGGGATGACCAAGTGAGATATGTGAGAGGCGTGAGAGGTTTGCAGACCGGGAGAGATTAACAAGGAGGATTGGGATATCTGGCTCGGCTGGGTTTGGGACTGTGAGAGAAGCCATGGCAGAGCAGCGGAGAAGGTTGGGCAGCGGAGAGAGGATGAAAAAGGGTTTGGATCGTGTTATGCTCTGATACCATAAAGAAGAATGAAAAGCTTATTTTATTATCCACTGTATGATGTACATATATAGATGGTTACAAGAGATAAAAAAGTAAATGATAAACTTTACAAGAATAACTAATCTCCTAGAATAATTACACGATCTCCATATCTCTTAGTTGGGTACAATATTTGCACAATCTGTACGTTGGAGTGGAGAGCAAGAATCGGTTGAGATCTCTTGATGAGAGGGAGTATCTTTGGTATGTTTATCACCCCCGCCCAAAAAATTTTTTTTTTTTTTTTTTTTTTGTAATCGCCCCCTACCCCCACCCCCAAAAATTTTTTTTTTTTTTTTTTATGTCGCCCCCTACCCCTGCCTACCCCCGCCCCCTACGCCCCGAAAAATTTTTTTTTTTTTTTTGTCGCCCCCTACTGCCTACCCCCACCCCCACCCCCAAAAATTTTTTTTTTTTTTTTATGTCGCCCCACTTGCCACACCCCCACCCCCAATTTTTTTTTTTTTTTTTTTTTTTGTAATCGCTCACCTGCCACTGCTGCCGCCCCACCCGCTTCCCCCCAAAAAAATTTTTTTGGGGGGTGGGGGAGTGAAGTGAGAGTAAGCCGAGGGAAGCGGAGAAACATTACAAAAAAAAAAAAAATTTTTGGGGGGTGGGTGAGAGAGGGGTAAGGCTAGGGGGTGGGGGCGATTACAAAAAAAAAAAAAAAAAAAAAAAAAAAATTTGGGGGGTGGGGGGGTGGGGTGGGGGGTAGTAGGCGGGGGTAGGGGGCGATTACAAAAAAAAAATTTTGGGGGGGTGGGTGGGGGGTGGGGGGGGGGTAGGCGAGGGTAGGGGCGATTACAAAAAAAAAAAAAAAAAAAAAAAAATTTGGGGGTGGGGGGTGGGGGTAGGCGGGGGTAGGGGGCGATTACAAAAAAAAAAAAAAAAAAAAAAAAAAATTTTTGGGTGGGGGGTGGGTGGGGGGTAGGCGGGGTAGGGGGCGATTACAAAAAAAAAAAAAAAAAAAAAAAAAAAAATTTTGGGGGGTGGGTGGGGGGGGTGGGGTAGGTCACCTTGTGAAATATGAGTCGTTTTACCAAACACCCGAAAACATTTTACACCCTTCCTCCGTAAAATATTTTCCTCCGTAAAATATTTTACGCTCTACCTCCGTAAAACATTTTGCAGGAAAACATTTTATAGGAAAACATTTTCCAGAAAACGTTTTCCGGAAAACATTTTACGTCGAAACAAACGGAGCCTAAGTCACATTTTTTGTGGACAATTTTTTTTTAAAAGATCATAATATTCATAAATATTTTTAATATCATGCATATTTAGCATGTTCAACTTTATATTTTTTTCCATGAAAAATAATAAAAAATAGACCACATATAATTTTATTATTATATCCTAATTATATACAATTGATTTTTAATTATCAAATATAGTGAATAAGTATAACTTCTGTCTCAAATTAAATTAACAAACAAATTAAATTTGCTTTTAATCAAAGAGTAAATTTGATTTTTTTTATTATTTATTTCGGGACGAAAAGAGTAAAAATATGGTATCTCAAAAAAAATAAAAATTAACTCCTCAAAATGTTAAAGGCTAATGATGCCCATTTATACAAAAATGTAGTCAATAAGTAAAAATACTGGGAAAATAGCCCGTTCATTTCCTTATTTTCCTATAGTAACTATTGGAATTTAAAATATCTAAAGATATGCATCATGTAGAAATTAAATTATGGAAATTGTAAAAACTCTTTTAATGGAGTAATAGCATATTTTTTGTCATTCCACTTAGGGGCCGTTTGGTTGCCGAGAGGGATAACTAAGGAGAGTCTTATTAATCTCGGGAATAATAAGAAGGGTCATAATAATCCCAACAGATGATTATGTTCACGTTTGGTTGTGACGGTATATCTTATTTGGATTACCATTTTACAAATTATGTAATTAGTAAAGTACTAAACTACCCACCCAATTAACTCCTTATTTAGATAATAATTATTAAGGATGATACTACGGTGATCACTGAAAGGAACAAATTCATCTCTGAAGACATTGTGATTGAGGCGCCCGCCCCAGACAATAGCATGCGCCCGCCTCAAACCAAGGACACCAAAGTTGAACATCCGGAGCTTGAGGCGCACGCCTCGTCCCACCTCAAGCGGCCGCCTCAAGGCTTGGTTCTCTCGGCCACACATTCTGCTATCCAGGCGCACGCACAGCCCAAGCCCAGACGCCCGCCTTGGGTTCTCTCTGCATCCCTGTTCGCCTTGGAAACAAGCTGAACTTTCCTAATCTTCTTTTCCTTATTGTATTTGGAATATATTGTTATTAACATAAATTAGGAAACTAAATTATTCTCCTTATACATTTAGATTTCACAATCCTTGTATAGTTAGGATTCATACATTGTACCTATATATATTGATCAATGTGAATAAACAAGCCAAGGCTTTCAATTGTAACATGGTATCAGAGCGGTAAGATTCAACCCCCTCCCCCAAAACCCTCTAATTTTCGGCAGCCCTCTCCCCCACCCTGCAATGATCGGAGCTTCCTCCATCATTCCAAAGGCTTCCCACCAATCCGTCGCTAAAATCGACGATGAACCGGCCACCACCACCTCTACCCATAACCCGGCAGCCATAAACTGGTTTCGCCAAGATTGCCCCACCCGTAGGACTCCCACAAAAACCTTAGATCCCACCATCGCTCCTCTAGTACACCCATCCACCCCCACCACCGCCTTCACCGCCCAAACTCGCCCATCAACCAACCGTATCTCTTACCATACCACCAAATACCACCCCGCAAAATCCTACCCCTCCCATCACCAACATCGAAACCCACAACCTAACCACCACGCCCACACCGCCACCCATCCCAACCCCTCTTCCCTCCCCGCCTTCTTGGCTCATTGATAGTGGTGCTACCAACCACATCACAAACAATCTTTCCAACCTTGCCCTATATACACCCTACATTGGCAGTGACGACGTCATCATCGGCGATGGTTCTTCCCTTTCGATCTCTCATATAGGTTCCTTCTCTTTCCCCACATTCTCTTCCCTTCTCAAATTTAATAATATCTTACATGTCCCCCTTATTACTCGTAATATTCTGTCCGTATCTCAGTTTTGTCGTGACAACAATGCCATCATTGAATTCTCCCACTCCTCTTTTCTTATCAAGGACCAAACCACGAGCCAAACACTTATCCATGGACACCTTGAGGATGGCGTCTACATTTGGCACCCTCCGCCCATTCAAGTTCACTCAAGCTCACTCTCATCGCAGTTGTGGCATCATAGATTAGGACATCCCTCTTCCCCCGTTCTTAGTTTATTACGTAGCAAGTTCAAATTATCTATTTCCTCTAGTTTACCCCCATGTAATTCCTGTTTTGTCAACAAAAGCCACAAGCTGCCGTTTGCATCCTCCTCTCTCGTCTCCCGTGGTCCCCTTGATCTCATCTTTTCGGATGTATGGACCTCTCCAATCCACTCCCTAGACAACCTCAAATACTATGTTATTTTTGTCGATCACTACACCAAATATATTTGGTTCTATCCCCTTAAACATAAATCCGACACCTACAATACATTCCTCCGTTTCAAAGCTTTAGTCGAAAAATACTTCAATCGTCCCATCATTCAAGTCTACTCCGACAATGGGGGTGAATACCTCAAACTCACACCCACTCTTGGTCAAAACGGTATCACCCACCTCACTACACCCCCTCACACTCCTGAACACAACGGGTACGCCGAACGTCGTCACCGCCACATTGTTGAAACCGGCCTCACTCTTCTCTCCCATGCCAACCTACCCCTCACCCTTTGGCCCTACGCTCTCACCACTGCCACCTACCTCATAAACCGATTACCCACCCCCACCCTAAACAATGATTCCCCCTACTTCCGCCTCTTCCGCTCCCCTCCAAACTACACCAAACTCCGTAGTTTTGGTTGCCTTTGCTACCCATGGCTCCGCCCATACACCACCCACAAACTTGACCCAAAATCCATCCCTTGTATCTTCGTTGGTTACTCACCCACACAAAGCGCGTACTACTGCCTTGACCCTACCTCCCATCGTGTCTACACCTCCCGCCATGTCCGCTTTGTTGAAAACACTTTCCCATACAACTCCCTCACCACATCATCCCCCACTACTCCCACTCCTCCTCCCTCTGAATGGCACACCCTTTTTCTCCCCATTTTAGACACTACCCCCTCCATCCCAACTCCCCCCCAACCCCAACCCCCTCCGCCTCCCCCCACTCCCCCCTCCCCAACTCATTCCTCTCCCAATCCCACCACTAATGAACCTCCTACCCCAACTCAACTTGAAGCTACACCACCCACTCCCAACCCACCACCCCCTCCACCTCCCACCCGCACCATCACCACTAGACTTTCCCATGGCATCACCAAACCCAACCCCAAGTATGCCAACCTATCCCTCCTCACATCTCCCACTAGTCTTCCCACCACCACCAAACAAGCCCTATCCATTCCTCATTGGCGCAATGCCATGATTGAAGAATTGCAAGCTCTAACCCGCAACAACACTTGGTCCTCGTTCCACCTACATCGCCCCATAATATTGTCGGATGCAAGTGGGTCTTTCGCGTCAAATACAACCCCGACAACACCATTCAGAAATACAAGGCCCGGCTTGTCGCCAAAGGTTTTCACCAACAACCTGGTGTCGATTACACCGAAACCTTTAGCCCCGTTGTCAAACCACCACACCCGGCTACTTCTATCCCTTGCCACAACCAACCATTGGCCCCTTCGCCAACTTGATGTCAACAACGCCTTCCTTCAAGGCACTCTCTCTGAAACCGTCTTTATGACACAACCCCCCGGATTTGAGGACTCCACCAACCCATCCTTTGTTTGTCGCTTGTCAAAAGCAATCTATGGCCTCAAACAAGCTCCCCGGGCATGGTTTCAAGAACTCAAAACATACCTCACCACATATGGCTTCCAACCTTCCTTAGCCGATCCCTCTCTGTTTATCTTCAACAAATCCCCATCCCCAATTTACCTGCTTGTCTATGTTGATGATATCATTGTCACCGGCCCCTCCCCCTCTCACCTTCAGTCATTCATCTCCAACCTATCCAACCGGTTCTCCCTCAAGGACCTTGGCCCCTTGTTCTACTTCTTGGGTGTTGAAGTCGTCCCTAACCATCACGGGCTTCTCCTATCCCAAACCAAATATATCCATGACCTTCTCACCCGTCACAAAATGATTGACTGCAAGCCACTTCCCACTCCCATGGTAACATCTCCTCCCCTCACTCGATCCACTGCCACTCCAGCTGTTGACCCCACTTCATACCGTGCTATTGTTGGAGGACTTCAGTACTCGTCCCGACATCGCCTTCTCGGTCAACAAGCTTGCGCAATTCATGCAAAATCCACAATCTTCTCACTGGGTTGCATTGAAGCGTCTTCTACGCTACCTTCATGGCACCATGCATCTTGGTCTCCAGATTTTTGCGAAGTCTCCTCCCTCTCTTCATGCATTCTGTGATGCGGACTGGGCTGGAGACAAAGATGACTTTGTGTCCACCTCTGGCTTGCTTGTCTATTTGGGTAAAAACCCGGTAACATGGTCTTCCCGGAAACAACGAGCCCTTGCTCGGTCCACCACTGAAGCCGAATTCCGGGCTATCGCCGACACCGCAGCTGAACTTACTTGGGTTGGGAACTTACTTACTGAGCTCGGCTTTCCATCACGTACTACACCTGTAATTTACAGTGATAACCTTGGTGCCACAACCTACTCTGCGAATCCAGTATTTCACTCTCGGATGAAACATGTGGCTCTCTCATTTCACTTTGTTCGTGAGCAAATTCAGTCCGGTTCTCTCCGTGTGCAGCACATTGCCGGCTCGGATCAACTAGCCGATGTTTTAACAAAACCACTTCCTCGCTTACGCTTCCAACACCTTATCTCCAAGATTGGCCTTCTCCAAGGATCGTCCATCTTGCGGGGGCGTATTAAGGATGATACTACGGTGATCACTGAAAGGAACAAATCCATCTCTGAAGACATTGTGATTGAGGCGCCCGCCCCAGACAATAGCATGCGCCCGCCTCAAACCAAGGACACCAAAGTTGAACATCCGGAGCTTGAGGCGCACGCCTCGTCCCACCTCAAGCGGCCGCCTCAAGGCTTGGTTCTCTCGGCCACACATTCTGCTATCCAGGCGCACGCACAGCCCAAGCCCAGGCGCCCGCCTTGGGTTCTCTCCAGATCCTGTTCAGTTTGGAAACAAGCTGAACTTTCCTAATCTTCTTTTCCTTATTGTATTTGGAATATATTGTTATTAACATAAATTAGGAAACTAAATTATTCTCCTTATACATTTAGATTTCACAATCCTTGTATAGTTAGGATTCATACATTGTACCTATATATATTGATCAATGTGAATAAACAAGCCAAGGCTTTCAATTGTAACAATAATTCAAAGAAGTATTCAATTGTTTCAATCTTGTTGTATCAATACAGAAGGTAAATTGAAAATTTGGAGCTCCAAAGTTATATTGATAATAAATTTTAAGATTAAAAAATGAGATTAAATTAGACAATCCAGAGAGCACCTTGCTCTGTTTTGTGTTCCGGCTGGAAACACGTGTTCCGGCTGGAAACACGTGTTCCGGCTGGAAACACGTCCTCATTGATATTAGACCGATCCTGCAAGAACCAGCACTGCTCTCTTCTCTCTTTCTGGAGAGATAATATCCCTAAATTATTCTTTATTTGCCTCTCATGGTTGATCAAGAACAATTGAGAACCTTAATTTAGAAATTGGATAGAATAGATGTGAAGAGTTTACGGCGACATAACAGTAGTGATGGTTGCGTCGGTGATAGCGCACGATAACGGCAATTGGGACGAACATGGTTGAACCGTATGTTGAGGGAAGATGAGAACGACGACCGGAGAAAGGGTTTTCATCGTTCATCTGACAATTATCATTTAAAGGACATTAATGTCAATAAAATTTTATCCCCCATCCCCATCTTATCCGTCTTATTAATACCAGCCTACACAAGGGATTAATAAGGAGGGGATTATGATCTAACCCTGATGAGGTGTATTATTAATCCAGACTTCTAAAAGCTATCAAACATAGTCCTTAAATGGTATCCGTATAATTAATACTATCTGGGGTTTACTCCCGGCAACCAAACGGGGCCTTAAAGTATAATTAGATATCTGTTACATATCCAATCCATCATGAAATAACTCAATGTAATTATTGTTAAGGGAGTACATATACTATTATTTTTAAAATGATATAATTAAATCAGGGTGGCATTCCTTAATGGCACGGATGTGCACCGGGGAACTTCAAGGCTCCTGAAACCCAATGGAAGAATTAAATCCACAAGATCCCCCCAGGGGGGATCGAACCCCCGACCTCCCCGTAGGGAAGCCGGCCATGATACCACTTGGCCAGGAGACCGTTGGTACGAAAAACGTTAAAAAAAAACCGTTAACTAACCACTTTATTTTTAGATATACGTCCTGTAGCTGTAGGGTTGAACATTGAATAAGAAGAAGAAGAGAGAAAACTAAGGATATGGTAGGGGCAGGGACGGAGAAAACAGACAGAAACCATGGATATGGTGCATCAATATCAATGAAAAGAAGCCTTCCTCTTCTTCCTCATTCGTTGGACGACTGACAACATGTGACTCCTCCGATCCTCACTTGCACATCTCATCTTTCTCTTTTACCACCATAAATCAAATACTTTATTTATTTATTTCTAGCTTCCATTTTTTCTTTTATCTTAGCCCATAGTTTTTGTGAGCTTCTACTACTTTATTTCATGGGTTAATGACAATTTAGGCGTGAAGTATACGGGCGGTATCACATTGGAGCTTGAAGTCTTAAAATTATTAATTTAGGGCTTAAAGTTACAATTTTGATCAATTTGGGACTTTTTGACGGAAAACGTTAAAAAAGACCGTTAACTAACCACGTGTGACATGAGATTCAGGCCCTAAATTGACAATTCACCTCTCTCTCTCTCTCTCTCTCTCTCTCTCTCTCTCTCTCTCTCTCTCTCTCTCTCTCTCTCTCTCTCTCTCTCTCTCTCTCTCTTCAAAAAACATTCACCCAAAAATTAAAAAAACCCACCTCCCCCCCCCCCCTTTTCTTCCTTCCCAGCAGCCAAACTTCACCTCAACCATTCTCGCCACCTCCATCCACCACACCATCCCAACCCAAACTTCGCCACCGCCGTCAACTTCCTCACCACTCTCGCCACCTCCATCCACCACACCACACCATCCAAACCAAAACCCTCTACCTCTCCACCCCACAAAAGCCCCATTTTACAAAGAAACCCACCACCACCGATAAAAAATTGACAAAGTCAAAATTGAAAGGGGAACCATATATGTAGTGCCATCTACCTGATGGGATAAATGAAGAAAGAATTGACGACCCACTGCAAACAGATTCCTCAAGCTCCGTCTCCTATAGCTCTTCGAAGGCGACTGATCAGATCTGAAATTTTTAAACAAATAGCTTTGAAACATGGAACAAAAAGATGATTTGGATTTTTAAAATTGAGCCCAAATAAATCTAGAATTTCGAAGATTTTATTGTTGTCTTTTTTAACCAAAAAGTGAATTTGTTTGGGGAAGGGTAGTTTATTTGTGAATTTTTTTATATCTGTTTTTTAATTTCTTGAATGGGCAGTGACGGTGGTGTTGTTTTGCAGTGGCGACGTTTGGATGGTAGTGATAGGGCGGCGATGTTGAAAGAGATGGTGGGGTGGGTGCCTGGGTGGCGCTATTGAAGGAAATGGTGGGGATGATGCTTTAGGTTTGGGATAAAAAGTGGGTGAACGTGGGTGAATTTTATTTGCAAGGCATCAAATGTGTAAGGCACTTTGAAATGATCACAATGCCCTTGTATATATAACAAAAAAAAAATAAATCACAATTTCATCAATCTCTTCCCTTTTTCTCCCCCACCCCACCTGTACTCCCAAGCCGCCGCCTCCCAACCACAGTGCCGCTTGCCACACCGCCGCCTCCCCATTCCTCCTTCTCCCCCACAATGTCCAGAACTCCAAGTCTCCAACGATGTCCTGTCATTTCCAGACTAACAATAATAATTCCAATAAAAATAATAATAGATCTAATAAGAAAGCTAAATCATCAATCCCACAAATCCAAGAACATACCGGAGACGCAGTGGAGAGACCGGTCATACGCCAAAACATCTTCGCCCAGTAAAATAATTCAAAATCGCCTCCAAACAATCGTTGAACTTGGATCTGGGTATTTAGAACCCTAGAATTTGAAATGGAAAGATCTGGCAAGACCAAACCCTAAAATTCATAATTGCGAACTAGATAAAGAACCCAAGATTTGCATAATAATTAAATTGACGAACGATTCGAAGGTGTAAAATCATACGAAATAATTCTTAACATTTCGTGTATATTCATACGAAATCTAAAGAAAAATTTCTCATGTGGATTTCGTGTGAATATACACGAAATGTTGAGAACCATTTCGTATGAAAATATACGAAATATTTGTTAATATTTCGTGTAAATCTACACGAAATAACTCAATACATTTCGTGTATTTTCATACGAAACATATCTGACAACGTCGTGTATAATCACACGAAATAATTGCGTACGGGTGAGGGCAGTTTTGTCCATTGTCCGTGCCTTGCAAATAAGGTGCCTTGCAAATAACCACGCCCGTGAACGTGTGGTGGAGAGATAGGAAGAAGATGATTTAGTAATTTTAGGTTTTATTTTATAAAACTATGATTTTTCAAAGAAGGTTTAAATTGGGCAACTGTCAATTTAGGGCCTGAAGTCTATGAAATGACCAAAATATCCTCACTAAATCTCACGTGCATAGCATATGGTCACTTAACGGACTTTTTTGACGGAAAACGTCAAAAAGCCCTAAATTGATCAAAATTGTAACTTTGGGCCCTAAATTGACAGTTTAAGGCTTGCGTGTGATGCCGTCCAGTATACTTGCGCCTAAATTGTCATTAGCCCTGATTTCAATGACGACATCACTTGGTTCCTAGTTCATCTCATCTTCATATGTACTCCCTCTGACCCTAACTAATAATTTCAATTTTTTATTTTTTAAGAATAAATTTGAAATTTTCGACAATAAAATATTAGAAACTTGAAATTTAAATTTTCTGTATTGTTTTTGTTTATTGCTAACGTTTCAATGCTTTGTATAGATGCATTCATAACGCCTTCATCGACCCAACATCCATGACTGTCAAATAAGCAAATGCCTTGGTGGAGAGATGATTGAAACAGTTGGCTGTTGTGGCCCACGGTATCATGGAAGAACCTGCTAGAACCAAATTATAGTCAGGACATTTACCTATTTGGGTGTGGGAAGAAGGAAAAACAATGGGCTGTCTACTATAATTTCCATATTAATCAAAATATGGATGGATTTTGTATTAGGATATTCAATCAGATTTGAATATCCCACAGGCCACAGTTGTGGAGTAGACATGGTCAATTGGTTGGAAGGTGATCTGTCTAGAACATCAACACCTAGTTGGGCATTGTTTTTGTGGATGTTGATTGGATAAAGAGTTCGGAAAAATATTCTTGTCTCATAAATATAGATGTTTTTATTTGCCATTTTTTTTATCCCAAAAAGATAGTCTTATTTAACTTCCAAATTTGCCTACCATTTTGAGACGGAGGGAGTATTAAACAGCTGGCATTGAAATATTTTCACCCAAAAGAGTATATATCAAGCAGAATATTGAAATATTTCACCCTAAATTACTTAAAGTCTGAGCCAAAGACACAACCACTAAATCAAACCGCTAGAATATGAAGGAAAAACATAACCACCAAATCAAGCAACATGAAAATGACCACCAAGCACATAACCATTGGATAATATTCATACTTTCCCAGACTTTAAGATACCATTGTCCGAAATCACAAAACTAAACACGAACTCACATGTATGATGTAACACAAGAAAATCTGGGATTTAACCAATGTAACAATTAGAATCTGAACCACAAACAAAGATATATACTCCCTCCGTCCCATTAGTAGTAGGAAATTTACTGTAGTCACGGGAATTAAGGAAAAGTGAATTATAGTGGAGAGAATAGTAAATTATAATGGTGTTGTGAGTATTAAAATAATGTAGGAGAGAGAATGAGTGGAGGAAATAGTAAAGATTCCTTTCCATTTTAGGAAGTTTGTGGTTTGTAATGGGACGACCAAAAAGGAAAGTTTGTGGTTTGTAATGGGACGGAGGGAGTATATATTATTTACATATATATATATATATAGTACTTTAAACAAAAAATGAAACACTAAGCAAAAAATATTGACTTAGTTCGCATGCAGGAATGGGAAATGGGGGAAGCAAAGGGACAAACTAAAGTGAGGGTCATAGAGATATCAAACCTTTAGGAGAAGGAACATGAAGACTGAGTTTCAAAAGAGGCCCATATCCAAAGCAGACGCATCTCAAACCCTTATTACACCCAGAGAGTTGATAATCTAACATATGAAGAAAAGATATCAGCAACAACGAAAACTGGCAAACATAAAACTTAATTATTCCTATCAGCGAATGATTTCTGTGAAGGTTCACATATAAAGTAGATATCATGAAAGGGAATAGTGCAGAAAGGAACAGATTCTCCAAAGATGTACAAATAGAACCTTTCAGTGGCATTAAGAATGGCCTTGAACAAATACTTTCAATGAGGGGATGGCGAAGCCTAACCTGGTTTCAGCAGAAGAATGAATGTGAAAAGGGATCCTGTTTGTTCTTAAAAAGTGTAACGGGCTCAATGCTTGAATTATGAACTGAACTGAATCAATCAACCCAAACAGAGTATAACTGGGAATTTTCTGAAATTAATTTCTGGAAACAAGCAATAAAACTGAAGAACAACTACAGCTAAACTTAGCTAAGAAAATACTGGAAGCGAAAGTAAATTGACAATACTGAATTCCCATATCCATTTCTCACGCCATCCTTCTCTCTTATACGTGTTGCCATGTGCGTTTGTTGGTGAAGATTCTGGTGATCAAACGTGTCTTAACTGACTCACGTGAACTGCACGAGACCCGGTGATGGTTTTCCCGAATTGTCCTTCATAAAACTGGTAATTGACTTTTCTACCCTTAATCCAAATGTAACGGCTACTTTATTTAACTGCTCCTCCATCCCCAAATTAACACTGCAATAGTAACCTAATTGCACCTTACTGTTGCTCCCATGACAACTCCCCTCCGCTTACAATTGCCTTGTCCTCGAGGCAAAAAGCCTGGAAATTGATCAGTGATTGTTGCAGTGTCTTCCCATGTAGCATCCTCGGGCATGGTGCTTGACCATTGGATCAATAACTGTGGAACAGCAACATTGCCTCTCTTAACAGCTCTTCTATCTATCACTTTGACAGGATGAAGCAGAAACTGACCATCATTTCCTACTTTTGGCAAGTCATGACAAATAATCTTCTGAGCTCCAATCTTCTTCTTCAGTAATGAAACACGAAATGTGGGATGAATGAGAGATCCTGTAGGTAGAGCTAATCTCTGTATGCCACTTTCCCAATCCTTTCAAGTATCTGATAAGGGCCATAGTATTTGGATGCTAGCTTAAGCTTCTTCCTCATGACTACTGAATTTTGCCTGGACGAAACATGGATCACAGAATTACTATTGCTGATCAACCAACATAATCTTTGTTAGGACATTTCATAGATGCTTTCTGGGATTTAACTTTGGCAATCTGCTTGTCCAGGAAGTCCAGAATAGTATCAGTGACATGGTTCGGGACACACCCAGCATCGAGCATCATTTTCAAGAACCTGTAAGCTTCCTTCACTTGACCTACTTTGCCATGAACCTCAATAAGTGTATTATAGGTGACCACATCAGGGTTTATCCCACTGCTCTTCATCTGTTGAAACAGCTTGTTTGCTTCACCAAACCGACCAGCTTTTCCAAGGGCATTAATGAGAGTATTATACATCACAATGTCAAGATAACACCCCTCCTTCATGAGTATGTCCAAAACAGCACTTGCAAGATCCGCCCTTTCAATCTGTCCCAATCCCTGTATCATCACATTATACGTTGCTATATCAGCTGGACAGAAATTCTCACCCATTTCATGGAGAACACCATATGCCTCATCAGAATAACCCTTCTTGACAAATGAACTCATCATGGAGTTGTAAGTGTAACTAACAGGATCAACACCCATGTTGCTAAGAATCTCAAATAATTTGCAGGCTAAGCTCAGCTTTCCCTTGGCTAGAAATATAGACAAGTAGGTGTTGATCATATCACTATCAAAAGAATCCATGCCTCTACCTTGAACCCGTTTCCCTCTCGACATTTGAAATAGTAGTTTTGAGGATTTCACCTGGTTAGCCAAGAGATCCAAGTATGGGGATGAAGACCACGGGTCAGTATCATGCTTGGAATTTTCCATTTCACTGCTATCACCAGAACTTATCAAACTCAAGATATTAGTAAAGTCACCCTTAGCTGGAAACATAGGGGTGAGATCCTTCTCTCTGCTCTGTGGATTCTTCAATGAAGCCTCCATACCGGCTTTCCACTTGATCACATTCAACATCAAATTCCCATCCCTAATGTGCTTGACAAGCCTGTCAGTCAAATCCAACCGACCTTGCTTATAAATTGCAACCAAGAAGGATGTTATAGTTACCAAATCAACAGTAAAGCCTCTAGCCTCCATCTCTTCCACCAGTTTCAATGCGTCTTCAAGCATTCCCTCCCTACATATGTGAGATATAACAATACTGTAAGTAATCCCATCGACAAACTGTCCCTTCTTCTTCAAATCGCCAAATAAAACATAAGCAGCTTGAGGCCTTCTGTTTCTGAATAACCCATCAATCAATATATTGTATGTCCAACATGAAGCCCTCACCCCATCATCAACCATCTTCTCAAACAGTTGACATGCTTCTGTAAGTTTCTTCGCTTTCATAAACCCATCCAAAACAGAATTATAAACCACGGTATCAGGCCGGAACCCATTATACTGCATTTCATTAAATATCTTCATAGCATCGTTCATCCTGTAAGATTTACAACAGCCTTGAATAATGATTCGGTATGAAAACGCATCAGGCTCATGACCTGAGCCTTTTAACTCATCCCAAACGGCGAGAGCATCTTTCACTTTCCCAACAAAACAAAGCACTTGAAGTAGACTATTATACGTACACAAATCAGGACCATAAGCACCATTCATACTCGCGCTCTTTTCCTTCATTTCCTTGAAAAGATTCAAGCAAGTACTCAAATCCCCCCAAGACCCAAACGCATGAATACATATATTATAACCCCAAACATCCAACGGAAAATGGATCTTCTTCGCTCTCAGTTTATCAAAAACATTCTTAAACTCACTTCTCATGTCTGACTTTCTTAGCGCCACAAGCAGTTCGTTACAGGCAATGGCGCTCGGAGCAACTTCAATTCCAGCAGTAGACGAATCAAACAGCTTCAAGAACATAGTTAAGGCAATACTTAATTGGTTGTTACGGATAAGGGCAACAAGAATAGAGTTGTTAACATCAGGTTTTAAGCTAGTTTCTGCAGTTCCCATATCTAATTCTTTCTCAACATGTTCCAATATCTCAAGAGCAGAATCGAACTTACCTGACTTAATACAAGAATCAAGCAGAAGCTTAAACGTAGGGGAATCGAGGGCAATGCCGTCATGCTTCATAGAATTCAGCAAGTGGAGAATCTGAGGGAGAGAGTTATGAATGTTGGGGGCTAAACATAGGGTTTTAAAGAGCTGAGTATAAGCGCCCGCCGAGTGTTTGTAATTATGTCTGAGAGAACACCAATGAAAAAAATCAATTCTTTTGGACAAGTCGAGAGAGTTTCTACGGAGAACTTGGAGGACGAGAGAGTCTGATAAAGGGATAGGAATCTTGTCGAGGTTAAGGGTTCCGCCGGGGCTGGAGAGAGATTTGACGACGGAGGCGACGAGGAGGAAAGTTCCCAGTTTGGATTTTGGGGTGTTGACATTGGTGAGTATTGGTCGTTGTCCACGGCGCATTAGAGATGATTCAGTCGTTTGGATTGGCTTGATTTGGTTGGTAGCTGTGAGATCATCATCAACAAATGCAGTTGGATAAGTCGTGTGGTGAGCTAGAAAAGCATAAGCTTCAGTAATGAGATGCCAAATAGATTCGTGGGTGATAAAGGTCTCTTTGGCCTTCCTTCCAAATGCTCAACTAGAACAGCCATCAGGGGCAAATCTGGAAAACCTTGTTAGTACTGACATGTGGGTGTTACCACAGGTGGCGTGGAGTAACATCGTGGGCTGTTGGGCCTGCACGTGTAAGGACCTTCTCTGATACCATCTTAAAGTCTAAGGTTTCACCTTAAAATAAATTGGTGTTAAGGGGAGTGGCTCAGGATCTTTATATGTCATAGGCAAGGTTTGTCAATTCCCAATGTGGGATAATATCTCTAACATTGGGTGTTACCCGAACTGGAATGATTTGTAATTTAATAATTCTTTTCATATTATTTTATATCCTAATATCTAATATTATTTGCAAGATATATGTGTTTGTTGGTCCATATTTCAGGTTAATACATGGTTAGAATAATAACTAAAGACATGGAATAAGGTTGAAGATAAGTTCTACATAAATAGGAGATTTATGTGTAACTTTTACTTGATCTATATTAATTGATGAAGAAAGAAAAACGTGGGAAGACCAAGTCTTGAGATTGTTGCTGATTATTAAAGAAGTACAAGGCCAAGAAAGCAAGAGAGTACAAGGAGATAAAGCATGGACTTGGGCTTCAAGATTTCGATTGCTAAAAAGGTGGGAAGTTGACGCATGAAGAGGAAATCAAGCCAAAGAATTATCTCCACTCATCTCACACGGTTTTAACAAGAAGGGCTGTTATTTTGGAGTAGCCTCCAAGGCAATTGAAGACTATAAATAGGCTAGGTGTGATTCATTTGAAGTGAGGCCAAATATCAAATATCAAACACACACACCTTAGCACAAGAGAGACGAAGTTTCTTTGGTTCGCATAATCCTTTCTCCCTTGTGATTCTAGCTTAAACACCGAGTGTTTAAGAGAGTGTTGGCTAAGGATAGGATTTGTGCTTTGTCGCATTAGTTCCATAGAGCATTATCATTGTTTTAGCTATAGGGAACTTTCGGCTTTATAATTGTTCTATATTGATTATAAAGTCTTCGCCATCTAGGCACACTCAAGTTATATATTCATATAACTTGAGAAAATTATATCTTATGTTATTTATTTCCGCAACATAAAGTTTTTACAAACTATTTAATTTTGGTGTGTGTGTGTGTTGTCCGTCAGTGTGTTAGCCAAGGTGTTGGGTAACATCTACGGTAACATTTCTTTCCAGTGAAGTCATTGACAATTTCAAACCTCACTTTGCTTAGACAATCTCTCTTATTCTGCTACAAGTAATTCAATGGTCTCAAAATTCAATGCTACAAAGAGTTTTGGCAACATGAAGACAGCCATTGCTGAATCTCGAGGGTGAACACTGCCTAGGCTGGAAATATAAGTTCATTACTTTAGCTTGCCGATATATGAAGAGATGTGTGATATTTACTGATTTGAAAAGGGGTTAAAGTTAAACCTCAATATTCAGCAAAAATTACAGTTATTTATTGTAAAGAGTAATACTAAAATTACGGAACAGTATTATAAAATTTTGCTTAATAGTGTTGTCGAAGAAAAATGATTGAATATTATGTTTGTGAGATCCACTAATCATTACTTCAACGTCCAATTAATTTTTGTTAACTATGTTTGTAAGCAAAATGTTGTAACCTTTCTTTATAACTCTAGCGTTGCTCGTGTTCTAAATAATCTTTCAGTCCGCTTCATAGTTTACAAGGGAGAGAAAGACAAAAAAGGAGAAGGAGAGAAAGGGAAAGGGGAGGGAAGGAAATTCAATACTCCCTCCGTCCCAATAGAAGCTGTCCGGTTTTTGCTTTGCACGCAAATTAATGAAATGGGTGAAAAGAAAAAATGTTGTGAGTGTAATTTGAAAATAGGAGAGGGAATGAGTGGAGGGAATAGTAAATTATAATGGTGTTGTGGGTATTAAAATAATGTAGGAAAAAAAATGAGTGGAGGGAATAGTAAAGATTCCTTTATCAAAAAAGAAAAGTGAAAGCTATTAACGGGACACCCAAAATGGCAAAAATGAGAAGCTATTATTGGGACGGAGAAAGTATTTTAAAGATATTTGAGAGTAAGTAAGGAAAGAGGATCGCGCAGGAAAGCGTGTTGGGCTCAGTTCTTGGGTCCAGCGAATGATTGAGCTAGCTTCGTGATCTGCACAACACCACAAAACAACCGTGAAACTGCGCCTTGGTCCGTCTCCCATACACATGACCTTTACTCGTTCATAGGCCGGCTGGTCGAGGTAGGCCAAATGGTGGCCATGCTCGTCTTCGGGGAGTTGATCTGTTGCAAGCTTTGATAGTAGGTCGGCGTGTTCGTTGTCTTCTCTGGCTATTCTTTGGATGGCCCAAAACTCCAGCCCCTGAACTAACTCGCCGACCAAAGCATGATATTTCTGGAGGGTTGAGTCGACGACCTGATAATCGTCGCGGACACAGTTCACGATCACCGAGAGTCACAAAAAGCCGCTATCTTAGTGGCTCCAAAGCACTTTGCATATTCTATTGCCGCTATCAGCGCCTCATACTCTGCTTGATTGTTCGACGCTTGAAACTTGAATCTTAAAACTTCTTCAAAAACTGTGTTGCTTTCTGGTTCGACCAGCACGATTCCTGCTCCACTGAGGTCCTTTGTTGCCGACCCATCTCGAATAGATTTTCCAACATCCTGCAGGCAAAACTAACTCTGGTGCCGGTCGCTAACCTCTTTGCCCTTGCTCATTTTTGGTGGCGGCCGTTGATCGTCGTCGATGGTGAATGACGTTTCAACTAGGAAGTCCGCCAAGGCCTGTGCTTGTAAAGTCTTTCTTGCCGTATAACGGATGTCAAATTCAATCGGCTCAATGCTCCCAATTCGGTGGCGACCAGAACTCTCAGGACGATGTAAAATTTTCCGGAGTGGGGCATTGGTGTAAACAACGATTGGGTGGGCGGAGAAGTAAGCTCGTAGCTTTCGTGCTGTGACGACGAGAGCATAAGCAATCTTTTCCGCATTGAAGTAGCGGGTTTCTACATCCGACAGGGCTTTGCTGACATAGTAAACTGGCCTCTGTGTCCCCTCCTCCTCCCTAACCAATACGGCGGCGACGGCTTTGTCACTCGCCGAGAGGTAAACATATAGATCTTCCCCTGCTACGGGGCTCTGGAGGAGTGGTGGGGAGCCAAGATACTCTTTTAGCTGGCTGAATGACTGGGAACACTCTTCCGTCCATTTGAAATCCTTAGCACCTCGGAGAGCTTTGAAAAATGGAAGCGATCTCTCTGTACTTGGCGATAAAACGACCTAAGGCCGCTACTCGTCCATTCAAGCGTTGAACCTCCTTGATGCTCGTAGGCTCTGCCATATCAACCAAAGCCTTGATTTTCTCAGGATTGGCTTCGATTCCCCGCTGAGAAAGCATGAATCCCAAGAATTTTCCTGCTGCAACTCCGAAAACACACTTGGCCGGATTGAGGACCATATTATTAGCTCGTAGATTGGTGAACGTCTGCTGGAGGTCGTCGACGTGCTTCCTCTTCTTGGACTTGACGACCATGTCGTCAACGTATGCCTCCAGGTTGTCGCCGATCTGGTCCTTGAACACCTTGTTGATCATCCTTTGGTATGTGGCCCCCGCATTTTTGAGTCCAAAGGGCATCTTTGTATAACAGTAAGTTCCCCCTGCGGCCTGAAAGGCCGTCTTCGGAATATCCTCTTCGGCCATCTTTATTTGGTGATAGCCAGAGTATGCGTCGAGGAAGCTCGGAGTCAGATGTCCCGCCACGTAGTCGACGAGCTTGTCGATTCTGGGCAAGGGGTAACTATCTTTGGGGCATGCCAAGTTTAAGTCGGTGAAATCTACACAGAGTCTCCACTTCCCATTTGGTTTTTTCACTAGAACCACATTAGCCAACCAAGTCGTGAACCCAGCGTTCACAATAATTCCAGCGCTCAGCAATTTCTCAATTTCTTGTTTTATAGCGACCTCTTTCTCAGTCGAAAAAACTCGGCACCTTTGTTCTTTGAACTTCATGGTAGGATTCACTCCAAGCCTATGAACTGCCACGTCTTCTCTAATACCCTTCATATCTTCCACTTTCCAGGCAAAAACATCGAGGTTCTGTTTGAGTAGGGAGATTACCTCTTCCCTCTCCTCAATGGATAACTGAGACCCCGCTTTATTTTCTCGCTCTGGATAGTTAGGTTAATGACCGGCTCAACTAGCACGTCTGTGCTTCATCTCAGAGCATCATCTCTAAAGTCCATGGATTCAATGACAATTTCTTTGATCTTTCTTCTTGTCTCGGGGGTCGAGATACGGAACCTCATCGTCAATTAACTTATCATTTCGGCCCCGATTCTTGGGCGACCAAAAGTTGTGGTTCCGCGGCTTGGTCGTCCATGAATACTTCGGCAAAGACTTCTGGATCGTCTATACATTTGATTGTCGAGACGCTGGCGTAAGAGGTCGTTGTTTGTTTGACAAATTTGGAGAGCTTCACAACGTGATCGGGGTCGTCTATTTCAATGGTCCGCTTTGCCTTCAGTACGTGCTCTAGGAATTCTGGGGCCGTCCCCAACACACATCCAATTCCAGCACGTGAAGGAAATTTGACTCGTTGATGGGGAACTGAGGCGACGATCCCCAAAGTGGCTTGGCCAGGTTGGCCAAGAATGGCGTGGTAGTCACTGACGACGTCGATCACAATAAAAGTCCACGCTGATGGTTCTCAACGGGTGTTCCCCGATGTCAACTGGAAGGTCGATCTGGCCCTTTACGTCTACTCGGTGGTTGGTGAATCCCTCTAGACGACCTAAGTAAGGACTTAGTCGGCTATCGGGTAGACCCATCCGTTGATAGACTGTGAGCACCCCAACCCGGGACCTAACACGTGTCCCGAGCTAAGGGAGCTCAAACTAAGAAAATCCATCTAAATTTTTAAAACATTTATTTGCCTTTAAAAGAAAACCACTTTTCAAACTTCCAATAAAATCAATTGGAAATATCTCTACTTAGAGGAAATCCAACCACAACTTTTAATAAACCGAAATCTGATCAATTACATTGGAAACCTTAATTAACCTTGTTTAACAAAAGAGTTTTCCATACAAATTACAAAAGAAGACTACTTAATAAATACTCCTAACAACCGACTCCTATACTTAACTTGTCAAGCCCCAAAGCAAAAGTCCACAATGAAATCCCCGGCCTCACCGGTTCGGGTCACCTGTCTCTAATCTAAAACAAGAAAGGGAGAGGGGTGAGAATAAATCTCAATGAAGCTATTATGAATGCAAAGCAAGATGCCATACAAGATGCAACACGTAGCATGGTAACACTTAACACATTATGAAAGCGGTAAACACCTTACGTTACCTCATTTTACCTTTTCCCGTCTCGAACAATAAGTCGTACAACGTGGGAGTAAAACTCCACTCTTTGGTGAATTGCCTCCAAAGCACATTCACCTCTTATAGGCCTCATTCCCCGTGAGATCCATATAAGAAAGGATACCTATATTAGTGTATCCAAAAATAACATCTTCCCTCCGTACAACGATCGCAACAGTCCGTAAAGGCTTCTTCATGCTCAATACGGCTGTTAGCACAGCTTCCCACTCCGCGGCTGGCGCGAGAGGGGAAGGGTCACGGTGATGATGAACTTTCAATCAATTATAGAACAAATCAATAATTGATTGACTTCCATCATACCCACCCGAACATTCAAGCACATACTGTATACTTGAATTATAATCCACAAAAGGGATAAACATATAGTAACATGGTAAAATATACTCACGTTACAACCCTACTATAGTGCAACAGCTTCATGTAATACACTATGCATAATACCATTAACGAATTTAAATTCAAGTAAGGTATCCATATAACCACATAATCCACATCGGGATACAATATAACAATACCAAATAATCCACAAAGGGGATAACCATACAACCACATAGTAAACATATCCACACATTAGGAATCATAACAACGTATCAAATATTCCACACTTGGGAAGCCACATAACACTTGCCAAATAATCCACAAGTGGAATAATTAACATAACAACAAGTCACATACGATTCATACGAAGTCATCACACAACCTCGGAAAATCTTAATAATAGTTCATGACCTACTTCCCAAGTTCTAACCACATTGGTGAAGTACGCAACAATCTTAATACCCAATTTCCGGACAATGTTATGTATTACAAGGTCTCTATAAGAATTCCTCGTTAAATTTATCAAATGGAATTACATTTATTTAAGTGGTCGAGGCTCCACTTTAATCTAGGTTGAAAGGAATTGATTCACATCCGAATTGGATTAGGTTCTATTAACTTGTAATGGTTAGGAATCATTCCCGAGGTTTTTAGTAAAAATCAAGAAAAGAGGAGAAACTGAGAAGGATCGTGACATGGGCGACCGCCCATGTCACTGGGCGACCGCCCAAAGAAGTTTACAAAGGGAGCCAGTTTCTGCCGCCTTGGGCGGCCGCTCGCCCTACGGGCGACCGCCCATGGCCCCTTTTCAGCAAATCCGAATTTCCAACCTTTTTTTTAAATAGCTTAATCCCTCTTTAATCTTCCTCAATCTCATGAATACTAAAAGGGTTGTTTAACCTTACACACCTCAACTTCAATCATCTAACCCAAATAATATAATTCTAGATTATCTACCATCACAAATCCCACCCATTCCATTTCCTCTAAACATCTTTCAAGAATATTAATCTCAACCCACTTCCTTTACCAATTTCAAGCTTAACCCTTTTTAATCCCAAACCAACCCATGTTCTTACACTCTTGATCAACAATAACATCATTCCCTAAGATAAATCAAATCCTCAACTTCCAAGAAGATTTCTAAGGCATTAAACAATCATTTAATAACAATAACAACATCAAATCATTGATGAGCATACAAAGAAAGGAAGTCATAATAACTCACTTTAGGGTTTTAAATGTGGAAGGTTGATCTTTATATCTTGATGGACTCTCCTAGATGATCCCACTTCAAGGATGTTCTTGGACTTGGATTTGATGGAGGATTTGCTTGGCTTCAACACTTGTACAAAGGGGACTTCAATGGAGGCTTCAAGTTTTTCTCTAGGAAGAAGGAAGTAAGAATGAAATGAAGGAGGAGGAAGGAGAGCAGGAATAAGATGGAGAGGGGAGGGGCCGGTCAAGGAGGAGTAAGAGGAGGGGTTAGGGGAGGACACTTGGCAAGGGGAGGGGAGGTTACAAACTTTGGCCCCCCATTAAAATCTACTAAGGCTTTCACCCTCACCATTTTAATTTAAATTTAACTCATTTATCCAAATAATTCATCCTACCCAATTCACCTCCTTGCACTATTTATCATTTTTCCATTTTTATTATTTCCCCAAATTTCTTTATTTAATATCCAATAAATTCTCAAGAGGTTCCAAATTCACTTCTCACCCAAATTATCTTAAATTAAGAATTTAAAGACATAATTGAACACATAAAATAAATATAAATATTAAAAGCATTTAATATAATATTAAAAATTGATGCCTAGGGTTGGGGTCGTTACACTCACTCCCTTAAAGAAAATTCGTCCCGAATTTGATTGTCACTTACCCTAAGGTTCAAACTAGCAAAGGTTACCTTTCATACATTCTAACTTAATATTTTTAATTAGATTTCTCAATGGCATGATTCTACTATACACTTTCACGACTCGAATACTCTAAGACTTCCATTCTCAATTAGTCTCATCAATGCTATGATTCTTTCCAAGATTCTAATTTCATTAATAATGTGATATTACAACTTAATATTCCGAGAATACCATACCATCATCACTAACCCGAATTTCACGACCTCAAAGAAGTATATTTAAATAAAAAGTATTATATCTTATGTTACCCAATACATTACGACATTACATTTAAACTTCCAACGCTCAATAAGCTACTCTAAGTCGGTCTCTAAGTCAAATCACCAATCTTTTCTAAAACTTCAATGAATTAACAAACTTTGGCGCTAAATTACCTTAGGCCTAGCTTCACTAACCTCATCCCGACAAATTGGAGATCGATAATATCTCCCTGAACCACGCCTCATACGATTTTATCTCAAAGCTAGAATGATACCTCGCTATTTACGCAAACTCGCTAAGGTTAATTAAACTTCTCAAGTTGAAAGGAAATCCGTCACACAATATAACCTATTCCTCAAGAATTTGGGTAGTCTTCTAATTTCTTCCTTTCGACTAACTTAATTCTCCAACTCTAGGATCGGTAACAACTCTCAAAGGAAGCTTCAAAAAGATAAGGTACTCGCTTAAATACGCAACACAAGTGTAGCTACTCCCGAGTGTAAGATAAGAAAATCTCACTTATCTAAGTCAAACTCTCAAAGCCTACGTTATCACTTTCCCATTCCGTATCATATCATAATCTAATCTTCCTTTAATGCACCTTAAAATTTCACAAAGTCCTCACATCCGTTAAGTAAGGTAAGGATCGAATCTATAGCCAATCTATTTTCCATCTCTCGTCAATATAATTCATACTTATTACATCCTACACCATTTATACATCCTTTAAATTTAATTAAAGCAACGATCTTTCATTTCTTAAGAATTCCTTAAATCTCTTCGATAGCATTTGCCAACTCAAAGATCACGGACTCAACCTCACAAGATCCATGGTAACATCCGGGTTTAAGACTATAGAACCCAAAATTTGAAATCCTCTCGGGCCAACTCATACTAGCCGAACTTTGCATACAGGACTCCTCACAAGGAAATCATTAACCCGACTCTCAAATTATTTTCACGATCTTCCCTAACTTTAATTAACAAGGAGATCATCAATTCTAATCACCCTACAACCATCAAAATAAGGATTACAATTCCGCTTATCCTACTCGAACCAACACATGAAACATACCGACGGGAGCACATTTACCATTTACTCACCACTAGCACCTAAAATTTTGAAAAGACTTCTTATGTAAGTCTAACATATACCAATTACTCTTCACACCTTAATTCAAAAGTTTCACCTTAAATGCACGTAAATAACAAGAATTTCCCATTACGGTCTACCTATATCAAATACCAATATAAGCAAATTAGGCATAGAAAAGGAGACTCACTTATTATGACAACTACTAATACACAACCACTACTTAACCCTCCAGGTCAAGTATATCTCAAAATCATAATTTAATAATTATACTAATTCAACCTGAATACATGCTCACCATAACCACATCATCGTCGTGGTAAACCAAAGAAGGTTCGAGGTATTCTCTCATAAGAGCAGTAATCCTCCAACAATAAAACAATTTCTCAACAATGTATGTCACATATAAGCAAAATGTGATGCCAAACATAAATGATATGCAACAGATCTATGAAATATGACCCCTAACTTTTGAGACAGGAATATACCTCTAGTGACCTCACGAGGATCTATCTCTCCCGAACCCGAAACACATACCCGACCATAGACCTTCTCTTTCTGGTTCCCCTTTGTTATCTCTCTTGGTACTACCTCCTTGTCGTCCACCCAGTGACCGCCGCTTGAAGCTCGTCCCTCGTCATCCTTGGGCAATTCCTCTTAAAGTGTCCCGATGCTCCACAATTTAAACACTTGCCTTGCTTACTCCAACACCGATCTTCGGTATGTCCAACCTTCTTGCAAAAGTTACAAATCATCCCATACCGCTTGGGTATTGGCCTAGACGAAGAAGCTACCACAAGTTCCTCTCTCATACTTCCCGAAGTTAAAGCACTTGGCCGTCCTCTAATGACTTTGGATCCTCGTCCTAGATACTTTCGCTTGTTTCTAATCCCACTTCCGACCTTCCACTATTTTCCTCAATGTCCTTCTCGACCTTATATGCTCTATCTATGACCGTCTCGATAATCGGCGAAACCATCAATCCATAATTTCTTCCTATACTCACTCCTCAAACCCGTTACAAACTTCGAACCCTTTTCACTTCATTACGTGATACCAAATGAGGGCAACACCTAGCTAATTCCTCAAACCGGACTGAATACTGATCTACCGTCATGTTCCCTTGTTTTAGTCCTAAGAATTCAATCTCCTTCTTATCCCTTGTAACCATTGAAATGAAGTAGTCCTCAAACTGTTGAGTGAAATTATCCCAAGTCTGGGGCGTATGATCCCGCCTCCCAACTTCCCTTCAAATTCTCGCCACCACCGATCAGCTAAACCTTCAAGTTTGAACACGGCATACCTAACTTTCTCTTCGTTGCGACTTTCCATAACCTCAAAGATTTTGTTCATTCTCTCTAACCATTTTTCTGCCCTTAACGGACCCGGATATCCATTAAAACTCGGTGGATTCATCTTCACAAACCTTTCTAATCCATCACTTTGATACCCCTCAGGTTGATTCGGAACTGATCCTCTAGTCTCCATATCCCGTACAAATTTCCCGAATAATTTCATCATCTCTTCATCCCGAATTCCACCTATCCCCAAATCTTCTTCAATTTCTAGAACCTTCCGCCGATCATCCTTGCTTCCTACCATTAGAACGAACTCCCGCATTAAACACTCGGCGTCAATTTCCACACATTCCCCCTTAGTTTAGACATCTACCCTTGACCTCTAAACTAAGCTCTGATACCAACTGTGAGCACCCCAACCCGGGACCTAACACGTGTCCCGAGCTAAGGGAGCTCAAACTAAGAAAATCCATCTAAATTTTTAAAACATTTATTTGCCTTTAAAAGAAAACCACTTTTCAAACTTCCAATAAAATCAATTGGAAATATCTCTACTTAGAGGAAATCCAACCACAACTTTTAATAAACCGAAATCGATCAATTACATTGGAAACCTTAATTAACCTTGTTTAACAAAAAGAGTTTTCCATACAAATTACAAAAGAAGACTACTTAATAAATACTCCTAACAACCGACTCCTATACTTAACTTGTCAAGCCCCAAAGCAAAAGTCCACAATGAAATCCCCGCCTCACCGGTTCGGGTCACCTGTCTCGGAATCTAAAACAAGAAAGGGAGAGGGGTGAGAATAAATCTCAATGAGCTATTATGAATGCAAGAAGATGCCATACAAGATGCAACACGTAGCATGGTAACACTTAACACATTATGAAAGCGGTAAACACCTTACGTTACCTCATTTTACCTTTTCCCCGTCTCGAACAATAAGTCGTACAACGTGGGAGTAAAACTCCACTCTTTCGGGTGAATTGCCTCCAGACATTCACCTCTTATAGGCCTCATTCCCGTAGATCCATATAAGAAAGGATACCTATATTAGTGTATCCAAAAATAACATCTTCCCTCCGTACAACGATCGCAACAGTCTCGTAAAGGCTTCTTCATGCTCAATACGGTCGTTAGCACGCACTCCGTGGCCACAGAGGGGAAGGGTCACCGGTATGATGAACTTTCAATCAATTATAGAACAAATCAATAATTGATTGACTTCCATCATACCCACCCGAACATTCAAGCACATACCGTATACTTGAATTATAATCCACAAAAGGGATAAACATATAGTAACATGGTAAAATATACTCAACGTTACAACCCTACTATAGTGCAATGCTTCATGTAATACACTATGCATAATACCATTAACGAATTTAAATTCAAGTAAGGTATCCATATAACCACATAATCCACACCGGGATACAATATAACAATACCAAATAATTCACAAAGTGGGATAACCATACAACCACATAGTAAACATATCCACACATTAGGAATCATAACAACGTATCAAATATTCCACACTTGGGAAGCCACATAACACTTGCCAAATAATCCACAAGGGAATAATTAACATAACAACAAGTCACATACGATTCATACGAAGTCATCACACAACCTCGGAGAAAATCTTAATAATAGTTCATGACCTACTTCCCAAGTTCTAACCACATTGGTGAAGTACGCAACAATCTTAATACCCAATTTCCTGACAATGTTATGTATTACAAGGTCTCTATAAGAATTCTGTTAAATTTATCAAATGGAATTACATTTATTTAAGTGGTCAGAGGCTCCACTTTAATCTAGGTTGAAAGGAATTGATTCACATCCGAATTGGATTAGGTTCTATTAACTTGTAATGGTTAGGAATCATTTCCCGAGGTTTTTAGTAAAAATCAAGAAAAGAGGAGAAACTGGGAAGGATCGGGTGACATGGGCGACCGCCCATGTCACTGGGCGACCGCCCAAAGAAGTTTACAAAGGGAGCCGGTTTACGCCGCTCGGGCGGCCGCTCGGCCCACGGGCGACCGCCTACGGCCCTTTTCAAGAAATCCGAATTTCCAACCTTTTTTAAATAGCTTAATCCTCTTTAATCTTCCTCAATCTCATGAATACTAAAAGGGTTGTTTAACCTTACACACCTCAACTTCAATCATCTAACCCAAATAATATAATTCTAGATTATCTACCATCACAAATCCCACCCATTCCATTTCCTCTAAACATCTTTCAAGAATATTAATCTCAACCCACTTCCTTTACCAATTTCAAGCTTAACCCTTTTTAATCCCAAACCAACCCATGTTCTTACACTCTTGATCAACAATAACATCATTCCCTAAGATAAATCAAATCCTCAACTTCCAAGAAGATTTCTAAGGCATTAAACAATCATTTAATAACAATAACAACATCAAATCATTGATGAGCATACAAAGAAAGGAAGTCATAATAACTCACTTTAGGGTTTTAAATGTGGAAGGTTGATCTTTATATCTTGATGGACTCTCCTAGATGATCCCACTTCAAGGATGTTCTTGGACTTGGATTTGATGGAGGATTTGCTTGGCTTCAACACTTGTACAAAGGGGACTTCAATGGAGGCTTCAAGTTTTTCTCTAGGAAGAAGGAAGTAAGAATGAAATGAAGGAGGAGGAAGGAGAGTGAGGAATATGATGGAGAGGGGAGGGGCCGGTCAAGGAGGAGTAAGAGGAGGGGTTAGGGAGGACACTTGGCAAGGGGAGGAGGTTACAAACTTTGGCCCCCATTAAAATCTACTAAGGCTTTCACCCTCACCATTTTAATTTAAATTTAACTCATTTATCCAAATAATTCATCCTACTCAATTCACCTCCTTGCACTATTTATCATTTTTCCATTTTTATTATTTCCCCAAATTTCTTTATTTAATATCCAATAAATTCTCAAGAGGTTCCAAATTCACTTCTCACCCAAATTATCTTAAATTAAGAATTTAAAGACATAATTGAACACATAAAATAAATATAAATATTAAAAGCATTTAATATAATATTAAAAATTGATGCCTGTGGTCGGGTCGTTACATAGACGTTGTAAAACAAAATGTCCTCGTCGCCAAGATATCAATTAAAATTCTCCTTGATTCGCAGTTGTCAATGAAACCAGGTATGATCAAAGTTTGTTGACGAGCTAATGGATTGGCCGGCAGCTCGTAGGGAAAAAAGCTTATCACGTCATTTGGAATCTCCGACTTCTGGGGAACATGAGGGGCTTTCTTGAGATGGTAGATGGCGCTCTTGATTTGATTTTTGCTTGTTTCTTCAGAAATTACCAAGACCATTCTTGGATGCCTCTGTGGAGGGTCGTCGTTAGCAGCTCGAGTGTTGGCTGCCTGACGATCTTTCCTCACATACTCCTCAAGTCGTCCATCGTCGATCCATCTTTGAATAATCTTTTTCAGACTGAAACATTCCTCGGTATCATGCCCTTTATCCCTGTGGTATTCACAATATTTGTTCATGTTTCTCTTCCCCTTCCCGTTGGGGTTCATTTTCGGCGCCGGGCCAAAATCAACATTGCTCAAAATTTCCGCTCTAGACACGGCCAGTGGGGTGTACGACTCAGGGACCTTTTCAGCCTTCACTTGTTTGTTCTTTCCCTTCTCTCCAGCTTTGTCTTTTTTGGATTTTTCCGTTTCCACCTCGTCAACAGCCTTTCCTTCTCTTTATAACTTCCTCTCCTCAGCCTCGACGACAGCATACGCTTTGGCATAGAGATCTTTTCGGGATTTGGCCGGGTGGACTTGCAATTCGTAGTCCAGAGTAGAGGAAACAATACCGTGTCTGAAACAATTTATAATTTCCCTATCAGTCAGGTCTTCATCAATTTGGTCCACTAACTTCTTAAACCTTTTGAAATAGCTCATAGAGCTCTCGTCGGCTCCTTGCGAAATATTACTGAGATCGTTTACAGTCTTACGATGATCTCCCGCCGTTGCAAACCTTCCCAAAAACTTCTTTCTCATTTGCTTCCACGATTCAATGCTCCCCTTAGGTAGGCTCCTAAACCATCGTAAAGTAGCGTCGTTTAGCGTGCTTGTGAGGGCCTTACACATGACATCGTCGTGGCCTGAGGCTCTTGCCACTACATACATCTGGGCTTCGAGATGCTGTATGTGATCAACGACACTCGTAGAGCCTTTATATTGTTTCAAGTGGGGAAGTTTAAAGCCTGGTTCAGGAGGTCCCGTCTCAAGCATCCAAGGAGCCAAGGGATTCATGGTACCACAATCATCTTCTGAGTCGTCGCTATCTATCTTGTTTCTTTTGTTCGTCAGTTCTTCCACCTGACGCTTGAGTCTCAAGAATTCTCTCATATCAACTTCTCCCGTCGGGCCTACCGGGGATCCTATCTTGACGAGGCTCCCGGCAACGGCAGATTAGACCGTTGTCTCTCTGTGGGAGCGAGTCGTCGTGAGATGGATCTCTCTCCTCTGAAGCTCGGCGACGAGGATGGTCTGTACGATCTGGATATTTCTCGTTCGCGACGGGGGGGGGGGGGAGTTCGGGTTCTCTCCCTATAGCTCGGTGCCCGTTCATTTCTCAACGAGGGCGTCCCTACGACTCAACCACTGGGTTCGATTTGCTTCGGATTTTCGACCGCCACGATTCTACGAGCATCTATCTCTCCCTCTCTTCGTTGTTGGAGGGCGCTCCTTCACTACGACGTTGATTAATGTGATCTCCGAGGTCAACTGGGTACCACTCTCGTTCTTCTCCAGACGACGACGTCATCTCGACGACCTTCTCTCCTCCGGTTCCTTCTTCTTCCGCAGACGAGACGGTATGGTGAGATGCACGCTGGGGCTTGCGGTGCCGCCATTCGATGAGTTCATTCTGGATTTGTAGGAATTCCTTAAGGGCATTTGATCTTTCGACGAGGAATGCAGCTCTGTCGAGGTGTGGGTTGGATGGGCCTCCCACACGACGTTCAGTAGTTACCTCAGGTCTCCTTTCTAGAGGAGGTCGTCGCTGCCTCTCTGGAGCTGGTCTTTTCTCCCTCCTTCTAGTTGTTTGAAGGCCTGTGTCATCAACCACCCCTTGTGACCTGGTAACCCTTAGATTAGGGTTCCTAGGTGGAGAGGGTGGTCTAGGTGGTTTCAGGTCAGGCTCAAGCGGAGGAGGAGGCGGAGGAGGTAGTACATCTTGGTCTCCGGTGGATTTGCTTGCCGTGTGTCCATCTGACTCCATTTTTTCCAAATTTTTCCGGCTGTGTTTCTGTTATTGAAGATCACTGACAAACGTTCCCGGCAATGGAACCAATCTGATCGCGCAGGAAAGCGTGTAGGGCTCGGTTCTTGGGTCCAAATAATGATTGAGCTAGCTTCGTGATCTCGCACACCAACGAAACAACACGAAATCAAGCTGCTGGGGTCTTTCTAAGCCCCTCCCGTGAGAATAAGATGATGGATCAAAATATGGTGGCAATGGTATGGAGAGTGCAAGAATACGTAAATATGCGTAAAGCATTACCTTCATTCCATGATACCATTCTCTTATTTATAATGGAAGTAGTGATATTAGTGGTTTTTACTGTAACCGTTGGATTGGATGGATGCCAACCGTTGGATCAGCTCCGTCTCCTAGGCATACACGTGTCATGCTAGGATTGGTCCGTCTATGTAAGGACACTGCAGCGTCTGACATTGATAAGCAGCTTGCCTTATAAGGAAAAGTCAACCTGCACGCCTTTTGGAGTTATTACTGGTTACATGATTGCACGTGTAACAAGGCACTGTGGTGGGTCTGACATTATCCCAAATTAGCTAATTAATCAAGCTTGATGAAGAAGCTTAATAGAATAGACGACCTGGAGCTGTACGTCCAATTAGGTCGTCTCCTTGGGAGATAACTCGACGAGTGTGCGGTCATTGAGAGTTGGTCGTTCAATGACGACGTTCACTGTTGAAAAGGATAAGTTTGGCGCGGCTGGAAGGCGCGTCGTTAATTAGGTCATGGACCATTGACTACGACCTCCTCTTGACGTATCGACGGGCTAAGGTCCAAACCTTTGCTCAAGGATATATTGGCTCGTCGCTTGGATGGGCTTGGTCGCTCAGTGGCGACGACCGCCATCCGTTGTTGGACGGGCCATAACCCAGATCTTGATCCGACATATCGTAGTTGATCCTTTAGTGGGCCTGCTGAGCCCATAGCTCGTAGAAAAGTATTGGGCTCGGCCCATCACAGATTATTCCGTTCAAAAAGAAAATTACATTTATATCTTTAATTAATGAAAATGAGAGTTATTTTGAGTGGTTGTAACAACCCGAAAATTTTAACTGCTTAGTTTCCCACAAGTCTCAAAATATTACAACCTACAATCTCTTAAAATAATGCACAAAATATTTCTAACGGCTCTAACTGCTCCTAAAACTGCTTCGATCCAATTATATCATCCCGAACCCTTAATCTCTATCAGCGATCAACTACAAAACTCAAAACTGAATGGGGGTGATCAGGGTGATCCAGTAAAGAAAGGGGATACACAGTATCAAAGAGTTCAATAAAACACATATATCAAATAACATTTTTACATGAAATTATAAATATGGACATGTCAAAAAGACCCTTTTCATAAAGGATTAATTTCTCCTTACCCACACAGTCCAAATCAAATCCCATCAAAACCCAACAAAGATCAAAATTCCCTTAAACTTCGAAAGTCGAGATTAAAATTCCTCAAAAACATGTTGACAGTCCTATACCACATGGTATAGGACCTTTTTTCAGTCTTATACCATATGATATAGGACTTTATCCCTTAGTAATTTTTTTCTTATATGATTTTTATTTAATTTTTTTTTAAAAAGTGAAAAAAGTGTAAAAAAAAAAAAAATGGTCCTATACCACATGGTATAAGACCTGACGGGATGCTATAGGAGTAACGCGGGTTTTGATGGGATTTTAATTTCAAATGAATTTTGGTGGGATATTGATATGAGTCATGAGTCTTAGAGTCCTTGGCCCTTTCATGAATCGAATATCAACTGATCATACTAGTCTGATGCACTATTTATGTTCAGGTACGGTAGTTTATTAATGATACTTGATGATGCTAAGACTTTTGGGTCTAAGTAGGATAACTGGCTTTAGGTGATCCAAACATGTTAACACAACGCAAAAAGAGTACCGTTAGAGACCAAGCCGGTTTAGATTCCGTCTCAGGCCCTCAGATGCGAGAATGAGATCTCCTGCAAATAAAACTTGAAATGTCTTAGCGTGTGTATGTATGTGTGTGTGTTTAGGTTTATACAATGTGATATAACTTGTCCAGGGGGTTAAGGGGAGTATTTATATTGTAGAGAGATTTGTTTTATAAGATCTAACCGTTTATCATATTTGTCTTTACTCACAACATGTGGCGGGCTTTGATAGGAGCGAACGCTCAAATGACATTATTAATGTAGTGGTTGTAGTTGAAAGGACGAAACTCATGTACCAGCATTATTTATTAAAAAATAAAAATTATATATTTATATATAAATATTTAATATCAAAAAATAGTTTTTTATATCTAACCCTAAGCTGCAGCTGTCGTGTTTTCTAAATTGTAATTTCATCGCGCTCTCTCTACAAAACTCATCAACAAGCTGATTTCTCTCCCTCTTTCGCGATTGTTTAATTTTCAAGATTTTTGGAGGTTAAGTACCCTTTTCGTCCTTAACCTATACAACCTTTTTCCTTTTCGTCCCTCAACGATAATTTTTTCCGATTTAGTCCTTAACGTATGCATTTATGGGACCATTTAGTCTATCTGTTAGTGGCCCGTCAATTTCTCCGTTAAAAACGCTGATGTGGAATAATGATGTCAAGATTTTTGCTGATTTGGCACCATTTCATTAAGAAAATTGTTGTTCCGGGGTAAAAGTGAAATATTAGAAATTATACGGGGTGAAGTGCAATCTGTTTAAAAAATCTAAAATATAGTAAAAATAAAAACAATAAAATAACTATTTTTAAATTTATTTACATATTCTTCATTTAATATTATTTTGAAAACAACAGTTCTTTTGTTGTTGTTTTTAGTAACAATTTTTTTGGTTTTAAAAAAGAAAGGAAATTCTTTTATAATTTAATAGTCTTACTTATTTATTTGCATTTTTAAGGACTTATTAAGTATTTATTTGCGTTAAAATATTATTTACATCTTCATTTTTTAAATTTTATTTATTTAACCTAATATTACTTTAAAAGTTAATTACTTTACATTTTTTTGTAATTTAATTATTTAACATCTACGTAATTTTTAAATTCAAGCAACAACAACATCACTCCCACCCACCTTGCCGGCATCAACCCACCTTGCTGCCACCCTGCCACCATCATTAACCACCTCTAAAAGCCTCAAATCAAAGCCACCCACTGCAGTATGCTACTGCTAAGCTACCACCTGGTATTTTAATTTAGGCCAATCAGACTTTTAAACCCTTGTACTATTATGAAGCTGCGGTTTTAACCATCGTTGTTTATTTTTGGCAATTTTAACCATCCTTCTAATATTATGCAGTCATATTAACCTTATTCCCAAACTCCGTTAAAAAAATCTAACTTTCGTTAAATAATTTAACGAAACATAACAAGATTATAACCTAGATGATGACTTGATTATAATTTTATGCATGTATCGCGGACATATATTTACTCCGTTAAAAAAAGCCCCTAGTTTCTCACTCTATGTTGCGCTCTTATCGTTTTTAGGGCTTTTTTTTCCTCTGACGTAAATATATGTCTGTGATACATGCATAAAATTATAACCAAGTCATCATCTAGGTTATAATCTTGTTATGTTTTGTTAAATTATTAAACGAAAGTTAGAGTTTTTAACGGAGTTTGGGAATAAGGTTAATATGACTGCGTAATATTAGAAGGGTGGTTAAAATTGCCAAAAAAAAACAACGATGGTTAAAACAGCAGCTTCATAATAGTACAAGGGTTTAAAAGTCTGATTGGCCTTTAATTTACATTTGATATATTATTGAGTAACAATCATACCAATCGAGTAACAGCCGTACAAATAAACTTGGTATATCGACTTTTGTTGTTGGTACCGGTACATATTTTCATGTACCAAATCATAATTGATTGATACATGTTACAAACAAAATACAATCGACATATCAACCAAACCACCCATACTCCAAAAAAAAAGAATATAGGCATTGACTAGTCAAACTTTTTTTAATTGTATTTTTGTTTCACTGTTTTTTTTATGTTGTCCTAGAAGTCTAGAACGATAAACTGCCTCCATCCAAAATAAAATACAATAGTAAATTGTTTCTTTCATTTTATTTATTAAATCTTGTCATGTATCTCTAAAAAATAAAAATAAAAATAAAATTATTGTTTGATCTCAATGACATGCGATAAAGTTAACCATCAAATATATATAAAAAATAACTTAGAAAACAAAAAGTTTCGAGCTGAAATTATAAATTTCTTTTTTTTCTTTTTTGTTATTTCATTTATAAAAAAAAATTATATTAAAAACAACGGCCTATTAGCTCAGTTGGTTAGAGCGTCGTGCTAATAACGCGAAGGTCGCAGGTTCGAGACCTGCATAGGCCATTAATTTTGCAAAATTTTCAAAAAAAAGGTCAAAATAGTTTGAGAAAAAAAAGATTTTACTTATGATTTTAAAATTTGGCACAAAGGAGGTCAAAATGATATTATAGGGCACATTTTACCACAAGTAGAAAGGTCGAAATAGAAAAAAAAAATTAGTATATATTATGAAATTTTTAGATATTATAATGACATTTTTCAAGCATTAAGGAGGTCGAGTGACCCTATATCCCTAAGATAGCGAGATCTGCATATGCCATTTTAAAAATATATTTACTCTGTTTACATTTTATTGCAAAATTATACTGTGATGTTTTTCTTTTTGCATGGGCCATTGTTATTGATGCTGCAGGAATTGTGCTTATCAGTAATCCTCCACGTGGCAGGACTAATCACCTGGCTCCTTGACCTGAAATCAGAACCCACGACTAGTCGGAGGTGTCTCCGGCGAAGACGCTCGGGCGTGAGAGTAAGATAACGGTTGTATATAGCTCAAAATGTATTGAATAATGAATTCAGATAACAAAATGGCAGTTACCTTTGCACCGTTGGTAGTGATGATGTATTTATAGGTGTTGTCCGTTGTATTTTTGGTGGTGCTACATAAGCTCCGAGATTTTAGCGACAGTTACAAGTAATGTGAACGTGTCTGGTAACGGCTCATGATTTGTAGGGAACCGGTTATGGAAAGGTTTGACTCATGTGTGTTCAATCTGTTAGGTCGACACTTAATGATTAGGTCGAGGTCGCCATTTGTGGAATGGTCGACCTGACTGACGGGTAGAGCATGGATCGTACCCGTATTAGAGTCTGGATTGTAAGGTCGGACTAAGTTAGGTCGGGACCTAATAGGTCGGACGTTGGGCTTAGTCGACTGATATTTGGTACGGGCTTTGGGCCTTGCATTGATTGGGCCTGGCTCCCTTGATACGTTGGGGCAATGGTTGCCTTGTGGATTGGGCTTTGCTTACTTGGCCCAACTCGACACTTTCGGTATGTTCAGTGGCCCCCAACTTTCGAGTTGACTTTGTCGACTTGGAAGTTAAGGAGATCTTTGATGAGATTTGCTTTACTCGCAGGTCGCTACTAGTTCTGAGATTTAGTCGATCCAAGATTACGTGGCACAATCCTGGGCATTGGCGATGAACGGCAGGAGATGAAGGAGCGCCATTTTTCTGTCATCAGTACTGTTTTGACGCTTGGTGTGCTTTCTCGAAAACCGCTTCAGAATTTAATTACGGAAAATCAATTTTGAATTTCTTTTCCCCTTTCCAAATTTGGGAAAATATAAATACCCAAAATCCCCTTCTGATTCGAATTCTTACCGTCTTCAAACTCTTCTTCCTCGACGATAATTGCGGAATTGCAGCAGGATTTAACCCAGGTTTTCGGCTTTGGCAACGAATTCCCCTTTTGCGATCAATCAAGGTACTTCCCTTGTACATTTGCTTTAGGGTTTGCAATTCATGCTCTGTTTTTGTTTTCGTCATGGCTAGAACCTTCTGTAGTGAACCAGGAGCTTAGTATGGGTATTGCACTGTTAACCGCAGAGTGTATAAGAACGTGAATGGTGAGTGGAGAGAGATGTCTTTGAATGAATGTGCTTCCATCTTGACCAGGTGGGAATTGAATTTTAGTGAGATAGGTTTGCCCATTGTAGGAGACGTTGAAAGCCTAGTAGTCGATGATTCGAATATCGTCACTTTTCATCTATTTCACGAACTGCTCGACCATATCACCTTATTTTACGTTAGGGATGTCCATAAACCTTCCTTCCTTAGAAATAGAATAGGTTTTCCGGGGGAGTCTAGGTCGCCCTTAGGTAGGTCGACTGAATGTGATCGTAGGACTGACTCCCCTGCTTCCTCTTTTGTTTGTACAGATATGACGACTCAAGGTGGAGCTACAGCCTCAACTTCTTCAAGTCCTGCATAGTGGATGCATTTGGCTCCTCCGTCGTACCGGGGAAAAATGTGAGAGGATACATGCCCCCTAGGCCTCTGCGAGGGAATAAAAATATGGAGTCCCGTTACTCCATGGTCTATGAATTTTGCGGGGTAAATAGGGCAGATTATAGGGTGACTATCTTCAATAGGGCAGATTTCATGGCTAAGCATCGCGCCACCTTCACCACTGATGCCACTAGGGTTGCCTTTTTCTACGGTCAGTTTGAGGCGGGCTTAAGGTTGCCCTTAGATCCGTTTATTAATGAATTTCTGGAGTGCATGGATGCTCTTCCCCTTCAGCTTGGGGCCAACACTTGCTGGGTACTAGTGTGCTTTGCCATGGTATGTAGATTTCTAGGCCATGAGCCTTGCATGAGAGTCTTCAAGGAATTTTTTGCTCCAAAGCTCGACAAGGCTGATTGGGGGATTAGTTCTCCTTCCAAACCCAATTCTCCAAAGTTGTTTGCCAGTCTTCCCAATAAACATAGCAGCTGGAATTCATATGTGGTTTTTGTAGAGAGTAGGTTGGGATGGGAATTTCCTTTGCCAAATAGTGAATCTGACGTGATTAGTGAGGAGAATTATTGGGAGCCTCCTTGGCATCAAACTTTGTATAGGAAGCTGTGTGCTTTGGTTAAGAACGGACCCATCAGCTGGGAGTCATTAGGGACGACCAAATACAACTATATCTAAGCTGGGATGATGCCTGGAGATGGGGTAGTGGAGCCTCTTGTCCCAGTACTGAGGGGTCAGGTATACCCTGATTGGGTTACTCACTCTTTGGGTAGACTAGAGGAGATTGCCAATTTTGCCAGAAGAAAGCTGGCTATTGCAAAGATAATGGAGAACACATTGGTGGTAAGGTTTTACTCGTCTTTATTCATTAGCTCGTCGCTTGCCTGCTCGTATGTAGAACTATCTAGCTCGTACATAGAACTATTTTGACTTGCATTTCTTTATTCATCAAATTACCCGCTCGTATGTAGAATCAGTTAATTCGTACATAGAACTGCTTTGAATTGTATCAATTAGCTCGCCAACTGTTTGCTCGTATGTAGAACTATCTAGCTCATACATAGAACTATTTTGAATTGCCGAGCTAACACTTGGTTACTTTGATGTCGTGCAGTTTTGACTCCCGAACAAGAAGCTGCCATGGTTCGAATAGTGGGAGTATCGGATAAGAAGAAAGCTAAGAAAGCCCATGGGGCGGTCAATGCTAGGGCGAGTAGAGAGAGGGAAGCTGCTGCGAGGAACAATCTTCTCCCAAAGGATGTCGCTGGGATGATCCCAATGGAAGAGGTCGAGCTGGAAGACCTTCTGCAGAGTGGTACCCAATCCAATGACTCTAATGAAGGGGGTGACGAGTCCCACAGGTCAGTTAGGGAAAGTCTGAGCTCCGACCCAATTCAAGATGCTAATGTGGAGACCTCTGGAGCTAGGATGGCGGGGGCTAGCCCTGTACAGGTTGTCAATGTTGATGATGACGACATGGAGGAAGATGATGACGATCGTCCTCTGAGCACGAAGAAGAGGTCTCGATCTGAGAAGGGAAAGTCTGTGTCTTCGAGTCAATTGCCTCCACCAACCTCTTTTCCCCCTAGCAAAGAGTCCCTTGATGAAAAGATGAGGAGGTTGAGTAATGTGCCTCCTCTCGATGGGGTTAATAGTTTGAGTTGCCGCTATCCCGATATGAGCTTGGGCCAGTTCGTGGTTAGGAGGGCCATTGATGTTGACCTCCTGGCTCACTTTGCTGATAAGGGGATTACCCCTGAAGAGTTCTCAGCTCGCTCTGGGATGGTACACAGTGAGGTATACCTTCATCTTTCCTTTCTGTCTTGTTGCTTATTCCTTTAGCCTGTCAGTTTGACTTCCGAGCTAACTCTTCTCTGATTTCCTTTGATGCAGAATCTTACTATGGTCGAGCAAGTTAAATGTTCTTGGAGGGCCTCCATTGAGAGGGAGAGGCAAGCTCTTAAGGACTTGTCCAAGAAGTCCCAAGAACTGGCTGAGCTAAGAGAGAAATTCAATGACTTGGATAACTCGTATGACGCCATGGAGATGGTCAAGAAGAAAGCCCTGGTAGACCTTGAAGCTGCTGAGTCCAAGCTCAAGGAGGCGGAGGTAGAGAGAGATGCCGAGAAGAAGGAGCTGGAAAAAACCAAGACGGAGCTGGCAACAGTTTCCAAACTTCTGAAGGAGAAGGATACCTTCCTGGTCGAGCTACATGAAGAACATCGACTAGACCGGGTAAAATGGCAAGAATATCTTCAGACCACTGCTAAAAATGCTGCTAAAGCTGCCGTTGACGAATTCAAAGAGGGAGATGAATATTATAATACCATCGTGGCCAAGGCGCAGGACTTTCTGGAGGTAGGCAAAAGACATATGGCGCGTCGAGCACTAGTGGATTCAACAGCTACAGTTACCATCGAGCAATTAGCTCGTTGGTTCTCTGACTCCCAGTACGACATGGCAGCTCGTAGGGGTCATTCACTCGTTCCTTATCTTGAGAACGACATGGCAGCTCGTAGGGGTCATTCACTCGTTCCTTATCTTGAGAACGTGTCTGGTAACGGCTCCTGATTTGTAGGGAACCGGTTATGGAAAGGTTTGACTCATGTGTGTTCAATCTGTTAGGTCGACACTTAATGATTAGGTCGAGGTCGCCATTTGTGGAATGGTCGACCTGACTGACGGGTAGAGCATGGATCGTACCCGTATTAGAGTCTGGATTGTAAGGTCGGACTAAGTTAGGTCGGGACCTAATAGGTCGGACGTTAGGCTTAGTCGACTGATATTTGGTACGGGCTTTGGGCCTTGCATTGATTGGGCCTGGCTCCCTTGATACGTTGGGGCAATGGTTGCCTTGTGGATTGGGCTTTGCTTATTTGGCACAACTCGACACTTTCGGTATGTTCAGTTATAAATATATTTCATTTATTTAAAAACAACTGAGTTTTTTTTTTTTTTTCTGCCATTGCAATGATATCTTCCTTTTCCTTTGGCCCATATTATATCTTTTCTTTTTCCTGTAACTTTTAGAAGTTCGATCTTCTTTTACATGGGTCATTTTAATAATATCGTTCTCTTTATTCTTTTATTTATGTACAATATTTTTAACTCTTTGTTTTTTGCATGGGCCATTTTTAGTATATATTTTTACGATTATTAAAAATTTATGTCTGTTTTTAAATGGGCCATACTGTTGAAATAAATTTTGCCTTTTTTTCATATACTCCCTCCGTCCCAGCGAAAGAGTCGGTAAATTTGTCCGGCACGCAAAATAAGAAATGTGATGTAGGAAAGAGAAAAAGTTTAAATGTTGTGAGTATGAAAAATTAAATAGGAGAGAGAATGAGTGGGAGGTGATGTAAGAAAGATAATGTTGTGAGTGTAAAAGTAAAGTAGGAGAGAGAATGAGTGGAGAGAATAGTGATTTAAGGTTTCCTTTTTGGGAAAGTGGCTTTTTAAATGGGACGCCCAAAAAGGAAATAAATGGCTCTTTCGCTGGGACGGAGGGAGTATTTGTTTTTAAATGGGCAATGATATCTTCCTTTTCCTTTGGCCCATAGTATATCTTTTCTTTTTCATATGTTTTCCTGTCTGGATAGCAAATTTTGGGGGTTTGCACATTTATTAAAAATTGTAATTAATATAATAATTTTATTGACTAAAATATTCAATATATTCTTTTAATTGTTTCTCTCTCATACATTGCTTTACACAAAATGATATAATTAATGAAATATAACAAGTTCTAATGTTGGAATAAATTAGAGATTTAACTCAAAATGACACTTGTTTTGAACCAAAATTTAGTATTTGAACAATATAAATCGAGATACGAATATGGACTTGCTTGAGTTGGGCCCAAATGGATTGGGCCATAAACATAATCCAATACACAAGTGTCAGGGCCGAGGAACCTTCCTCGTAGGCCGATGAGCATCCATCTCGGCCTTTTATCTTCATGCTTGGTCCATCGTACTCCGAGATATCACAAGTGACGAGGAGAGAAAAGTTCTTACCTCGTCATATCATCAAGTGACGAGGAGACAGAATCATTCACCCCAGCATCTTCACATGCCGGCTAATCATCAAATGACGAGGAAGCAAAATCATGAATCTCGGCTTATATACAAATGTCGAGATAAAACATTCTTTCTCCTCGGCGTTCCGGCTAGCAGATCATATAATCCTATTCAAACAAGGATTCAACAGTTATTATCCAATCAGGATTGTAACCACCTACACCAATTCAAGTCAAACAATGACTCCTTAACAGATATAATTCTCTTAGGATTATGTCTTATCTCTTTACAAGTTCACTCCAACGTGGATTCTATTAATCCATCCCTATAAATACAAGCCCTATGGCTCATTATTTGGTACGTTACTTTTTACAATACAGAAACTCTGTCAATTTAGTTTCTCACATACAAATCGTGAATTTACTCTCACGCCGGAGGGCCTTTAGCCGGACTCGCCCCAGCTTAGTTTACGTGTTTTCTCTTATTTTCAGGCCTTGCAATCTCCGAAACATCCGAACGCTTGAATTTGGGCTGATTTGACGATTTTGACATCATCAGTATTCAAAACAACATCTATTTTGAATCTACCGACGAGGAGAGTAAATTAGAAAGGAGCTAAAGAAATTGTTTCAATGTGCGAAGAGGTAAAATTATACGGAGTACTTTATATTTTTTCCTTTTTTTTTTTTCTACGGGACATTGCTGTGAGCCTGTGATATACTCCCTCCGTTCCAAAATGTTTGTCCCATTTGACTTTTTTGTTGAACTATGACCACAAATATATGACAATTTAATTATGTTCATGAAATTCTAAAAATTTCTATTGATTCACCATTAATAATATTATCAACAACAACTTTTAGAATTTTATGAACATGATTAATTTCTCATAAATTTATAGTCAAAGTTCAACAAAAAAGGTCAAATTAGACAAACATTTTGGGTCGGAGGGAGTAGTATAATTTGTTTTCCATTTAACTGTTTAAAATTTTATCATTTTTATTTCTGCATGGCCCATATCGTTGTCTTTTATTCTAGAGTTTGTCAACGTGTGTTTTTTAACGGCGGTTTTTAACCGGTCAACTAACCGGTCAAACTCGTTAACCGGTTTAACCGTAACCGGATTAACCGAAATCGGCGGTTAATCGGTTCGATTAAGGTTAAAGGTTTTTCAAACCGGCTAACCGGCGGTTATAACCGGATTAACCGACCAAATTTAAATTACTCCCCAACGGCTACCAACGGGCCAACGGCTACTTTGACCCCCCCCCATTCAAATTCCCTCCCAACGGCTACTTTGACCAATGACCCCATTCAATACTCCCTCCCAACGGCTACTTGGCTGGCAGTCCCCTCCCCATTCAATTAAAAAAAAAATCTTGAAAAAAATCAATCCTATAAATATCACTTTCCCCCTCCAACCATTTCATTTTCACCTTACTTCTCTACTCTCTCTTTCTCTACTCTCAAATATCCTAAGCCTCTCTCATACTCTCATATTCAATTTTCAGTTAGTTTTCTTACAATTTTCAGTTAGTTTTTTAACGAAATTAATATTTTTGTTCTATTTCGAGAATTCAGTCAGTATTTTAACAATTCCAGTTAGTTTTTATGAATTTCAGTTAGTTTTTTGAAATTTCAGTCAGTTTTTTAACGTTTCCAGCTATTTTGTAGGAATTCCAGTTAGTTTTTTAGAATTTCGATCAGTTTTTAACGTTTTCAGTTAGTTTTTAAGAATTTCAGATAGTTTTTTAAAATTCCAGTCAGTTTTTTAATGTTTCAAGTTAGTTTTTCAGAATTCCAGTTAGTTTTTTAGAATTTCAGTCAGTTTTTTAACGTTTCCAGTTAGTTTTTTAGAATTTCAATTAGTTTTTTAAAATTTCAGTCAGTTTTTTAACGTTTCCAGTTAGTTTTTCAGAATTTCAATTAGTTTTTTAGAATTTCAGTCAGTTTTTTAACGTTTCCGAGTTAGTTTTCAGAATTTCGAGTTAGTTTTTGAAATTTCAGTCAATTTTTTAAAGATTTTCAGTTAGTTTTTTAACAAAGTTAGCATTTTTTTTTCGAATTCCAGTCAATTTTCTAACGAAAATGTCTTCTTCTCGAAGAGGCAACTTAGGCAAGGAAATCGTTGGTTCTTCCTCCCATCATAACGAAGAAGAATTCAAATTTTTTGAGGAACCATTTTCCCAAAATGAGCCAGATGTGGATGAAAATGTTGTTGAAAGTGGTAGAAGGGGTAGGGGCAACCGAGCCCGAGGTGGTCGTGCTCGGGGACAAGAACAAGAACAACCGCCAACGGTGCCACATTCACGTGGCCCTAGAGAGTCTACGTCTGACACTTTTACAATTCATTTTCGAAAAGAGCAAATTGATCCCGAAGACGACCGCTATTATCGAGCGCATTGCAACTATTGTTCAAAATCCTACCCATTTACGAAGGGTGGAGGGCATGGGTCACTTAACGCCCACACACGCACACAACATACCAATAAACTTGGCATTTCGAGTGGTCAAACTCAATTAGCTCCAACCACCACCCAAGGTTCGTCTTCCGTCCTATTTAAATTTAATAAGGTCATTTATAGGCAAGAATTGACCAACTTTGTTTGAATTAAAGGACTTGCTTTTAACATTGCGGATGATGAATTTTATGAAAGATTTATACAACTTGCTTTAAATCCCGCCACCTCAAGAGTACCACGTTCGACTCTTGTACGTGATATTTGATGGATATATTTTTTTACATCCATTTTATACGTTCTAAAATCTATTTATTGCAAAATTTTCGAGTAAAAATGTAGTTTAATTATTTTGTTAGTGCTATTTTAATTTCAGGTTGAAATGGTGGAAATTGAGTGGTTTTTGGTGGAGAAAAGATTAAAATGCGAGACGGAGACGGAGGGAGTACTAAAAGAAAGAAATAAAGAAAGAAGAAAAAGAAAAGGAAGCAGTGATCGCCGTAGCTTCTTGGGCGATCGCCCATGTTGGGTCGAGGCTTTACGGCGTCCGCCCTTGATACTACGGCGGCCGCCCATATCCATTTCCATTTCCACGCCAAAGCAATTTTCCAGCCAGCTGTCGTGCATTCTTGGGCCTTTTCTTTGTATTTTTGATGGGCTTTAGGATTTTTTTGGCCCAATCCAATCCCCATGTTCAGCCGTGTGTTTCCTTGGTTTTAAGAGAAAATGTGTAATTATTTTAGGGTGGAATGTTCAAGTTGGGAAAAAGGAGAAGCTTCATTTTTGGGACGAAGGAGGCGCAGGAGAGCCAACTCCATTGCTCCATTACAAGGTTTTCTTTATTGTTATGTCTTTAATTTTTATTTCTATGTCTAGCTAAATATTTACTTTCATGGGTTGTAGTTGAACAATTTTAATTAATTTATGCCATAAATGTTTTGTATTTCTAAATTGATCTCTCTAGTTCCTTTTAGCTTATTTTCATGAAAGTGTTAAAGATTGCTACTCTAGACTTTGATTTAGTCTTGAAATGCTTTTTAACCATTTTGGGTTTATTTTCCACCGTTGATTTGGGGATTATTTTTACCAAAGACTCAAGCTTTAAGTTTAAATCAATTTGTCCACTTGATTGAATTCAAATTGATTAAGGTTATATTATTCTTTTGATCTTCATGTTTTTCATAGTTAAATTACTTGGACTTGATTTGCGAAAAATAATTAATTTGGAAATAATAGATTGAAACCCGGCCGCCTTACCGTACCAATCTTTGCATAGTGATGAACCCTAGATTGAGATCAATTACTTTAGATATTTCTATATTGGCATAGATTAATGATTTTGTGAAAACTCAACCCATGAAATTATCTCTCTTTATTGTTAAATCTCGTTCCTTGTCTACTTGCTTAATTAGTTTAATTGTTAGTTGTGTTAGTCCAAAACACCAAACCCCCCCCCCATCGTCCTTTACTTGTTTAATTGTGCACCTTTGTTCTAAAACAAACAACCCGAGTCCTTGTGGTTCGACCCCTACAATAGTATATTGCTACAAGTTGGCACTCGTACTTGCGAGGGTTTTATAACAAGAAGTGGGTAGAGAAATAATAATAACTCATCAAGTTTTTGGCGCCGTTGCCTGGAGTTGGTCGCCGTTGCTTGGAGTTGGCCAAAAACTCATTTCCTTCATTTCTTTTGTAATTCTTTGTATTCGTTTCGTTCCCGTCTCGCATTTTAATTTTTTTCTTCACTTCCAATCACAATTTTTTCACCTTTTAAACCTGAAATAAAATAATACTAACAACACAATTAAACTACATTTTTACTCGGAAATTTTGCAATAAATAGATTTTAGAACGTATAAAATGGATGTAAAAAAATATATCCATCAAATTATGTCCTTAAAATTATGTAAAATACATAATTTGGGTGTTTGTTTGCTTTAGTTTATTTGGTGCATGTTTGGGCGACGTTCCTTGAACCCCTTGTTGGCTCAAGCGAACAACGCCATCGATAGGTTCGAGAGGAGCTTAACTCCTACTCGTGGTTCCGGAACGGATTCGGATACTTTGATTTTCGGGCTTTTTGAGGAATTTAGTGAAGGTAGCAATTCTTGTGAAATTAGCACTTCTTCCACCGGGGAAGAAGAAGAAAATTTTGAAATGGCGGAAGAGGTACTCCCGACCATGAATGACTTTCTTAGAACAAAGGTTGACACCGCCATCTCTTGTATTGTCCTCACCGAGGCGGCAAAGAATCATGAGATAAAAGGGCAATATTTTAGCATGTTGCCTAACTTTTATGGGCTCCCTTCCGAGGATGCCCTAAGCTTCTTAAAAGAATATCTCATGACCGTTTCAGGCTTTCCGGGACGAGCGGGTGTCACCGAAGAGCAATTAAGGCTCAAGTGCTTCCCTTTTGCCTTAAAAGGGGCGGCAAAGAATTGGTTGATGTACCTTCCCCCTACTAGCATAACAACATGGGTACAATTGCATGATGCTTTCCTTAGGAAATATCTCCCTCATTCCCTTTTAGGAAGCATTAGACAAAAGATCATTACATTTCAACAAGACCCGGGAGAGGCCTTTCATGAGGCTTGGGATAGATTTAAGATGCTTCTTATGCAATGCCCCCATCATAATTTTCCCTTGCCAATTTTACACCAAACTTTTTATGATGGTTTGAATCCCACGAATCAAACTATGGTGGATAATGCGGCCGGGGGAAATCTAGGCTTTAAGACCCCGGATGAGACCCAATCGCTCTTTGAAATGTTGGGAGCCAATTCTCAACAAAAGGGTACAAGGGGTAGGGGCATGCATGAGTTGAACTCTAATGATGATATGGCTAAGCAAATGGCTATTTTGACACAAAAAATTGATAAATTGTCTATGCTAGGTGCTTCTTCTTCAAGTGCTAATGTGATTAATGATCGTTGTGCTTATGGTTGTATAAATTCCCATGCTACTCATGATTGTCCAAATGGTCCGATGTTTGGTAATGAACAGGTGAATGCCATGCAAGGAATGGGACAAGTTATGCAAGGTTTTCAAGGCCAATATCAAAGACCTCCTCAAAACAATCAATAGAACAATGCTTACAATGCGGGTTGGAGGAATAACACCAATGCTTCATGGGGAGGCAACCAAGGCCAAGGGAGTCAATTCAAGCCACTCCACAATCCAATCCCACAAGAGCAATTTGAGCAAAGGAAAGCCCCATGGGAAGTTGCCATGGATGAGTTAAGGGCTGAAAACCGACAAATGAGGGTTGAGAGTCATCAAGCTAAGCTAGAGCAACAACAAGCCTCAAGAAATCATGAGGCCGCAATGGAAAAATTGCAAACCCAACTTGGGCAATTGGTAGGGGCCTTGCAAAATCAAAATCAAGAAAACTTTCAACACCCACCTGAACAAGCTAAGGCAATTACCACGGTGTGGGATGAAAGCGATGAAATTGAGGAGGTATTTCTCTCTTCCTTTTATGATGAAAATGCTGATGTTAGTGAGAAAGAGAGTAAGTTGAGAATGATGAATAATGTGTCTTTTAATGACAATCTAGAATCTCCCCTCCCCCATGTTGAAAACCCTACACCCACCAATGGTGTGAGTGGTTTGAAAAAGGAAATTGTCAAGAAAGACCCCGAAAGCTTTATTATTCCAATCTCTTTGGGGGGTCTACAATTTAAAGGGTTAATGGACCTTGGGGCAAGTGTAAATGTCATGCCCTATCATGTTTTTAGAAGATTGGGATTGCAAAACTTAAAACCTCCTACTAGGGACTTGCTATTAGCGGATCAATCGATCACGCGTCCCTTAGGAGTGGTTGAAGGAGTTTTGGTTGAAATGGATAAGATTGTGATCCCGGTTGACTTCATGGTGGTATGTATGGAAAATCATAATATTGATGATTTGGGAGTCCCCATATTGCTTGGGAGACCCTTTATGTTTGTCACCAACTCTATCATTGATGTGCCACATGGTAGGATTTCCTTGACTTGGATGGGGGAGGAGGTTAAATTTTCAGTTTTTGATAGCATAAAAGAACCTCCCCCAAAGGAAGGGTTTGTTGGTTACATTGAGGACATTGCGCTTAAGAGATATAGTGTGAATGGCGGTGGGAATTTTGGGGATAATGCGGGCGTTTGTCCCTTGGATATGAATGTTAAATCCGATCAACACTTTGAGAGTGACGGGTCGTATCACCCCCCAAACAACTCCCAAAAAGAGTTGATGCCATCACACACATTTCCGATCCCCTTGAAATCTCATGTCCTTAAAGAAGAGAGTCAATTTCTTGATCTATGTGATACTTTATTTGCAAATATATTTGATCAAGATACTTGCTCTAACGTTTTTATTGAGAATGATGTCCAAAAGGTGAAGGAATCAAATAGGTTTGGGGGTAAGTGCCCCAACAAGAAGAAAAATAAGAGAAAAAGGGTGAAAAATAAATCACCTAAAGTTTCTTGGGCTCCACCGGAATGGCTTGAGGAAGGAGTTTGTGCATGGAAGGAAGTGGGCGTTTGTGCCCAAGAAGACAAGAAATGGCCAAAGGGCCGGAAGACAAATGCCAAGAATAAAGCGACAAACTTCAACCCTCCTTGAGAGAGGGGATCCGGTCGAGCTAACGACCTTAACCAAAGCGCTAGTTGGGAGGCACCCCAACATGGTATGACTTTACTTGCTTTCTGTTTTTAAATTTTTCGTCTTTTATGTTATGTCTTTTACTTTTAATCTCCCCTCCCCCCCTGAATTTGAGTTTTGCTTCCTTTTGATTTTCATGCCATGAGGACATAGCACTATTTAGGTTTGGGGGTGGTGGTATTAATATAAAAAAAAATGTTGTCCATTTTGCTAAATTTGGTGGTTGCCATTGAAGTCTATGATGATTGAGAGTTGTATTTTGTGTTGCCATTGTTTTTTTCTGTGTGTTGTCATGACGGGAATTGAAAGTACAGTGAATCATTTAAACCTTAGTTGCACCATCACAACTCCACTTTCATTTCTCCCGGATCATTGTCATTTGGCCTAAGTACTTTTATAGGATCATTTTGTCATTTTCGGGGTTGCTAGAACATGATTGCACAATTGTTAATATCAAGTCATTAGGTTAATAAATATTGGGGCATGGCTTGAGTTGGTCAACTTGGGAAATATTGTATTGTATTGTAAAGGGGGCAAGTATCAAGTTATGTATGTTTCAAAAAAAAAAAAAAAAAAAAAAAAAAAAAAAAAGAAAGAAGAATAAGTGTCGCGTTAAGAAGAGGAAAGGAATGGCAAGGATAAAAAAAAAAAAAATTCTTGGTACCGATTCCCGCTCCGAGAATGATTAAACATTCTTGTACCTACGTGACACAAATAATATGTTTAGCGGTTCAACTTGTCCCCCTATCTTTGAGTGTTTGTAAGTGACCAAGGAAGAAAGTTTTGTAGTGAGGCAATAATGTAATGTAGTGAACTTCCTAAGCCGTGTCTCCAATATGAGTTAACCGGGTTAGCAATTGTGTAAGAGTGCCTATGGACACCTTCCTTATGCGTTAGTGCATCATCATCCTCTTTTGAGTTAGGACATGACAAAATGAATCTATAAAGGAATTTAGGTTGGTGACAATGATCCACAATATCACTTCCACCTCACTGGCTTAGATGGAAATTTAAGGTTGAATGCTTCAATGTGTTTGGAAGTTCTTTTTCATGGCTATCACCCTATCTTTGGTGTTCTTGGTGAGGTTTCTGAGACGTTCTTGTTGGCAAACCTATGGCATTTTGGACAACGCAAAAACTTTGGATTTATCTTTTTATTGTTGTTTGCTTTCTAGTAGTTATTATTTAGCTTTGTGGTGTTTTATTTTACTCGGGGACGAGCAAAAGATAGGTTTGGGGATATTTGATGGATATATTTTTTTACATCCATTTTATACGTTCTAAAATCTATTTATTGCAAAATTTTCGAGTAAAAATGTAGTTTAATTATTTTGTTAGTGCTATTTTAATTTCAGGTTGAAATGGTGGAAATTGAGTGGTTTTTGGTGGAGAAAAGATTAAAATGCGAGACGGAGACGGAGGGAGTACTAAAAGAAAGAAATAAAGAAAGAAGAAAAAGAAAAGGAAGCAGTGATCGCCGTAGCTCCTTGGGCGATCGCCCATGTTGGGCCGAGGCTTTACGGCGTCCGCCCTTGATACTACGGCGGCCGCCCATATCCATTTCCAAGCCATTTCCATTTCCACGCCAAAGCAATTTTCCAGCCAGCTACCGTGCATTCTTGGGCCTTTTCTTTGTATTTTTTATGGGCTTTAGGATTTTTTTGGCCCAATCCAATCCCCATGTTCAGCCGTGTGTTTCCTTGGTTTTAAGAGAAAATGTGTAATTATTTTAGGGTGGAATGTTCAAGTTGGGAAAAAGGAGAAGCTTCATTTTTGGGACGAAGGAGGCGCAGGAGAGCCAACTCCATTGCTCCATTACAAGGTTTTCTTTATTGTTATGTCTTTAATTTTTATTTCTATGTCTAGCTAAATATTTACTTTCATGGGTTGTAGTTGAACAATTTTAATTAATTTATGCCATAAATGTTTTGTATTTCTAAATTGATCTCTCTAGTTCCTTTTAGCTTATTTTCATGAAAGTGTTAAAGATTGCTACTCTAGACTTTGATTTAGTCTTGAAATGCTTTTTAACCATTTTGGGTTTATTTTCCACCATTGATTTGGGGATTATTTTTACCAAAGACTCAAGCTTTAAGTTTAAATCAATTTGTCCACTTGATTGAATTCAAATTGATTTAGGTTCTATTATTCTTTTGATCTTCATGTTTTTCATAGTTAAATTACTTGGACTTGATTTGCGAAAAGTAATTAAATTGGAAATAATAGATTGAAACCCGGCCGCCTTACCGTACCAATCTTTGCATAGTGATGAACCCTAGATTGAGATCAATTACTTTAGATATTTCTATATTGGCATAGATTAATGATTTTGTGAAAACTCAACCCATGAAATTATCTCTCTTTATTGTTAAATCTCGTTCCTTGTCTACTTGCTTAATTAGTTTAATTGTTAGTTGTGTTAGTCCAAAACACCAAACCCCCCCCCATTGTCCTTTACTTGTTTAATTGTGCACCTTTGTTCTAAAACAAACAACCCGAGTCCTTGTGGTTCGACCCCTACAATAGTATATTGCTACAAGTTGGCACTCGTACTTGCGAGGGTTTTATAACAAGAAGTGGGTAGAGAAATAATAATAACTCATCAATATAGGTTTGGGGGTATTTGATGGATGTATTTTATACATCCAAATTATGTCCTTAAAATTATATTTATTGCAAAATTCCCGAGTAAAATGGTAGTGTAATTGTGTTGTTAGTATTATTTTATTTCAGGTTTAAAAGGTGAAAAAATTGTGATTGGAAGTGAAGAAAAAAAATTAAAATGCGAGACGGGAACGAAACGAATACAAAGAATTACAAAAGAAATGAAGGAAATGAGTTTTTGGCCAACTCCAAGCAACGGCGACCAACTCCAGGCAACGGCGCCAAAAACTTGATGAGTTATTATTATTTCTCTACCCACTTCTTGTTATAAAACCCTCGCAAGTACGAGTGCCAACTTGTAGCAATATACTATTGTAGGGGTCGAACCACAAGGACTCGGGTTGTTTGTTTTAGAACAAAGGTGCACAATTAAACAAGTAAAGACAAGTAAAGGACAATGGGGGGGGGGGTTTGGTGTTTTGGACTAACACAACTAACAATTAAACTAATTAAGCAAGTAGACAAGGAACGAGATTTAACAATAAAGAGAGATAATTTCATGGGTTGAGTTTTCACAAAATCATTAATCTATGCCAATATAGAAATATCTAAAGTAATTGATCTCAATCTAGGGTTCATCACTATGCAAAGATTGGTACGGTAAGGCGGCCGGATTTCAATCTATTATTTCCAATTTAATTACTTTTCGCAAATCAAGTCCAAGTAATTTAACTATGAAAAACATGAAGATCAAAAGAATAATAGAACCCAAATCAATTTGAATTCAATCAAGTGGACAAATTGATTTAAACTTAAAGCTTGAGTCTTTGGTAAAAATAATCCTCAAATCAATGGTGGAAAATAAACTCAAAATGGTTAAAAAGCATTTCAAGACTAAATCAAAGTCTAGAGTAGCAATCTTTAACACTTTCATGAAAATAAGCTAAAAGGAACTAGAGAGATCAATTTAGAAATACAAAACATTTATGGCATAAATTAATTAAAATTGTTCAACTACAACCCATGAAAGTAAATATTTAGCTAGACATAGAAATAAAAATTAAAGACATAATAATAAAGAAAACCTTGTAATGGAGCAATGGAGTTGGCTCTCCTGCGCCTCCTTCGTCCCAAAAATGAAGCTTCTCCTTTTTCCCAACTTGAACATTCCACCCTAAAATAATTTCACATTTTCTCTTAAAACCAAGGAAACACACGGCTGAACATGGGGATTGGATTGGGCCAAAAAAATCCTAAAGCCCATCAAAAATACAAAGAAAAGGCCCAAGAATGCACGACAGCTGGCTGGAAAATTGCTTTGGCGTGGAAATGGAAATGGCTTGGAAATGGATATGGGCGGCCGCCGTAGTATCAAGGGCGGACGCCGTAAAGCCTCGGCCCAACATGGGCGATCGCCCAGGCTACGGCGATCACTGCTTCCTTTTCTTTTTCTTCTTTCTTTATTTCTTTCTTTTAGTACTCCCTCCGTCTCCGTCTCGCATTTTAATCTTTTCTCCACCAAAAACCACTCAATTTCCACCATTTCAACCTGAAATTAAATAATACTAACAACACAATTAAACTACCATTTTACTCGGGAATTTTGCAATAAATATATTTTTAAGGACATAATTTGGATGTATAAAATACATCCATCAATATTCATAAGGTGGTGTTGACATATCAAAAAACTTTAATTGAGGTTTTATCAAATTTACCAAACAAAATTTCAATTTGTGCCGATGGTTGGAGTGATCATTTGCAAAGAAATAGTTAGTTGGGTGTTACTTGCCATTGGATAGATTATTCTTGGACTATCCAAAAAAGATGAATTGCATATGAAAATTTTGATCCCCCCCCCATACCGCCGAAGCAATTTGTTCAAAGTTGTGTGAAATTTTTTTAAAATATAAGATTACGAATAAAATATTTACTATTTCTTTTGATAATGCTAGTGCTAATACCGCTAGTTTATCGGATTTGATTAGAGTTTGTCAACCATCATTTGGTGGTAAATTTTTTCATATTAGATGTTTATGTCATTATTAATTTATGTGTTAAAGATGGTTTGCATGCATTAGAAACATATGTTTCCCCAATTAGAGGGGCTCTTGAATATATTTCTAGAAGAAATAGTGTTACAAAAAAATGGATTAAATTTTTAAGAAATCAAAATCTTGGTGACAAATATTTTACTTCCGATGTTCCAACTAGGTGAAATTCCACCTATAAAATATTAAAAGATGGTTTTGAGTATAAGGAGCTTCTTGTGGATTTTTTTGCTACAATTGGTAATAATCAACCTTTATTTGCTTATCAATGGAATGCATGCACTAATTTGTGTAAATTGCTAAAGATTTTTAACACCACTACTTTGACATTATCGGGAGTTTATTATCCAACTTCCATTTTGGTTCTTGAGCAATGTGTTGCAATTGTTACTAGTTTTAATAATTTAAAAGATTGCATGGTTTTAAAAGAATACATTTTTCTATGACACAAAAGTGGATTAAGTATTTTGCCACTATTCCGTCTTTATTTTTTATTGCAAAAGTATTAGATTCCCGTGTTAAATTAGATGATTTAGTGTTCATTTTAGCTTTTTATTATACTATTTTATACCCCGAAGGTGACGGTGATAATGAAATCCCGTCGAATATTGTTGCTACTACAAAAAATGATTTGGTGTCTCTTTTTAACGAATATAATGCAATTCATGGAAATCCTTCTCAAAATGTTGACTCAAGTACTTCTTCTCAAGATGTTGGTGGTAATTTAGTTGAGGCGGATCCGTATCATTTTTTTGCTAATTTGTATAGCAAAAAAGGTCCTCGAGTAGGGACTTCTTCTTCCTCTAACATTTCCTTGGAGTTAGAAACATATTTCAACACTACTTTTGAATGGGATCAAAGTAGTTCAAATTCAAATGATATTGATGTTTTAAAGTGGTGGTCAAGAAGGAACGAAAGTTATCCTATACTCTCTATAATTGCAAAAGAAGTCTTAGCTTCTCCCGCGTCAACGGTGGCGGTCGAATCGACATTTAGCATTGAAAGAAATGTTTTGGATGAAAGACGTTCCCAACAAACGGTTGAAAACTTGGAAAATCAACTATTATATGGGGATTGGGTTAGATCGAAAAAGAGAGAACAAGATATGCCTTATTATGAAGAGGATGCACTAGACCCAAAATATCAATACGATGTGGATGACTCTACGGGAAGTGAGTGAGGATTAGATTAGTTTTTAATTTTAATTTTTTAGATTAGGTTTATTTTTGTTGAATTGTAATAGTTAGGTTGAGGTAAAGGCTCCTAAATGTCCCCCATTGATTATAAAAGGGTAAGGTTGGTTGTCCCCCTCTTTATAATTTTATTTTAATTAATAAAATTTAAGGGTACCGTCCCTTTTTCTTTTATATACTTTCGTTTACTTTTTTAAAAATTAAGTTTTATTCCTTTCAAAATTCATAACTTTTTGCAAAAAGTGTATGTAGTAAACAAAAGTCTAAAATAGTCTTCTTTATCAAAAAAAAAATTAAAAAAAAAAAGTTAACTTTTTTATAGAACTTAACAGAAACTGTTAAAAAGTTAACTGTTTTCTTAAAAAAATGTTAAAAACTGTTTTTAAAAGAAATATTTCTCAAATAGCTTTGCTTAACCAACAAAAAAAAATTGTTAAAAAAATCTGTTAAACACACTTTCAGTTAAAATTTCATTTCTTTAAAAATTCTTAACTTTTTTTATATAACTTTTTCCAAAAAAAATTACTAATAACTAACATCTCAAATAGTATTCTCTATTAAAAAAAAAAAAGCATATAGAGTACAAAAGTTAACAGAAACTGTTAACCATTCCGTTAAAAGGACTAATCTGAAAGAAAAAAAGGGCTTCAGTTAACCGTTTTAACCGGATAAATCGTGTTAACCGGTTATAACCGTTAACCGGATAACCGTAACCGTTAGTACACGATTAACAGTTAGGTTATGGTTAAGACTTAACGGCTTTTTTAACCGGCGATTATAACCGTTTGGACACGCCTATAATAACACTTTCACTCTTTACAATTTTAGAAATCCCACTTAATATTACGGTTTTTATTTTTCTTTTCAAAATAGAGACTTTAAAATATTTTTTTATTTAATAGGACTCAATTACATAATTACAACAACTATATCCTTATTATTTTCTACACTTCTTTTCTCACATATCTCATTTTTTATAATCATACTTACTTATTTTTCTTAATCTCTATATATTCAAAATAAAAAAGATTTATAACTTTTACCGTGATGGAGAGAGTATAGTACTCCCTTCGTCCCAAAATGTTTGTCCCATTTGATTTTTTTTTGAACTTTGACCAAATTTATGAGAGATTAATCATGTTCATGAAATTCTAAAAGTTGTTGTTGATAATATTATTAATGGTGAATCAATAGAAATTTTTAGAATTTCATGAGCATAATTAAATTGTCATATATTTGTAGTCAAAATTCAACAAAAAAGTCAAATGTGACAAATATTTTAAAAGACGGAGGAGAGAAGTATAGTATTTACAGTATTTATGTACTAGTATATAATTAAATACTGCATTAGTTACGCTAACTTTGAATAGTCACTTTACCTAAACAATAAAGGAATAGTTATCATCATGACAATAAAACATTGTTCACAAGATTTTGGGGGAAACTAGTTTCTCCTTAAGTTATAGAAAGTCGCATTTTATAAAGCTGTTCCTAAATATTCACTAACTACTTGCAAATAGAAAAAAAGTAGACTTTTTATAATTTATGGAGAAACTAGTTTCTCCCAAAACTTGCTCATTGTACTAGTTACTTGGCAAAAATTCAACCAACATGCATTACTAAATTAATCATTATGCTGATATTATTTAAAATCATTTTAGAAATAAAACTATTTTATTTATTTAAAAATAATTATTATTTATAAAATTAGCAAAAAAATGAAAAAATTATCGGTGAATCCTTCATCCCAAGTCAAAAAACCAATTAAGACAAAAATTTTGAAATTTAACTAACTAGCCCACTATCCTAATAAATATTCCACCTAGTCCCTCCACTTGTTAATAACACACATTTTCTTGATATCTCTCTACACACACCTTCTTTCTACTTTCTCTCTCTCTACACTCTGTTGGAATTTTTGATATATGTGGTATATAAGGTCATAGTCATATGACCTTGGAGGGTAATTGGCTTGATCTGAATTTGACAAAGGGGAAATTCACGTCGGAGACACTGCCATGGAGAGCGGCCGCGCTTAGGGCCGAGGGCGGACACGCTGGATGGTCGAGCACTCGCCAATAATCGCCTGGTGGTTAGCGCGGCCGCGCTCGTGACGGGCTTCTGGTCTCCTGGGCCGAATTGCAGTCTCCAAAAAACCCTAAAATTACCACATGTATATATTCTTACTTCCTCCAGCCGTGAGATAGCATGAAATATTGAAGAGAAAATTAATTCTCTTGCTTTTATTCATTGTTAAATCACTCCCCGTTCATAGAGATTCGTTCGTGAGATTCAAGACGACTGAGATAGGACCGCCGGTAATTACCTACCTGTGTGCTGATTTGTGATACGTAATCCGTGATCGTTTTATCCTCGGAGAAATTTGCCTGTACCTGAGTTGCACCGATTGGGGGCAATATTTTCTCTTAGGACAGTCTTCCTAAGGCGACTCGATCAAATCACGATAAGTTTCTAATCATTTGTTTACTTGTTTCTGTTGTGTTTTCCTGATCCTGTTTCCTTCTTTGTTGGTTTTGCTTTTGGCTTATTGGTACGTTCTTGACTTGATCAATAAATCCCCTACTGTTGATTAAATTGTTTGTTTAATCTGTGGTGCTATAAATTAATTTCCAAAAGTCTAAGAGAAAATATTTTTTTTATTGAATCATGTCTGGTAGTACCTCTAGTTCTCCCTTTAAGTCCCTAGTTGACACCTCAGATCTTACGGAGAAGTTCGCTGGAAAGAACTTCAAGCGTTGGTCTGAACGCATGAAGATCTGGCTGTCAATTAAGGGCATGCCTCGGTATGCCGTCATCCAAATGTCCCGCCCGAAAGCCGATGATCCAAGCTTAGTGTGGCCGCGTTAAACTGTGGAAGGAGCAGGATGATGTTGTTCGAGGATGCATTCCGTCGCCTTGTCGAATGCACTCTTTGATGTTTATTGCTCGCTCCTCTCACCGCTGCGTCACACGTGGGAATCGCTTTCCACGAAGTACAAAGACCGATGACTCCGGTGTGGAAAAGTACCAAATGGGTAAGTTCCTGAATTATCGCATGAGTGAGGGAAAGTCGGTTACCGATCAAGTGCACGAACTCCAAATCATTTTGCAATCGCTCAAGGATGCTGACATGGGACTTCCTGACAAGTTCACTGTCATGGCTATTATTGAGAAGTTTCCTCGATCTTGGGGGGAATTCGGTATGACCCTCAAGCATCGTACAGAAGCTTGACACTCAATGAATTGATGAATGCAATTGCGATTCAGGAGGTGCATAATGGTAACCAACCGAGCGTACCTGTGGAGGCTGTTGCTAATATGGTAACTGGTAAAAGCAAGTTTAAGGGAAAAGGTGTGAAAACTCACTCTAAGGATAAAGAAAACCATGATAAACTTAAAGTTAAGAAAAATAACTTTAGGAAGCCAAAAGCAAAACAGGCTAACCGCTGGAATTGTGGAGAAGGTGGACACTTTTCTAGGGACTCGCCCGTCCAAGAAAGGAAAAGGACCACAAGCCTCTGCGATGACCATCCCTGCCGTCAACATGGTGTTGGGTCCGAAGGATTATGATGATCCCGACTCGACGCACCCGGAGTTGACGCTCGACCTGCAATGTTACAAAGTATGTAACTTCTTATCCCGGAAATCTTTATCGTCTATGAACCCAACGAGTGGCTAGTTGACATTGGGGCAAATGTGCACGTTTGTGCCGATAAATTGCTATTTCGTGTCTTACCACTGAGCGTGGTAGATCGGTGACGATGGGGAACTCTAGTGCTTTGCAAAAAGGTGCTTGGGACTGGACGCGTGGACCTGAAGTTTCCTAATGGGCGCATTCTTACCTTGCATCGAGTGTATCACGTTCCTGATATTCGTCGCAACATTATTAGTGGTTCTAGTCTAGTTAGGGAAGGATTTGAGATTTCTTTTAAATGTAATAAGGTCATAATTTTGGATTCTGGTAGTTTTGTGGGGAAAGGTTATTCCTCGGATGATTTATTTAAAATTAGAGTTGAAACTGATGTTTGTTCGCACAATAATTTTAGTTCTATTGATTATCCTGTTTCTTATTCCATTGAATCTTCAAATGTTTGGCATGGTCGTTTAGGACATATTAATTATGATTCTGTGAAAAGAATGATGAATTTAGATATTATTCCTAAACATGCTATTGATAAAAATTCTAAATGTCATGTATGTGTTGAAGCTAAATCTACAAAAGGTCCGTTTAAGTCAGTTGTGAGAAATTCGAAATTCTAGATTTAGTTCATACCGATATTTGTGAATTTAATGGCGTGTTGACCAAAGATAAAAAGAAATACTATCTCACCTTTATTGATGATGCTAGTAAATACTGTTATGTCTATTTGCTTAGTTCTAAGGATGAAGCATTAGATAAATTCATTATATTTAAGAACGAAGCAGAAACACAAACCGGCAAGAAACTTAAACGGTTAAGGTCTGATAGAGGAGGTGAATATGAGTCTAACCCCTTCATGTATTATTGCCAAGAAAACGGAATTGTACATGAAGAGACTCCCTCCCTACACCCCTCAATCTAATGGTGTTGCTTGAACGTAAGAATAGAACCTTTACCGATATGATTAACAGTTTACTCATAAGTTCTGGACTGCCCAAATATATGTGGGGAGAGGCTTTGAATACGGCTTGTCATATTCTGAATAGAGTACCTCCTAAACATAGAAAGGAAAGTCCGTTTGAACTTTTGAGAGGTCGACAGGCAAGCTTTGAAACACTTAAAAGTGTGGGGGTGCCTTGCAAAGGTACTTGTACCCGCACATAAAAGGAAAAAGCTTGGACCTAAAACTATTGATGCTATCTTTATAGGTTATTCTGAAACAAGTTATGCATTGAGATTTCTTATTATAAAATCTGAAATTTCTGGCATAGATGTGAACTCTATAGTTGAGTTACGTGATGCAACATTTTTTGAGGATGTGTTTCCTATGAAAGGACGGACTTCCTAAGGAATCTAACCCAACCACTAATTCTATTCCCGCTTTCAAGTAGAGGAGCTGACAAATGTGGGGGTTGATTCCAGTGCAACTCATTCTGACGATGAGATTTGACCAAAGAAGGAGCAAAGGGCAAGGACCACCAAGGATTTTTGAAGTGATTTCATCACTTACAATGTCGAGGGTGATCCTCTAACCTTCAAAGCTGCTATGGCTACTTCTGATGCCAAGCAGTGGAAGGATGATGTTAAGAGTGAGATGGATTCTATTGTCTCTAATGGGACATGGGAATTGGTCGATCTCCCTCCTGGTTGTAGCACGATAGGATGTAAGTGGGTCTTCAAAAGGAAACTGAAACCGGATGGAACCGTTGACAAGTTTAAGGCTAGGTTAGTGGCTAAGGGATTCAAGCAAATGGAGGGAATAGACTATTTCGATACCTATTCGCCAGTTGCTAGAATGACTACAATCCGAATGCTTATCGCATTGGCCTCTGTATATGATCTTCCTATCCATCAGATGGATGTTAAGACCGCTTTCTTGCATGGCGATCTAGAGGAAGAAATTTATATGGATCAACCTGAAGGTTTTGAGGCCCCTGGCAATGAGAGAAAGGTTTGTAAACTTGTTAAGTCCTTGTATGGACTTAAACAAGCCCCTAAGCAGTGGCATGAGAAATTTGATAAAATTGTCTCATCGTTTGGCTTTGTTACTAATGAGTTTGATAAGTGTGTTTATAGCAAGAGTATTGGTGATAGTAGTATTGTCTTATGTCTGTATGTCGATGATATTCTGTTGTTTGGAACGGATATGAGGATTATTAATACTACTAAGGAATTCTTGAAAAGTAAGTTTGAGATGAAAGATATGGGAGTAGCTAGTGTGATTCTTGGCCTTAAGTTGACTCGTTCAACTAGTGGCATAACCATATCGCAATCTCATTATACCGAAAGTGTAATTGAGAAATTTGGTTATAAGAATTGCAAAGTAGCTAAGACTCCATATGATCCTTCATCTGCACTTACTAAGAATGAAAGTGGAGTACCGATGGCTCAGTTGAGATATTCTTAAATTATTGGAAGTTTGATGTATCTTGCCAATTGTACTAGACCGGATATATCCTACTCGGTTACTAGGTTGGCTAGATATACTCAATGTCCAAGCAAAGCACATTGGGAAGCTCTTGATAGAGTTCTCAAGTACTTGAAGGGAACGATTTCCTTTGGGCTGCATTACGGTAGATATCCTTCTGTTCTTGAAGGATATAGTGATGCAAGCCGGATTGCCTATAACTCCGGGAGTTATGGCCGTACGGGGTATGTTTTCACCTTAGGCGCAGGCTGCGCAGTCGCTTGGAGGTCGACCAAACAAACTACGTTGTCTAGGTCTACATTTGAGGCCGAATTAGTTGCTCTTGACACTACCGGATTGGAAGGCGAATGACTTCGAGGACTTATGTCTTAGTTGCCCATGGTCGGTAAGCCCATGCCACGTTATCTCGTACATTGTGACAACACCGTCACAATTGAGAAACTCGAAAAGTGTCAAGTACAATCAGAAACTAGAGACACATCCAAATTAGATTAAAATCTATAAGGGATCTAGTGTCTCGGAAGGTGATAGCCGTTGATTATGTTGGTACCAAGGATAACACAAATGATCCTTTAACCAAAGGGCTAGAATTTGCTCTAGTTCAAAATCTAGGTTGGGGATGGGTCTCGAACCCCGTCCGATTCAAACGCAAAGAGCAACCCAATCTACCCGGGAGCGAGATCCCACAAAGGAGATTCAATGTGGTAATAACAAGCCGTGGGGTGAGTCGAAGCACCTAATAATAGATTGACATGTTACATGTCCGAGTCTATCCCCTTAATAGCCTAGAGGTGCTCGTATCGCTAATATAGTAAAAGTTTGGAACTTTGAATGGGATCAAGTCTTTTAGACAAGATGTTAGCGAGCACATCTTCCGAGATGCCCAAACAAGTGAGTGTTGTTGTTGGCCGCAATGAGAGAAATTTGGGTTATTCCTTGAAAGCACTCATGATAGAGGATCGGGACGTATGGCTTATAAGCGTCGAGTGTTCGATAGAGGGCCTATCATAGCTTTTGTCGTGTTTGTTACCAGCAAAGGCCTCTACATCCAAAGACATCAGATTCAAGATACCCGTTCATCTGGTCCTGGAGGTTCAAGGCTGATAACATAGGTAGTGGTTCAAGTCGGAAGGTACCATTATTGAAAGCATGGCAATGGACAATCTGTACACGTCATATTTCTATGAACTTGTGGGGGATTGTTGGAATTTTGATATATGTGGTATATAAGTTCATAGTCATATGACCTTGGATGGTATTTGGCTTGAACTGAATTTGGCGAAGGGGAAATTCACGTCGGAGGCACTGTCAAGGAGAGCGGCCGCGCCAAGCCCCAAGGGCGGCCGAGCTGGTCTCTTGTGACTCCATCCAAAACGCCGGACTCAGCGCGGTCGCGCAAGCCTCGAGGCGGCCGCGCTGGCGTCAGGTAAGTGAGATTCCTGGGCCGAATTAGAGCTGGTTTTTAGGTTTAATTAAATCTAAACCTAATTTTAACCACACATATATATATTCCTTTCCTCCAAATTGTACAGATACATGAGAGATAGAAGAGAAAAACAATTCTCTTGCTTCCTTTCATTGTTTCGATTACTCCCGTTCATAGAGATTCGTTCGTGAGATTCAAGGCGACTGAGATAGGACCGCCGGTGATTACCTACCTGTGTGCTGCTTTGTGGTACGTAATCCGTGATCGTTTTATCCTCGGAGAAATTTGCACGCACCCGAGTTGCACCAATTGGGGGCAATATTTTCTCTTAGGGCCGGTCTTCCTAAGGCGACTCGATCAAATCACGATAAGTTTTCTAATCAATTGTTTACTTGTTTCGTTTTTGTTTTCCCGATCTGTTCATTGCTTTCTTTTGCCATTCTGTCCTGAGTCAGACGTTGACTTGATCAATAAATCCCCTACTGTTGATTAAATTGTCTGTTTAATCTGTGGTGCTATAATTTAATTTCCAACACAATATTGCACCATGTAATTAATTAACGTAAACTTTTCAAATGGAAAACGAAAGTTGTAAATCCATTGGTTTTTTGTTTTAGTTTTTTTAGAGCAATTAAATCCATAGTTAGAGAACTCTCAATGATAAATGAACTTAAGATCATCCAAAGGGTTTGTCATGGAAAAAAAATACAATAGATATTAGTTGATGCAAGAAGGATTTGGTTACGATGAGGAAATGGGGTCAGCAACTGTCCACACCAACCAATCTTTCCCCTCTTTACAATCCCCATTCCCAGGCCTCTTCCCTTATCTTTTCATCAGAAAGATTTGCCTTTCACATTTCTAAATTGCAATGGCTTCCCTTTCTTTACCAAAGTGCAATCTTCCATCATTCAGACCTTCTCATCAAATCAAATCCCCTTTCTCTAGTCCTCCACTTCTCTCCAATTTGCCAAATTCCCAGTTTCTTGGTCTCAAGCTTTCCTTCTCTGTCAGTTCTTCTTCCCCAATATCCTCATTCAAGACACCCACCATTGTTGCCAAGGTACATTACTGCATTTCTTTCATGTTGCCCAGAAATTGCGATTCATTTCCATGTCATCTGACTCAATTGTAATAAAGATTCACTTTTTGTTTAGTTCAAACCAAATGGGTACTCAGGGTTTATCATTATTATTCTGTATTTTGGATAATTTGGTGACATTGATCATATGTTTCTAACTGTGTGTGTGTGTGTGTTTGGGGATGGGTATCATCAGGTGAATAAAGGGTCAGTGCCGCCTGCATTTACACTTAAAGATCAAGATGGTAAGAATGTGAGTCTGTCCAAGTTCAAGGGCAAGCCTCTGGTTGTCTACTTCTACCCTGCTGATGAAACCCCTGGCTGCACCAAACAGGTTTCCACTCTTTCCTTCTTTGTCTTCCTCAAACTGGGGTTTAATCCATTCGTTCGTATGATACGTATTCACTTTTTGTCTTAATTGTCTCTAAATGAATGCTAATTTATTGGCGAAGTTATTTAATCCTCCCTCGTTAGCCCTCATTTCTAAATCATATTTGCATTATAGGATGAGATTATCGAAGGTATTTATGTATATATCACTTAAAGTGCTTATAGGTTCCTTTTTTTGTTCAAAGTAAAAAACTGAATACTCCGCTTGGTGATATATACATTATTTATGTATATATCACTAAACCGAGTCTGTTACTCGTGGTTTTTCTACTATTTTAACCCGCCGCTTGAGCATGACTTCATTAATCTTCAACGGCGTTGTCTCTATCAGTTGTTTTTGAGTATTACCTCTATATTCCACCCATCCCAAAATCGGTATCACTTTTGTTCATGATATGAATAAGTTGTGGCCATATAAGTTGAATTCTTGTGGAATAGACCAACCCTTGCCTCAATCTCTCTCCTTTTCTAAGAAATTGTGTGACACCAACCAACTATTAGAAGCCAATTGGTGTCTTAGCTTGTGATAGAACAAAAGGTGTTTCGGGAATGGATTAGGTTGTTGAGCCTGAATGGAAACCAACAAGGACATTTGAGATCAAAATTTACTTATTTCACTTCTACCTCTCTCATCTGTATGAAAATCCATAGTCAATTTACCATCTTCCTTATGAAACCAAAACAACTGCAAAGGAAGACTCTTAAAATTATTATGAGTACTAGTATCCATTGTTAGCTGTATAGTCTTTCATTTTTATTTTATTTTTTGAAAATGTAATATCAAAATTCATTAAGGCAGGAAAAATAATTTCGAAAAATGTGGTTTCTAGGAAGCCTTTCTCCATATCAGAGCCTGGTTTCGATCCAGGGACCTGTGGGTTATGGGCCCACCACGCTTCCGCTGCGCCACTCTGATTTGTTGATGTATTCTCAGTTTAAACAAATTTATAGTTACTTACTAGCAATGCAAATAATTGATTGTTGAGAAACTGAACTAATACGAAGGTAATTTGAGCACTAAATTTAGGTCCATTTAAGTATCCTAATAAAAATCTAAAATTTGTTATTGGCAGTAGTTATAATGGTGTATCAAAAACAAGTTTTAAATTTTCATTAGGATAATTAAATCAACGTTAAATTATTGCTCAAAGTACCTTCGTATTAACAGGAAAAATAGTGTATTTGCTTCAAAAAAAAATAAAAAAAATATAGTGTGTAATCATGTTTTTCACTTCCTCAAGTTTTCTTTTTTTGGCTTACATAGTGACTGCGTACGGTTAGACTCTGTTGTAATTTTAAGGTAGCAGGAGAAGTTTTATTGGACTAACAAATACATTGCACAGGCCTGCGCATTCAGGGACTCATACGAGAAATTCAAGAAAGCAGGAGCCCAGGTCATTGGCATTAGTGGTGATGATTCAGCATCACACAAGGTATTACTAGCCAAGAATTATTTCCACGACGCGGATAACTAATCAGAATCTAAAAAAAAAAAAGAACTTTGGAGCTAAATCTTATATTCTGTGTCCATATCTTGTTTTTAAATGACATAAACCCTATGCAAACAGCCTCTCTGCTTTAATCAATAGCTTAAATTTCACCACCAGTTTATGTTAAGAAAGGCCTCATGAATTTCTGGTGGTAATTAGTCAAGAGCTTAAATTTCAACTAATTCAAATTTACTTCAGGCTGTTGTCAGTTCTTTGAAACAGAGTCAACTGGCGTGCATAACATATTTGACCTTCTCCAGATTATGATTCTTCAAAGTTAAGAAATTGTGGACATTGCCTTTATCATCTAAATTCACATTAACATACTGAACCACCTATTAAATCATGATAGTTTCTTGATATCCCCCGTCCCAAAAAGATAGTCCCATTCAAATATTAAATATTTAACAACTTATTTTCATTTACATAATCATCTTTGAAGAAGTTTAGTTTTTAGCACTTTATTACTCCCCTAGCAATTTTTCTCATTGTGCACTACTCCCTTTCTATCACTCTTCTTCCATGTTGGGCAATTATGAAAGTTCCCTAATTTCAACCTATCAATTTTGGAAATAAGACTATCTTTTTGGGACAAACCAAAATGTCAAATGAAACTATCATTTTGGTGTTGAGAGTCAACACCGACTCTAGGTTTAGCTAGAAAATTCTAGAGTTTTCTAGAATGTTCTACTAACCTCTAGATTTACCTAGAAAAATCTAGAGCTTTCTAGAATGTTCTACTAACCCCTGGATTGGAAGATAGAAGAAGGATCTAGATGAAGAAGAAAGGAGAAGTTTCCATGATTGAGAGAAGAGCCTAACTAGGACAGAAGTTTCTGGAATTTTTTGGGTAATTCCTTAAGCTACTTAGGTGTAGTATAAATAGGGGTGGAGTCATTTGTGAGTATGTATCATTTTGGAGAGTGAGTCCACATAGAAGAGAGGGTCTCTCTTGATATATAGTGTGGTGAGGTGCATTGTCATTGTACCAAGTGTTAGGAGTAATAATAATAGTGTTTATTATTATTATTACTTGTGGTTCGCCAATTCGGGTACCGGAAATTCAACATTTGGGACAGAGGGTGTACTTTTGGGACTAAGGTTTTGTTGTTGTTGGGCAGATACTTTATTTGTTTGCCATCTTTTGGTTAAGAATTTTTAAGATATATATATATTTTTTTTACGTCATAACATATGATTGAATTGATGTACGTAGGCATTTGCAAAGAAATACAGACTCCCATTCACTCTGCTGAGCGATGAGGGTAACAAAATCAGAAAAGAGTGGGGTGTTCCAGCTGATCTTTTCGGTACATTGCCTGGTAGACAAACCTATGTTCTTGACAAGAATGGAGTTGTCCAACTCGTCTATAACAATCAATTCCAACCCGAGAAGCACATTGATGAGACCTTGAAGCTCCTTCAAAGTCTGTGAACAGAATTCTATATCAGTTACTTGATCAAACCTTGTGTTAGTTATTTTTTGAGGTAGGCAAATACTGAATTGATGTCTACAGTATTTGTAAACATGTAATGTTATTGTAAGAGAATTGTTATATAGGCCCGTAAAATTGTTGAGTAAACCCGTAAGTTCCAAACTTCAAATATGTCATCGAATGAAATGACTCTAATACCCCTAAATTCATACACTCATTACCCAATGTTATATACACCCGTAACATTTAAACCAAAACATACCTCCATTGTCATACACAATTGTAACATTAACTCAAATCTACCCCACCATCAATTTTTCACCTTTCCCACCTTCTCCCATTTTTCACCATCACATTAATCCAAAAATCACCTCCCATTTCTCCTACTATCACTTCTCACACACAAAAAAAATTACATATATATTTGCTCAATATATTCAGCAAGATCATGGATAAAATAGCTCTACAATCGAATGTCAATTTAAGTTTTTCTTCACTTTCTAACCATATAAATGTGTTAAATTTTTCTTTTAATAACTGTTGATTTCGTTGCAAATATTCGGCCAGTAGTGGCCTAAATTCAACTTAGGTTCGGCCACACCCATCCCAAAAACTTGAAAAAGTTCGGCCACATCCGGACGAATATTTGAGAAAGTTCGGTCCTGGTTTGCCGGTTCTAGGTTGTTTTTCGGACACACCCTGTCGAAAATTCGGTAGAGTGTGTCCGAAATTCGGGCTGTGATCGCCCTCCCTAGGCGCGCGACCGCCCATATCGTAGGGCGCGATCGCCCCCAAGGAGCGTGCAATCGTCGGGTCTAGACAGAAATTTGGCGCTACCGCACTCCTGGCTTCGTGCATACGCTCCCCTAAATTGTCTGTAATTCGGGCGTTCTCAAACTTTTATGGCAATAAACCCAACATAGTCAGTAGTGAGGAGTCGGACCTAGTTACCAACCTAGGGCATCATGCCTTGCCTGAGGGGAACTCTAAGAAAATCTTGTTCACGGTGTTATCAATTTTTTTAGACTATTTTTTTGGATCTAACAATTTTTAATAGTTCTTATTTAAAAACTTATTAAATACTCTCTCCTCCGTCTTCATTAATAACTTCACTTTTTATCAAAACGGGCATCCCGTTTAAAGCTTCACCTTTTCTAAAATGGCAAAAAAAAATTACTATTCCACCACTCATTCTCTCTCCTATTTTACTACTATTACACTCACAATATTTTTCAAATTTACTATTTCCTCCACTCATTCTCTATCCTATTTTACTATTATACTCACAATATTTTTTTCACTCACCAATTTCCTTAATTTCCTTAATTTGCGTGTCCACCCCAAAAGGGTGAAGCAATTATCGGGACGGAGAGAGTATTGTATATCTTAGATTGGCCAAGCATAAATATGCCGATTGATTCCTACCCAATTCCATAAAATTCTCTTGAGAAAGAATTACGTACTTTTCCCCGTTCACCCTTTCTCTAAACGAACGTCCAAATTTAAAAAAAAAAAATCAAAATGAATGTCTTTTCTTGCATAAAACTTTGTCCTAAATGTTTTTTTTTTATCAAAAATCTTTCAATATTTATTTTATTATCGTAAAACTAAATTAATGTTTTAGAAAATGGATAACAAAAATGTTCATGAATTTTTGCAATTAAAATATATAAAAAATAGATATTTTCAAAGTATCAGTTAAAATAAACATTCAATTAACAAAGGATATGAAGAATAGTTGGTGGAGAAATCCCGACCTATGTGAGAGTGAGACACCAACCCCACCCCAATATTCACCCATACGACAAACAGACTTGCAGTAGAGTGAGTGGTAGCCAATTGAGGCTTTGAACTGAAGCTAGTGGCTACAAACTCTCACAAAAATTCGAATGGTCTGCCAAGCCAATGAAATCTTGGCTCTCTCTGATGGTTGAGACTTTTCCATTCTTTTGAATATGTTAATAATTCTATCCCTTTTCCAACACTAAATATATGACAAAGAGCTCCAGTCAATCTGTGAATGTAGGTACTCCCTCTGTCCCATAATAATTCGTCCCTCCGTCCCATAATAATTCGTAAGAAGATCTCTTTTAGGCGTTCCACAATAATCTGCATTTTCTCAAAATAGAAATGGAACCCACTTCTCTCTACTCATAACACTTTTCAAATTTAATATTCACTCCACTCATCCTCTCTCCTATTTTACTTTTACACTCACAACACATTACCTTTATCACCTTTTACCTTAATTCCCGCGCCGGCACAAAAAGTGTGTAGAATTGTGGGACGGAGGGAGTATATACAATTTTTTTTGTACCGTTTTATAAGAATTATCATTAAATTTAAACCTAAAATCTAATAGATATATGTAAAAAATTAAACATAATAAATATATGTAAATAATACTAACCGATTTAGTCTTGGGTTGATTAAAAAAATAAAATAAGTCTATTTTTTCAATATGACTGCTAATTGGACTTCATGCTCACCCAATTTGTCACTTTGATGGTGAAAGTAACCATTGCAACCCATTATGAACCATGAGAAAATTATATGGTTATGTACATCATACGGTCTTTATTCCATAATATACTATCTCATTTGGTCAATTAATTTAATTTTGACAAATATTTAACAATAAAATATTTATTTCTATAGAAATTTAAAAATAGTTAATAATAATGTTTCTATTGGTATATCAATAACTATTTTTTTTTAAAATAATCAAATTTTCATAACTTTTTTTATCAAGATTAACTTAGTTGACGAATTAGGACTTTTGGGTACGAGGGAGTAGTAGGATTATTAACTTAACCCCAAGGGGCATTTATGCATTTAGCCTAAAAGTATCACTGTTTCATAAATTATGATTCCAGCATATATTTTGGATCTACCTCGGCATCTTTACTCCCGATTCTCGGTATACTTCTCAGATTCTCTCTCTTCTCCCTTCCTCATCCATCCTACGGCTCTCATTTCTTCCCCTTTCTCTCTCTCTCTCTCTCTCTCTCTCTCTCTCTCTCTCTCTCCTAACATTTTAAATACCCCGGATTCCTCTCATAAATATTTCACGAAAGCACACTCTTCTCACACACATTCTCATTTTCTATCCTTCCTTCCACACAATAAGAATGAACACCTTGGATTCTCCGCTTGAAGCTTTAACAATCAATTACTTATTGAGCTATGGCGTTTTAACCGCCATCAATAACGTTTGGGCTTGGATTGCCGTTTTCACAGCCGCCGTTAGTTTCTGGAAAATCAGAGCTAATTCCGTTTCGGTTTCCGCAATCGCCGCCGATCATCATCATCGCACGTTTCTTCCGCCGCCGGCCAAGCAGGTTTCGCACACAAAAGCTTCATTTCCACCGTGCACCGTCGCGGCTGAAGTTTCTTCGATTTCGGAAGCAGTGGTGGTGGCTGAGAGACCGGTTTTTGGCTGCGTTGAGTGCATTAATGAAGGGCCAACGAAGGGGAAGTATATGGTGTATTACGGCGCAGTGGAGGAAGAGTATGGCGATGGAGATTACGATGAGGTTGATGATGAAGTCGGCGGTGGAATGCGGTGGTGTGAGAATGGGTGGGAGACGGTTTTGAGGAAGAAAACGGAGGAATTAGGGTGGTACCGTTATCAGGATTTAACGGCGCTCGACGGAAACGTGGTGAGATTGTGGGATGGGTGTGGACGGAGAAAAGGCTACGGCTACCGGTCAAGCGGTGGTTCTTGGCATTAAGGGGATAGAAAAAATAGGAGGTAAAATTGAAGAAGATTATAAAACGGCTGTTATCTTCTGAACAGTACATAGTCCTTATGAATTGTTGAGTTTAATGTTGTTGCTGTATTTTCAGGCGGTTTCTAAGAAACTAATGCCTTGTTTCAGTTGTTTAAATCCATTATCTCTCTTCAACCCGACAACAACCCATTGACTAACCCCCACCATTCAACCACCGTTCTACCACCATTCAACCACCGCCAATCTGTCACCATTCAACAACAATTATAAAAAAACAACACTACTCCCATTAACACCACCATATTACAGTTCCACCTATTAGGATCGACCTCCCCCAAGAGAATTCGCACAAAAAAAACCAAAGGGTAAACATCTACACAAACAAAGAAATAGGACACACGATATTACGTGGTTCGGGCTTGAAGCCTATTCCACCATGAACAATATTATAATTTCTTCAATATTACAAGAATAGAGATTTTTTCCCTCAATACTTTTGAATATTCTCCATTCTCCCTAAAGCAAAAGCTTACAATTTCTCTCTCTAAATTATAGGCTATGCTAATCAAGAAACTTGGTAAAACACACCACTTATCACAACAGTATTATAAGAATGGAGGTATCCACATCCTTCTCAATATTCTTGAATACTCTCACAATAATGTACAACTCTTTCATGAATATACACATCTCTCTAACTCACTCTCCCCAAAGGGGAGCCACTCTTCTTGACACCACAATACACACCTAAACCCTTTTTATATATGCCTATTTATAGGTACAAAACATTTTTTAGATAAAGTCTTATCTAAATAGATAAATATTAAAAGTCTTATTGAAAAATCAATCTATCACATTTATGAATTGCATGCATGAATCACATGAGACATTGTATATTGGTTCCTTTTTGAACTTGAGCCAAATTTCAATACCACCAGAAAATTTCATTGAAATCTCCCAAAACTTCACTGTACCTAAAAAAAAATGAATTGTCCAGTAACCACACGCAACAATGGCAGTAAAAAAATTAAAAATCTTTTCACATACTACACCAATCCCTTGAAAATCTGAAATGGCACCAAAAGGGTTTCCATATGCCATCTGGGTTCTTTGATTTTCAAATCAAAATTTCGTATGAAACCAAAATTCAATTTTCAGATCAAAAATTCGAAGGGGTTTTACAAAAAAAATAAAAAAAAATGTTCAAGAAACCATATTCATTGCTCGAAATTCAGATTTGTTGAAAAATGTGGCCTTTTTGGTTTTTCGATTTCACGATTCAACAACGAACCATGTCGAGTGAAGGACACATTCTTGGTTCTTCAATTTTCGACTTCGTATCTTGGGGGAGATGTGGTGAGGGTGGTTGGGGAGTAGTGTAGCGGAGGCGAGAGTCAAAAAGTTGAGAATATTCAGATCAATTTTTTATGACATTTATTTTGCAAGAATGATGAATTTGCTTTTTCTTTTTGTTTTTTTTTTGTTAGATCCTAGATATGGGATTTTAATGGGTTTTTCTTTTCACTCATTATTTTGATTTATTCCCAAATTTGGGATTTTATTGATGGAGGCTGCAAAAATATTTTGGTGATGGAATCGTTGTTTTGGCTATCGACGGAGAAGAAGAACAGGGGAAGCTACTCAAGAGATGAAGAGGGTCGGCGATAGGGTAAAGATATGTAATTGTTGTTGGGTTTATGAAATTAAAATTCTGGAGTGGATGATGGATTCGTGAATTGGTGCTTGGAAGGACGGTGGGGTGGACGGTGGAGGCTATGGTGGTGGACAATGGTGATGGAGAAAGGCAAATGGAGGATGTGTGGAGCTGAACGATGGCGGACGAAGTTGGGGTTAACGGGTGTTATTTTATTTGGCCAAAATCTTATAAAAAATTGTGTTTTTTCTTAAAATTAGAAAAAATATTTTTTGATTCCCCGTTAGTATCGGTGTGTCAGAGTAACAAAGTATCAGGGTAAACAGTGCCGGTCCATGTATTAGTGTCAGTATAGTGTAATAAATTGTCAGTGTAAATAGTGTCAGTGCATTTATTATTAAAGGTCAGTATTAGTGTAAAAAGTGACATTGTTATTATAACAAAGTGCTAGTGTAAATAGTGTCAGGCCAGTGTAAAGAGTATTAATGCATAGTATATTATTAAATAACAGTGTAAAAAGTGTCAGTATTAGTGTTAAAAAGTGTTATTGTTAGTGTAAACAAATGTCAGTATGAAAAATGTTAGTGCATGTATTATTAAGTGTTAGTATAAAAGATTTCCAGTGTATGGTAAAAAAGTGTCAGTGTTAGCATAAAAAAGTGACAGTGTATATAGTACCAGTGCATGTATTATTAATTGACAGTATAAAAATAATTTTTTTTTTAATATTATAAAAAAACGCATTTTTTATAATAACTCTTTTATTTGATGGGTATTAACTCCGTCATAAGAATGTTAACTTTTGATAATGTCATCCATTTTTTATTTTGAGTTGCACTATTTGAAAAAACTAATAAGAGTACATTGTATTTTTTAGAAACTAAATAGTATGTTCGATTATTTGATACAAATGAGTAAAGTATGCTATTTTTAAGATTTATTTTCGATTTTTACAAAAGCATATAAAAGTACAAATTAACACCTAAATCACATGGAAAGAGGATCTCTAGCTTAAGCGGAGGTATCCTGTTAATGCAGCAATGTTAAAACTTTGTTATTAGAATTTTGTCGTCTTTGTAGTCCTACGACTCTAACAAAATTAATCGATAACCAACTTTGTATTCAGATATTAATGATTAAAGTGTATATATATATATATATATATATAAGGGGGATATGGCGGATTTTTCGGGTTTCCGTTAAACCACTACTAATTTAAGCATATCTCGTAGTTTTAACAAATAATTTACATTTGATGAACATCATAAAAGGGGGTATGGCGGATTTTTATGGTTTCCGTTAAACCACTACTAATTTAAACATATCTCATAGTTTTAACAAATAATTTACATTTGATGAACATTAAGTATAAACAAATATTAATTTTAACTATTAATTTATATTTAACGGACAAAAAGTTAAAACATAAAGCAAACACAAAAAGAACACACATAATATTTAAAATATTTTTATAACTAGACGAAGGAGGAAGATGATGAATACTTACAAATGAGGAGGTATAGTGATATTTCTTCAGAGTTTGTACAGCGGAGTAGAAATGAAACAAACACTCTTCTTATTTTTTTTATTTTTTTTTATGTAAGGGCTCTAATATGAAGTGCAGAAGGTATAAAAGGAATTTAAGTAATAGGACTAAGGGGTCGGAAAGGTGTTTAAGCTGCCATGGATTGGATGAAAGTAAAGGATTCTTATTTCTCAATTTTTTCTCGTACTTACAAATGAAGAGGAGGAGCCTTTTTATAGCCCTTACACAAGCAACTTAAAGAACCAGTATTATCACCGGTTACCTAATATTTGATAAAAAACAAAAAAACTTTTCTAAAAGCCACCGGTTGCCTAACTTTTGACTAAAAACAAATTTTTTTCTAAAATCCACCTAATTTTTGACTAAACAACTTTTCTAAAAGAAAACGTCACTTAATAAAGTAGATTCCATTATTTACAAACAAATTACTGTCAAATTTTTGGCTTTTCTTTAAAAAGATGATTCCTTAAATACGTTGATAAAGTAGCCGCCTATCGTCATTGCATACGTCTTACGTCTAAAAGTTTACGTGAGTCTTTGTCAAATGAATATCCATCGTCCTGTGCATCTTGCATATCATCATCATGATTAGGCCATGATGTCTCTTCGTCTTTTTCTTGCTCTGTGTCTTCTTCTTTGTCTCTGATGTGCTGTAATTCTAATTTTTCCGCTTCCCCAATGAAGGGAAGTAACATGTCCCAATTTGTCTTTGCCCGGACACATTGTATAGTGTCCTTCCGCCATTAACTTGTAGTGAAACCATGGGAAATACCTCGGACGTTACGGGGTCTTACGTTGATACGTAATGAATTTGTTGTAAAAGCTGCCTGTCTTCATTTCTTTTATGTATCCGAGAAAAGGCTAGAGAAGTCAATGTTGTCTTCAATCTTGATGCCATTTCTAGCAATTCTTGATCATCAAGTCTGTTGCTAATGAAGATCCTTTTCTGGTAGATACGTATGTATATGCATCCATTTACGAAAAGGAAGCAAAAATTTTGCATCCTACCTCATGTGGATAAGGCTGTAAAGCAATATTTCCGGCCACCATTGTGAATTTTTCCCCAAATTTGTTTAAAAAAATTTACGTAGTGGGGGTTAGCGAAACTTGATATAATCAATCATACCATAATGGTAAAGCGAGATATCAAATGCGGGGGCATATCTGTTTTAAATAGATCAATCTGTAAAAGAAGAACACTGTATCTTCTCCCCTATTATTGATCCTTTCTGTAACCTTTATTCCCCTGTAATTTATTTCTTTAAACACCATTTGAACAATTTTACATGTTGTAATTCATACAAGATTTTGGAAAATCTGCACAAATTCATCGAGATATAATTTGATCTAATTCTTCAAATGCTGTCTAAATTTGGTTGAAGAGTCTGTCTCCATGGGAGATCCAATACTTTAGCTTTAAAGCGTCAAAACTTCTATTTCTTTCTTTTTCGGTTTTCTGTCTCATGTAACTTTTTAATGTTTTCTTCTAGAAGCTGTTACTTCTTTGTTTTAGCATGTTGTTTTCAATACATGCTTGTTGGGTAATTTGTGGAGCCTTTCCTTTATTCATCACTGTTTTTGAAGATTTGCAATCAAATCTTCCTGTGCTTTATAATGTGGTCTGAATTTTCTTGGATCACGAGTAGAAAAGATTTAACTTCTTACAGTTCAATAAAGAAGCTGTTGTGTTCCAAAATGATCTCGAGCCTTTGTGGATGGCTTCATTAAAGCTGTAGAAACCCTTATAAATTGGGTTCAAGCACTGTATGTGTTTTGCCACTGTTTCCCATTTATTGAAAATTCCTACTTTTGTACCTCTGTAGATCACATAATGTGTGAATTTTTTCTGTATTGGCTGTTCTGGAATTTTTTGTGTTTGTTCTATGAAATAATGTCCTAGAGCGTTTAGGACCTGTACTTTGACTTTTCTTTGCATTGGGCCTTTGTTTGAATATGCCGGAGATTGTCTAGCAAACACTGTTGTTTTTACGTTAAATTCATCCCATAAATGGGCACGAACTTTTACTTTCTTCTGTGCAAATCTGTAAAGTATTTGGGCCGAAAGTAATTGTTTTTACTCGATCTTGGGCTTTTGGTATAAAGTTTTTATCAGCCCGAAATTTTGAAAAACTGGGCCCTGCTTTCTGTGAAAACCTTCTGTTCAGATCCATGACTGTTGGATCGTAATTTATTGGAATTGTCAAGCTGTAGCAACTCTGTTCCTCTTTCACACTTTCTGTTTTCATGCTTCTTTCGTAATGCAGAATCTGTCTTTTACATTGAGGATATATAACTTTCTTTTTGCTTCTATCCATCGGTTGTTCGAAATAACTTTGTTAAGATTTCTAGACAAAATGTCGGAATCATATTATTGTTCCCTTTTATATGTTCAAAATTAATAAGATAACCACTTCCCTGTATTATGTTTTGTAAGTTTATCCACCTTGTTCTGTTTACTTTTCTACTTTGATCGTTTTTTATAAATTTAACTATTGCTTCGCAATCTGTTCTTCTTGTAAATTCTTTGTTTAGAAAGATCTTAAATTTCTCTAATGCATTAATTAATGCCTGTATTTCATAATCTAGGCTAGTCCAATTTTATCCTGTTTTGTTAAAATTCCCACTAGCATAAGAGCATATTTTTTCAGTGTCCTTAGGAGTATATTTATTAGGTTTACTAAGAAGAATTTGCTCCCATCCTTCTTTACATCCATCTGTTTCTATAATTATGTAATCATTACTAAGGGTAATTCTAATGGTTTTATCTTTTTTACCCTGTCCTTTATTTCCTTTACTAATTTTATGTCTTCTTTATTAAAATTCCTTTGACCATTTTTTGTAGTTTTACTGTAAAGTGGTCCTACTAATTTAGATAAGTTTGGGATAAATTTTCTTGCATAGTTAACTAAACCTAAGAAGGCTTGTATCTGTTTTAAATTTTCAAATTTTTCAGGGAAATCAATAATTTTTGTTGAGATGTGAGGTTGTAACTCTATTTTCCCATTTCCTATCTCTAATCCTAAGAAGGATATTTTTCTTTTAAATAATTTCATCTTTCTTTTTGATACTACTATACCATGTATTTTTATTTCATTAAAAACTTGTTTCAAATGTTCTTCATGTTCCTGTAAAGTTTCACTTGCTACTAAGATGTCATCTATATAAACCATGCAAAAATCGTATTTTAGGAATATACTGTCCATAAATCTTTGAAATATTGAGGGTGCGTTTTTAAGTCCAAAACTTAAAACATTCCATTCAAATTGTCCCTCTGAACATGTAAATGCTGTCCATGGTTTAAATTTTTCTTCTAATTTTAATTGATTATATCCTGATTTTAAATTAAATTTAGAGAATATCTTTTTCTTTTGTATTAAATTTACTAAAGAATCTTTATTTGGTATATTATATCCATCATCTTCTGTATTATCATTTAGTCTTTTATAATTATATACTATTCTAGCTTTTCCTCTTTTTATTTCACTATGGTTTCTAACTAGAAAAGCTGCTGATCTATGTGGGCTTTCGATTTCCTGATTAATTTCTGTTTTATCATTTCTCGATTTGTATTTTAAATTCCTCTTTATCTAACTGATGTATTCTATGTTAGCTGTTCGATTGTAATATCGAATTTTTTATTTTAAATTTACACATATATATATATATATATATATATATACATATATATATATATATATATATATATATATATATACTACTAAATATCTAGAGAAATAAGAATAAGTCTAAATATCAAAGTAGGGAAAAAGTGAACATACCTAATTTGGGGATTTGGATCCGTTTTCATGTTGAGATTGTAGACAAATTAGAAAACTACTAGCTAAGGAAGGAGGAAGAAGTGCAAAAGAGATTTTTTTGGCCGATGTGAATTTGCACGACGACTATGCATTGGGATGCACACGATCATGCATATTGGATTTTATTAGACAACAGGTTCGACAATGTTTGCACGAACGTGCCAGTGTGGGCACACGACCGTGCACATCGGACAGACATTGGATGGGGCAAAATTCTGAGGCAAATTGATTTCATTATTTTCACCGGATTCCTTTCTTGTGGAGTAAGCATGTTTTTTTATAGGGCTTTATTTTGTATCATATTTAAGATGACCATAAACATGTGTGCTAGAAAAATTACACATAGAGAATCTGTGAGATATACAAAGAGAGTCAAAGACATTGGGCATTTCATAGATAAACTAGGTTATATTTAGGGGTTGTATGGGTGACGTGTGTTTACTTAGAGAGAGTGATGATCACTACAAGAAAAAGTGGAATATGCGATGGCTTATTGCGATGGTTAAAAAGGCCGTCACAGAAGACATCTTTATGCGATGGCTAAAGCAATCGCAAACAAAATGGTCGCATTTGAGAGCAGCGGTCCAAAAAACCTTGAAAATTTTCGCGGCCCAATTTGGCGGGAGAGACATTTCAATATGCGACTGCATAAATAAATATGTGATGGCATTAGCTGTCTCATAATCTATTTAATAATAAATTAATTTTTGAAATAAATAAATACAATTTAATGATAAAATTGATAAAGCAATCGCAATTGAGTTTTAGGTTAAATAAATTTTTTGTTTCTCTCTCCTCTCACCTTTGCAACTCCGTTCTCTCTCCAAAATCAAAAGACGCGGCTTCATCTCTCTCTTCTCTCTGGTCGATTAGGGATTCCTCCGTCTTCCTCTGGTGCGCTCTCTCTCTCTCTTTCTCTCTCTATCTACCTTACTCACTCACTCTCAAGCTTTCATGGTTGTAAATTACGATGCAAAGAATCGTCAATTAGGAACCCAGATATTGTAAAATTGGGATTCTTTCTTTAGGGAAATCGATTGTAAAATCGTCAATTGCAATTTCACATACTTACCTGATCGCACGCAGGCACAGAATCCTTCAGCGCTCTTGACGACACACGGCGACCTTCGCGATTCAGCCTACTGACGTCGTCGTCGTCGTTTTATACAGTAATTCTTTTTTTTTTTAAAGTCTGCGTTGTTTTGTTTCTCTGTACTTAGTTGTGAGTAATTCAAGTCTGGTTTGCTATCTAACAGAGTATGAAGTCAAGTGTGAGTTGGCATGTTGATCTTTGAATGGATTGTGAATTGATTCAGTTTTGTATATGTTATTATCCTGATACAGAGTCTTGTGTACAAGGCAGTGTTTTGTTTGTAATCAGTATCATTTAGACATCGTTTCTCTTCAAGTTTGGTGGTCTAAACTTTCTATTGATTCGGTTCTTTTTATCCCATTAAGTGTAATCCCTTGGTGTCATTGCCAATACGGAATAAAAGATGACAATAGTTTTGGAGATTTAGTTTGGGCAGATCTCAATTTCGTACCATTCCTGTCTAAGTGAATAGTGTTGTATATCTGTTTGCACCGTCTTTGGCGCTTTCTAATGAATTTTTCCTTGTAGGGAGGGGGTAAAAGTTATCAACTTTTCTCTGTTCAAAGCCCATTAATTAGTTTCCTTTATTCTAGGTCTACCCTTTTTGTTGGCAACCCTTTTCTATGCAAGTGTTATCTGTTTTAGTAATGTAAATATTGATCAGACCTTCTAGACTTATTATACTCACTCTTTACTTGCAAAATCTTGGGGAGTGGGAAACGTTCAGCCATTTTCCCCAGGAATAACATTTTTATGAACGAGAAAATCGCTAGTTATTAGAAATATAAGAAGAAAAAAAAATCATAACTAACTGAAAGTTGTGTGAAACACATGTAAGAAATGAATTTGTTAAAAATGCTGAAGGATTTTTTTTTTTTAATTCATTCTTGCTCGCGGACCTTGGGGTATTGGGGTTGAAACTCTGCACATGTTCATTGCTGCAACTCTGTAACCATATTACAACAATTTTAGGAAGTATGGGAAAAGCTTTGTATTGGGAGTGTTGCTGTCTCACTAAAAGTACTTGAAGATAGGCTCCTTTATCTTGTATCATACATCTTTGGCCACCACCTTTGAATCTTGTAATTTACAATCTATGCAGGCTGTGACTATATTGTTATTCTATCTACAGCGCCTTTTTTGTTTGCACTTTGAGGAGATATGAGGCATAGGGACTTCTCCGCACCATTCAATGCTCCTGGGATTGACCAACACGAGTGCAATCAATTGCCACCACAGCAGTCTTACTTGCCCATGGGTATCTTTTTATTTAATTTAATTTATAGTGTTATTCTTTCAAAGGATTAGTAATCATAGTACGCGATTCGATGATTATGTGCGCTTCTTATTTGTTTGGATGATGAAAATTTTGTGGAGTGCACCACTTAGTGTGGTGGTATTTTCCCATATTTTTGGTCAACTCAGTTTTGTAGTTCACATTGCTTTGTCAAAATATATTTTGGTTAGTTTTGACCTTGGTGTGAGTTGATCTTGAAATGCATCTAGTTGAGGTCAAATCTGTTAAAGAAAACTTGTTTTCAAATGTCATTGAATCTTTTCAATTAAGTTTGTATTGTGATTTTTTAGGAAGGTCTGTTGCTCCAGAAAATATTTCTTCTGTTTGCCCAGTGGATCATACGCTGAGAGGTGGTGTACACTACGAGTCTCAGTGGACTTCGAAAGGCAGAGCAGTTGAGTACCCTGCACCCAGTCTCAGCATGGAAGTGCAGAACCTTGCTCCATCTTTTACTGGCTCTCACTACGATCCCTACCCACACTCGTCAGTCGCTGGAAGCTTATCACTGGGTCCAGTAAATAATACTGGGCATGTGCATACTGGTCTCTACAACCGACCACCTACTCGTGATGTTGAAGGGGGTTTGTTAAATTCTACAACAAGTGCAGGGAGGGAGTCGTTTAAAAGGAAAAGTCCGGATATTTCAGGAGCCTCTGAGCGAGGAAGTTCAAGTAGGTTCTATAACCCAGGAAGTTCATCAGGCTCCTCCCAAATGCTGATGGAAAAGCCAAGTGCAGATTGTCACAGCATGCCTCCTGGTCCTATTGCTGCACCTCCCTACAGGGGCTCTAGTCTCTCAATTACTGGTGAAGAGTCAGTGAGGAATGTGAGAAGCAGATCTAGACTTGAGCTAGAACCCAATACAGCAAGATCTCATTTTTTGAGCCATTCCTCTCATCATTACCATTCAACAACCCGCCCAGCTAGCCATTCTGGACAGATACTCCCTGCCAGTTCAAATGCTGATGCTACTGGTCGAGAGTGGAACTGTGTTCCACTTTATGCTGCTGCCTCTTCGGGAATGACTATTACTCCAGGTAGATTTCAGATATATGGTTGTTTTGTTCAGTGACATTAGTTGTGCTACACCTAGTTCTGACGGGGCATCAAATATCCCAACAAATGCATCTCCTTACAATGACGATGATGGTAATGGTGAGGCCGATGACATTATCTAGTTGATATGTTTTTAGAGAATATTTTGTTTTAGAGTTCCATGTGACTACTAGCCTTATTATTTAGGACAAAAAAAATGGTAGTTTTTGTTTTTTGAAACATGGACAAAGAATGGTAGTTGGTTACTAAGTTTAGGTACTTGGTATATATTTTGAACAAAGAATGGTTGTTGGTTACAAGTTTATATAAAACTTGTGTTTATGCATATGAGTATTTTATTTATTTTTAGTTTTTATGAAAAAAGTAGCAATTGCGAAAATAGAATTTATATAAATTTTGGGAATTCTATAAATTTTGGGAAATGTTTATGTGATGGCTAGTGCCATCTCTAAAGAACATCTCAAAAGATTTTTGGCAAAATATGTGATGGCTGTTGCCATCGCATAGAATGTAAAATATACAATTGCAACTGTAGTCACATAATAAGGTTTTATGCGATGGTGAAGTCCATCTAATTTGACGACTATATGCGATGGCGAAGTTCATCTAATTTGACAACTATATGCGACGGTTAAATCCATCTTTGTTGAAAAGCATATGCGATGGTTAAAATCATCTTTGTTGAAGACTATATTCGATGGCATTTTATTTTTAAAATAAATTTTTTATTGAAAATAATATTTATATTATAAGATTAGATTAGTCATCGCATAAGGTGTTGCGCATTACGCGATGGCCGCGACTGTCGCATATACCTTTAGCGACAAGGCCTAAGGTGACTGCCATTTTGATGGATTTTGCAATCGCATAAAGAATATGCGACGGTTTATAGACATTATGCTATGGCCGAAAGCCATCGCAAAAAGTGACTTTTCTTGTAGTGGATATCGATGACAGATCATGGGTTTTGATTGTAACACCACAAATTATTGATATTAGCGAATATCCGGAGTTGGTAGTACCAGATGTAGTCCAATTGTGAGATGAACTAGGTGAACAAAACTTGTGTTCTTGTCTTTTATTAATTTTCATATGGATGTTGCATACATATTATATCTTCCTTGTACACTTGGTATGGGACAAGTACTACTCGTAGACCACAAATTCCTCAACAACTGGTATCAGAGATTCGGTTAGAAGATTAGGTCTGCTCGAAATTGATTGGATACAGGTTGCAGGGATCGAGGATCAAGATTGCACGAATTCAGAAGGTTCGACTGCATAAAGATCCAAATAAAATCAAAATTGAACAGATGCAGATGGAATTAGATTGTAGAGATTTAGATCAGGGTTGCGAGGATTCAATCAGTAGTAGGGCACATATTCAAGATCAAAGTTGTAGAGATCCAAACCGGGTCATGGCTATGGAGATTTAGGTGGATCTGGTGTTATTGAAGATTTGGTGGGAGCAACGACGATGGGTGAGACAGATCGACATGAAAATTCGATATGGTCGAATTCAGGCAACATATCTGGAGATATGAAAAGAAAAAATTGAAATAAGTTTTTAGTTCTTGATGGGTGAGGACCGCGAGTAACATGTGTGCGGAGTACGTGCAACAGCGTGTATAGTATGTTTCGTACATATTTCGTTAAGAATTTGTGCGAGGCAGATTTCAGTGCAGATTTCGTTACATCGGTGCAAATTTCGTGCAGAATTTGTGAGGGGTAGATTTCATGCAAAATATGTGCAGTAGAGGTACATAGTATGTGCATCAAAGATACTGGGTATGTGCAATTGCATGATGTAGAGGACTTTCAGAGGCAGAAGAGAAACTTCGTTTCCATGCACAGTGTGATAACGAAGGTTAGTGATCGCCTGGTGACTGCGGGATATGGAGGATTACCCAAGAAGCTAACTTGGTAGCTTGGGGGTAGGTTGTTGTACACCATATTCAACGTTCCGCATAAGGATCCGGGGAGGAGTTCAAGATGCGAAAGTGGAGAAGCCAAGAAAGCCACGTTGAGGGTGAAAACTGCCTCAAGAATTGGTATGTTGGTTGTAGGGTGATAGGTTCAAGTCGCGACCTTGTGAACATGAAGTAAACAACACCAATATGAACGAATCGACGGAAACTAGAGACGTTATCGGTTGCTTAGAAAACACGAAATGACCAAAACCATGTAACCATGTTATCATCACATTGTTCAAAGGAGGGTAAGAAGAAGATGAAGTGAGATGGTTGCAAAGAGGATCACGGGAGTGAAGACTCACGGCAAGAAATTCAAGAAACAAGTTGAAGACTCATTCACTTCAACTCATCTTGGTGGCTTGGTGTAACTACAAAAAGAATTGACGACAATATTTGGAGATGTTATTCTCTAGTGGAAGTTTGACAGAAGTAGTCACAAGATTTGATTTGTCTTTAGGTGGGAGATTGTTGGAATTGTATACAAACTAGGAAACTAATAGGCTAAGTGAAGAGGAAGAAGTGCAAAATAGATGTTCTGGTCTATATGTATTTTCACGACTGTATATTAGGATGCAAATGACCGCGCATATTGGGTTTCAGCGGACAAGATGTTCGGCAATGTTTGCATGGGCGTGCCAGTGTGGGTACACGTCCGTGCACATCGGGTAGAACATTGGTTAGGTCAAAATTCTAGAGCAAAGTGATTTCCTTATTCGCACCGAAATCCTTTCTTGGGGAGTAAGTATGTTTCTTCTAATGCTTTGTTTTGTATCCTATTTAAGCCAAAGTGACGGCCATAAACATGTGTGCTAAGAAAATTAGACAAAGAGAATATTTGAGATTCAAAAAGAGAGTCAAAGGCATTGGTATGTATTTAGGTTGCCATTAGGGGCATTTCATGGATGGCATAGGTTATGTATAGGAAATGTATAATTGGTGTATGTTTACATAGAGAGGGTGATGATTCTAGAGGAATATCATGGGCTTTGATAGTAACACCACAAATTATTGTGAATATCCTAGCTTGATAGTGATAGCAGATGTAGTCCATTGTGGGAATAACTAGATAAACAAATCTTGTATTCTTGTCTTTTATTACTTTTTCTATTAATGTCGTATACATATTATTTCTTCCTTATACATTTGATATGAGACAACAGTTCCCCAACAATTTATACTAGTTGGTTGGAGTATTTCCCAAAAATAAAAATAAGAGATCTTTAGTTGAATCATATTAGTAAAATTAATTCCTGCCTAAATAGGTTCGTAAGATGTGTTAGAATACTTGTGGAGATATGATTCTTGATGTACTTGACTTCCTTGCTGGAGGAGTTGTTTACTCGCTATCCACCAGGTCTGCTTGACCTCACTTGGTCTCATAGACCCTCGAGCTATGTTTTAGTCTCTAGTCCTTGGACGAGATTGTGCTCGTCGGCAGTGGTGTATCTAGGATTTAGAGTGAAGGTGTGCAAAAAAAAATTATAGGGTGCAAACTGTAATTTTCAAAAGAAGGAGGATGCAAAGTATAAATATGTGAAAGATAAAACTTTTATCTAACTTTCACATATTTATACTTTGCATCCCTCTTATTTCGAAAATTACAGTTTGCACCCTATATATATACTATATATATATATATATATATATATATATATATATATATATATATATATATATATATATATATATATATATATATATATATAAATACTCGATAATTTTTTTTCAAAATGCCGTGGTGCGCCATTTCAGACTTCCCAAGAAAAAAGATCCGTTCCTGCTCATCAGGGATCTAGCAGTGAAGCAGGACCAATCTCGTGATATTACGGGTCATGGGCCCCAATGTGGGTTGATCTAAGGGGTGATTTGTTTATTTAGTTTATATGCATTTTGTGCCGGATCAAATTAACTAATTCTCCAAAGCATAACGATTTCAGAAATTTAAAGAGTAAGTAAACTTGATCAAGCTGTCTAGTCTTAGTCTAGTTTAGTTTATTTCAACTTAAAAAAAAAAATGGCCATTATCGTTATCGTTAGAGAAATAACTCTTTGGTACTTAAAATAACATCACATATGCGACCAACGATTAAGTTCCTTTCACAGCCGTACTAACGTGCCGTTTTCAAATTAGTTGGCCGCCCAATCATAGCACTAGAGTGGTAGTTTCAGTTTGGATTAGCCGGCTTTTAACTTGGTGCAAGTGTTTTTTTTTCAAGGCTGACACCTAGCCTTTTAAAAAAAACGATGATCAATAGCTAAAGCTACGCCACTTTGGCATTCACTTCATAGTTCATAATTGTTTCCTTTTTCTAATCTCCTGTGTGTGAATGTAATTTTATTTATTCATTCAATCATTGAATAAGATTTAATTTACGATAACATAATTTTGTCTATAAATATGATAGATATTCAATATTATTGGATTTGATGTCATCTAAATTGATGACGCCTAAATTAGGGAATTAAACAAGCAAATTCGAAATTTCTGACACAACCAAGGGGAGCAACCACGCAGATTAGAACGCGCGATCGCGTCAAATTTCTGGACAAAAGGTATAATTTCAAACGTAAAGGTGAAACAATTTATATTTACAAAGGCTCTTAAGTAATTCTAAAAGGTCTTAATCGGGGCTACTTGTATTTCCTACAATGAAGGACGTTTTATAAGTCAGTATTGGTTGCATCATTTTAAATGGTAAAGGAGGATATTACAAAGTTGTGGCATATTAGACTTGGGCACATGAACATTAGAAAGGTGCAAATATTGGCTAATCATGGTATTTTGTGTGGCCATAAGTCCAACGACCATAAGTTATTCGAGCATTGTATACTTGAAAAGATGCAACGAATCAATTTTTTTAAAGGGGTTCATAGAACGAAATGCAGTCTGGATTATATTCACTCGAATTGCTGGGGACCTTCACGTCAGAAAGCATTGAGGGGTCACATGTATTTCTTGTCCATGATTGAAGACTGCTCAAGGAAGACTTGGGTAATTATCATGAAGCACAAGAGTGAGGCCTCACCAATTTCAAATAGTGAAAGATATTAGTGGAGAATCAGGCAGGGAAGAAGATCAAGCGACTCATGACAGATAATGGGTTGGATTTCTATGGTGCTGAGTTCGATGAGTTCTGTAAGCAAGTGGGAATTTTTAGACATGTCACTATTAGAGGTACACTACAACAAAATGGTGTAGCAGAGCGCATGAATCAGAAATTGTTGGCTAGGTCAAGGTGCATGCTCTCCAATGCAGGGTTGTCTAAACGATTTTGGGCAGAAGCGGTTAGTACAACATGTTACTTGATAAATCACAGACCACATGCATGTATCAGTCTCAAAGTTCCTAATGAGGTCTGGTCAGATAAACTTGTTGATAATTCTAATTTAAGGGCATTTGGTTATACTACTTATTATTATGTTGATGATAGGAAGCAGTTACATGTTCAGAGAAAGCAGTTACATGTTCAGAGTCCGCTCAGTGGAATGCAGCTATGGGGGATGGGATGGAGCCAATTAACATGAAGACATGGGAGCTAACCAAGAGGACAGAAGGCAGAAAGATTGTGACTTCCAAGTGGGTATTTAAGAAGAAGGAAGGTAGTCACCATCAGACGGGGTCAAGTATAAAGCTCGTGTAGATGCAAGGGGTTTCACACAGCGGGAGGGCATTAACTATGATGAGATCTTCTCACCAGTGATCAGACACACTTCTATCAGAGTGATATTAGCAATGGTGGCACATCAGGATTTGAAGCTCGATCAACTAGATGTGAAAACAATTTTTCTACATGGAGGTTGAAAAAGTCCTTGTATGGGCTCAAGCAATCGCCTAGGCAGTGGTACAAGCGGTTTGACAGATATATGACAGAGTTTGGCTACACGAGAAGCGCGTATGACTGTTGTGTGTATCACAATAAGTTAGTGAAGAGTTCGAGATGAAGGACTTGGGTGCGGCAAAGAAAATTCTGGGTATGGAGATCTATAGGGATAGAAGCCAACGAAAATTGTTCTTATCCTAGAAAGGTTACATAAAGAAATTTTTATAGAGGTTTGGCATGTATACAGCAAAGCCTTTAGATTTATCGAGTGCAGCGAATGCACATCTGTCGGTTGCTTTTGCACCTAAGTCGGATGAGTAGAAAGAGTACATGGCTCGAGTACCCTATACTAGTACAGTTGGTAGTTTGATGTATGCTATGGTTTGCAATATGTCAGATCTTGCTCATATTGTTAGCGTTGTTAGTAGGTTCATGCAGAATCCTGGCAAGGAACACTGGCAAGCAGTGAAGAGGATCTTCAGGTACCTTAGGGGTAAATCAGATGTTGGGCTCATTTATCGAGGTGGTACAGTATATGCAGTTGATGATTATTGTGATTCAGACTTCTCTGGGGAAGTTGACACGAGGAGATCTTTGACCGGGTATGTGTTCACTCTTGGTGGGTCAGTTGTCAGTTGAAAGGCTACTCTACAATATACAATGACAATGTCTACTACGGAGGCGGAGTACATAGCATTGACAGAAGCTGCAAAAAAGGGGATATGGCTAAAGGGTTTGATCAGCGACCTTGGGTTACATCAGGATCAGATTACAATATTTTGTTATATTTTGAGTGCAATTTGTTTGGCCAATAATCAAGTTCACGAGAAAACCAAGCACATAGATGTGAGGTATCATTTTCTTAGGATTGAGAAGCGGATCAAGGTGAAGAAAGTGGGTATTACGTATAATCCTGCTGACATGTTCACGAAATCCGTTTCGACTAGCAAGTTTCAACATTGTTTGGACTTGCTGAATGTTCGCAGCTATTAGATAGCATATAAGGCAGAGGGGGAGTTCTGAATATGATTTGGATTTTAGATGTCAAGGTGTAGATTTGTTGAGTTTGGTGCCATCTAAGTTGGGAACGTCTAAATTAGGGGATTAAAGAAACAAATTCGAAATTCCTGACACAGTCAAGGAAAGCGACCACGTGGATCAGAACGAGCGACCCCGCCAATTTTCTGGACAATGGAGCGAGCGCGCCAAGTTTATGTTGAAAGGGAGTGATCGCGCCTAGGATTGGGGCGATTGCGCGAGTGCTGTTTTGGAAGACGGGGCAATCGCGCCCCCGGTACGAGAAAATGCCTATCAGCGACAGGCATTGTAGTTGTTTTTGCTTATGTGTTTTTCTATATCTAGGGTTTGCATAGAAAGAAATTGTTTGTCAAGAATTTGTGCATTAGATTAGAGATTGTATAACTCTGTTCGTGTACGTAGCTAAATTGGTGAACCATGTATATTTTTGTGTTGTGTAATTGTTACGTGTTCTGTATGTTTTAAGTAGACTATGTTCTAACAATTATAATAGAGTATCAATATTTGAGACAGTAGCAATTGAAATCGTGAAAGTCAGAAAATATAAAAGCATTTAAAGATTCAAATCCAAAATTCAGGAAAAGAAAAATTCCTACCAGCTGCATACTTAAAATGTAATTTGTACAATTAATATAAATGTTTTTAGCTAACTTGTTATTGTTTAATCATCGATTTGCAAAGAAAAAAGGTTTGGTTTGGGAACTTCAGCCAACTTTCAGCAATCAGCACCAATATAATAATTGGCTTCTAGAAATTCATTTCTTACAATTCCCATTTCCCACCAAACCAAATGCGTGTAAGCTCAGTTCAGTACAAAATACAATTGTAAATAAACCCCCTGTTTTTTAATTAGGGGTAATACTAAAGTTACAATAAAATATCATAAAATTTAAGTTATAAAATAATGTGTTATGATTTTGTTGATTATTTTAATTAGATTTTGGCAGATTCACAATCGATTTAACCAGTAAAATATCGTTACCTAATTTTGCATCTATCTTTTTATAAACATTTTTTATGCCTTTAGCATTGTTCTTTTATTAGAACAATGCTACAGGTACAAAATACTCACATAATTTTATTTGATAATCATTAATTGATGTTAAAATCATTTAACACTTGGATGTTAGAACATGTATTAATAATATGTGTTATTTAATTTCATATGTTATAATCATTTAATAATGTTAAAGTATAGATCAAATATGTAGAATTTCATTAGGTGTAAGTACCATTAAATGATGGGCATAATGATAACTTTTCACCGCCTTCTTTACGAAAGGGTATATTCTCTAAATGAAGTGCCCCTTCTCAATCTATATATAGGCTATCCATCAGCCCATTTGAGATACTTAACTACATTATAATTCAGTCATAAAATCATTCTTCATTCATCTAAGAAGAACTAGTGTGGGCACTATCATTTAGAAGTACCATCTCCCTACTCTCTTCTTTCATTCAAGAACAAGTATCAAGATCATACAATGGATTCTTCTTCTTCTTCTTCTTCTTTTCTAGTTATGAGACGGTTCAAGGTTTGATGGATCGTTTATGTTCCAACAATTGGTATCAGAGCCTACTCATATTCTAGATCAAGTTTGAGTATTATGAAAAACCTTTATGTTTTATTATGCTTTTAATTCTTGAAAAGATTCCATGTTTATCATGTATTCTTGAATCATTATCATACTCTAATTCAGATTCTAGAGTATTATATTAAATTTTAAATTCTAAATTTTGGTTTTACTCAAAAGGCTTTCAATTCTTAATGTAAGATTATCCTATTTTGGACATAGCCACCATCATTGGATGCGTTGTGAGTTTGTTCAAATGCATAGCCACACATTTAAAAATGTGATGTGAGTGTGCGGATCTACTTGCTTTGGTTGAATGTTAATTCACCATTAAATTAAGAATTGATAGTAAAAATCTGGAAAATTTGACTTTCAGGGTCTGCTCGGCCGAGCACCTCCCTTGACTCGGCCGAGCACCCCATTTGTATCAGCACAACATTTGAAAATTTTTAAAGGCGCCATCCAATGGTCATGATGCTCGGCCGAGTCAAGGATAGTGCTCGGTCGAGCACCCTAAGGACTCGGCCGAGCATGAGGGATCAGAAGGGGGTGTTCTCTGGAGTGTTTTGCTCGGCCGAGCACTTTCCTTGACTCGGCCGAGCACTATTGATTTTGGCCAGATTTTCAAAATTTTCAATCTTTTGCTATTTTGATCAATTTTCATTCATTTTTTTGAGTAAAGTACACATTAATTTGTGCCCAAAATTTTGTGATAATTTGTTAGTAAATCATAGTATCTAGACACCAGTCGCGCTTCGACGATTCTTATATAAAGAATGGACGGGTAGAACAAAAGGATTACTATCTTTTATTAATAAATTTCATTAATTACCTTAAGGCCTTTTGTTTCCGATTAATTATATCCTTAACATTTTGGACAAAATTAACATGCTTGTTTCCCAAAAGAGACCATGTTGGTTAAATTCAAACTTGTTAAAAGATGAATGTAAATGTTGATATGTGATAACATGCTTGTTTCCCAAAAGAGACCTTGTTGTTGACTAAGTATTTACATTCATGGGGTAATAATTGAATAAAATATTTGGTTATTTTAAATACTTTGTACCATCCCAAAGGAAGGCGAGTGTTTAAAATAAATTGTTTGTATTCTTTATTGTCGGGTAACAAGTACCTTAAACTTTAGGACATTTTCTATACTTAAATCGGCCCAAAGGAAGGCAAGTATTTTAAATGTATTGTTTAAGTTATTTGTTTACCCTAAGATAAATCAAATTGTGAGTCAATTCGCAATCCAAAGATTAGTCTTGATGTCATGTTGATTATCTTTTATTTTGATGGAATTCATTTGATATAATTAATCATTGTGTAGTTTCTAGGGGTGTAAACGGTTCGGTTTAGCTCGGTTTGGGGAAATTTTAGAGCTAAACCGCTAGTATCGGTTTGGAGAAATTTTAAACCGAGCTAAACCATAAAAAAATTCAAACCGAGCTAAGCTAAACCGTCAAGGTTCGGTTTAGCTCGGTCTAAACCGCGGTTTAATCATTTTGATTTTATGACTAATCAATATAAAACAGTAAGTAACTAAAATAAACACAGCATTATCAAAATACCAAACAACAATCTTTAGAGATGATAGACAGTAAATTGGGGCCTGCGGGGCGGGGAGAGATGGCAAGGGCGGAGGAAAAAAAAAGCTTGTTCTTTATGCCAAGTTGCTTGTATGCATTCTCTTTAGGGCAGAAACCTTATTCAATGGCCAAATCATTCTCCACTTCCATGAGTTCCTATTGTCATTCCCTTTTCGTATCCAATATACTCCACTACAGCTTCATGTCTACTTTTCTTCTCTATTTCTCATGCGTTATCTGCTCCATTGCTGTATGGACTTGCTAATATTTACTCAAATATTAATTGATCAACACTTTTTATATATGCTGGAATGCAGGAGCTGGAAGGAAGAACTTGCAAGATTTATCACTGGCTCACCTCAATCTGTTGGTGATATTGTATTTAGTTTGCAATATATACAGGTCGTGAAGCTTCTGGGAAAGGCATGGTTGCATAATATGGCTCCTAAAAAGTTTTACTCTAATGGAATGGGAGAGTTGGCAGTCAAATTCGAAGTAATATTTAAGAAAAACTCTTAATTTAATCACTATTTTATTTTGTGGCTTCTCGGAAAGACAACAAAATATAGCCGCCTACAAGAGCTGGGACCATAGCTCGGTTCCATAGCTCGGTTTGGCGGTTCGGTTCCATAGCTCGGTTTGGCGGTTCGGTTTAGCTCGGTTTGGTTCGGCACCATCAAACCGCAAGCTAAACCGAACTAGGTGGTTTGTAATTTTTAGAAACCGAGCTAAACCACTTAAATAAAAAAATCGAGCTAAACCCCACGGTTTAGCTCGGTTCGGTCTCAAACCGCGGTTTGAGCTAAACCACTTACACCCCTAGTAGTTTCTTATATATGTTTTGTTTCATTCTTGTTCTTCTCCTTCAGATTTGATTAATGCTTCATCCGTAACTACTGCTATAAATGATGTACCTTTTTTTACTGGGACTAAACTTAAAACTTGGAAAAATAATAGGGGTAAGCAAAAAAAAACCGTTAACACCGTTAACACCATTAACACCGAAAAACCGAATCCGAAAAAACCGAAACCGAACCATTTGGTTTGGTTTAGGTTTTAAAAGTTTAGAAACCGAAATTTTCGGTTTGGTTAAGGTTTTAAAAATTTAGAAACCGATAAGAAACTGTTAACACCGATAATCAAAATTACGTCGTTTTATCTTATACTATATATATATATTATTTTTCTAAATGTGATGGTATTATAAAGGATTCCCATACACAAACTGGTAGTTAGCGGTCGATACTTCCCATGTTCATAATTTGATTGAAATATGTGCTTGCATTAATCATAAATTTGAATGAAGGCTTGTTTATTGTATAAGGTTGCCATTCAGGCGAATTATTTTATTAGAAAACCATATATTGTGATTCAGTTTCATCTATATCAGACTGAAAGCCCGTGCCTTACAAGTGTTAGTTTTGGTTCATTTGTGGATTTTGTTTATTTCTTAGTTAACCGAACATATAACTAGATTTGTTAGTATAATGCCCAACAATCCATTAAGACACCGAACCAAACCGATATTACACCGAAACCGGTAACACCGAACCATTAAGAAACCGAAGTTAATGGTTTCGATTTACATAAAACCGATAGTTATTGGTTTGGTGTCAGTTTTATCCTAAAACCGATCCAAACCGATCCGTGCTCACCCCTAAAAAATAATATAACGATGATCTTAGGCAATATGGACATCGAACACGCATTAGGGGAATCAAGTCCCGCTGCTCTCACTAAAGGAAATACCGTTATAGAACGGAAAAATGTTGAGCAATGGGAACGGTCCAACCGCGTGAGTCTAATGATCATGGAAAATGCAGTTTCAAAGACATTTTTGGACAATGTCTCTGAGATCGAAAATGCTGAGATTTTTCTTGAATTTTTGTGGAAACTTGTTTCCATTCGGTACAAGGGTGAAGAAAATCTTAGGGAGTACATTATTGAATTATTTCATCTTTCAATCAAACTAAAGGCACTTAAGTTAGAGATTTCGGAAGATTTGCTCGTGCACTTAGTTTTGATCTATCTTCCTTCTCAATTTGGTCCTTTTGAGGTGACCTATAAATGTCGAAAGTATAAGTGAAATATTAATTGATTACTTTCACATATGACATTAGAGGAAAATATGATGAAATATCTTAAAATGGAAAGTGCTCATCTAGCATTTACTTCTTCTCGTGGGATTAAGAGAAGAGGGAAGGAAATTGCGGTTGCAAGTAAGAAGCATAAGGGATCATTAAAGGGTCATAAAGTCAAGAAATGCTTCTTCTGCAAGGACCTTACTCGCATGAAGAACGACTACCATAAGTATCGCGAATGGCAAATTCAGAATGGTATGTCATTTGGTCTTGTTTGTACTAAGGCAAATTTGGTTTCAATTTCTTAATATACATAGTAGTTGTATTTAGTGCAACAACTCACATTAGTTCATGTATGCAGGGTTGCCTGAATTACCAATTTTCCAGTGAAGATGAGAAATACATCTATATGGAAGCTGTAAATTCGATTGAAGTTATAGGCATATGGACTTTTAGATTAATGATAAGTACTGGCTATTATTTTGTATTAAATAATACATTCATTGTACCATCTTTTGATGGAATTTAATATTTATCACAATTTTGGACAAGGAAGGTTACTCTTGTTCTTTTGGTAATAATAAATGTGATCTTTATTTTAAATTTCAATCTTGTCGGTACTAGTACTTTGTCATATATCGATAATCTTAATTTACTTGATACAGTCAAGAAAATGAATGAGTCCCATAATAATGAAATAAAAACTAAAGGCACTAAGCAAAAGTTATCAAGTGAAAATTTTTGAATTCTATGGCATAGGCGTTTGGGTCATATCTCCAAAGGGAGAATTGATAAAGCTTATGTCGGAGGGAATCCTAAAATAACTTAATACTCTGGATAAAACTTTTGCATTAAGTGTTTTAAAGAGAAATTTACAAACATTAAAGGAAATAGGATCTTTGAGAGTATCAAACGTCTTAAAACTACTTCATATGGACATTTGTGGATCATTCACTAACCCTTCATGGAATGGTCAACAATATTTTATTACGTTCATGGATGATTACTCTCGTTATGGATACATTATTTTCTTCATGTAAAGTTTCAATCATTGGACGTTTTCAAGTCTTTTAAGGCACAAGAAAGACTATTAAGAACGTTAAAACCGATCATGGTGGTGAAAACTACGGACGGTATGACGTATTGAGTGAATAACGTCCGGGTCCTTTTGCTCGCTATTTAGAAGAGTGTGGGATTATCCCTCACTACACCATGCCGGGGACACCTAGCATGAATGGTGTAGTCGAGAGACGTAATAGAACCCTTAAGGATATGGTAAGAAGTATGACTTCTTGTACTTCTTTACCTTACTCATTATGGGGCGATACTTTGAAAATCGTAACCTACCTACTTAATAGAGCTCCTTCAAAAGCTACTGAAAAAACCCCTTATGAAATATGGACCGGTAAGAAACCATCCCTAAATCATCTTCATGTTTGGGGTTGTCCAGCCGAAGCTAGGCCTTATAGACCTAACGAAGGAAAGTTGGACGCTAAGACCGTTAGTAGTTATTTTGTAGGATATTCTCAAAGATCTAGGGGATATAAATTCTATGACCCGAAAACTAGAACATTTTTCGAGACTGGCAATACTAGGTTCTTTGAGGATGTTGAATTTAGTGGGAGAAATAGTAAACCTTTTGAATTTGAAGAGTTAGAGGAACCACTCTTTATTCCTCAAACTTTGGTTCTTGTTGGAAATCAAGTAATTGTACCTGAAATTCAACAAAGACCATACAATTCAAAATAATATAGAGACTCCCGTAAATAACGGACAACATGAAAATGTTGGACATAATGAAATTCAATGAACCGGTGCCCTTAAGGAGATCTACTAGAGAAAGAAGAAGTATTATTTCGGATATTTATGATATGTATCTTGCGGAGAATGAGGACACCTTAGGTTTAGTGGGAGATGATCTAATCACCTTCCATGAAGTCATTAATAGTCCTAATTCTCATAAGTGGATCAATGGCATTAATGAGGAGTTAAAATACAATGACATTTGGGATCTTGTCCCATTACCTGAAGGTGTAAAACCTATTGGTTATAAATTGATATTTAAAACCAAAAGGGATTAGCAAGGTAATATGGAAAGATATAAGGTACGTCTTGTTGCTAATGGATTTACTCAAAAGGAAGACATTGATTATAAAGAAACATTTTTTTCCGATATCTTCTAAAACCTCTTTTATGATCATTATGGCATTAGTGGCACATTATGATCTTGAGCTTCATCAAATGGATGTTAAGACAGCTTTTCTCAATGGCGACATTGAGAAAACTATCTATATGAAGAAACCAGAAATGGTGACTAATTCGGATCAAACTAGTCAACTGGTTTGTAAACTTAAGAAATCCATTTATGGGCTTAAGCAAGCATCTCGTCAATGGTACTTAAAATTTAACCAAGTTATTCTTTCATTTGGCTTTGAAATGAATCTTGGTGAAGATTGTGTGTACCATAAGTTCAGTGGGAGTAGATTTATATTTTTGGTCTTATATGCGGATGACATTTTACTTGCTAGTAATGATAAAGACCTTCTTAAGAAAACCAAGAAATTTCTCTCAAACAAATTTGAGATGAAAGATCTTGGAGAAGCTTCTTTTGTATTAGAAATCCAAGTACATCATGATCACTCACGAGGTATGTTAGGATTATCACAAAAGAGCTATATAGAGTAGGTATTACAAAGGTTTAGCATGGAAAATTGTAAACCACTTGACACCCCTGTCTCTAAGGGAGATAAATTCAGTCTAAAGCAATGTCCTAAAATTAATTTTGAATCCAAGTATATGGAAAATATCCCTTATGCACCGGCAGTAGGAAGCTTAATGTATGCGCAAGTCTGTACTCGTCCAGACCTTGCATTTATTATTGGGATGCTTAGTCAATACCAAAGCAATTCGGAAAGAAGAACATTAAGTCGCATCCAAAAGAATGATGAAATACCTATAAAACATTAAACTACATGCTTATGTATATAAAATCGGATCATTTTGAGATCATTAAGTATTCCGATTATGTTTTAGTGGATGCAAAGATGTCGAAAAGACATCATATGGTTATGTCTCTTGTTGAAGAGAAATAAGTATAAAATGAACAAATAGATATACAACTTATAGGATCAAACTCCATGTTATTGGATCCATTTTGTAAAGCGTAATCTATTTTGATGTTTCACGAGCATACTGCTCATATGGGTGAAACGACTTTTGATAATGCTTAAATCAGTGGGAGTTTGTGTTGTTTTCTATTTCTTTGTGTTGTTTTATTTATATTGATCTCATTTGGTTAAGTAGGACTAGTTGAAGAATATATATATATGCGTTCTTCATATATATTCATTAATATTCCATGCTACATATCTATACTTAATCTATGTCATTTAGTTGAATATATATATGTGATTAATTAATGTGGGTTTAGTTGCGAATCAATTATAACGACTGCCCCTTTAGTCCCTATACTTATAAGACTAATGGACGGGATTGTGTTGGATGACAATAAACGTGCACATAAGGGTTGTCATTCATGTTATAAATGATTAATGAATTTTTTTAATAAAAGATACATATTAATATTAATCCAAGTGGGAGATTGTTAGAACATGGATTAATAATATGTGTTATTTAATTCCATATGTTATAATCATTTAATAATGTTAAAGTATAGACCAAATATGTAGAATTTCATTAGGTGTAAGTATCATTAAATGATGGGCATAATGGTAACTTCTCACCGCCTTCTTTACGAAAGGGTGTAGTCCCTAAATGAAGTGCCCCTTCTCAATCTATATATAGGCTATCCATCAGCCCATTTGAGACACTTAACTACATTACAATTCAGTCATAAAATCATTCTTCATTCATCTAAGAAGAACTAGTGTGGGCACTATCATTTAGAAGTACTATCTCCCTACTCTCTTCTTTCATTCAAGAACAAGTATCAAGATCATACAATGGATTCTTCAGGTACACGCTTCCGTCTTCTTCTTCTTCTTCTTCTTCTCTTCTTAATCTAGTTATGAGACGGTTCAAGGTTTGATGGATCATTTATGTCCAACATTGGATTCACCATTTAAACATTTAATTATTTAATTAATGATTGACAACTATAATTTTATAATCAAGATTTTATCTGTATTTTTTACCCATAGTATTTGTTAGGATATTGAGATACTCCCTCCGTCCCGTCCGACTTAGGACATTCACTCCCGACACGGAGATTAAGGAATACTATTATAATATTAGGAGAGAGAATGAGTGGAGGATGTGTTGTGAGTGTGAAAAATTAAATAGGAGAGAGAATGAGTGGAATAAATAGTGATGGGATTATTGTTGTGAGTATGACAAGTGGGTCCCATTTAATATAAAATAATATAAAAGTAATATAAATTTTCCATTTTGGGCCGTCTTAAGTCGGGTGGGACGCCCAAAATGGCAAAACGTCCTAAATCGGACGGGACGGAGGGAGTATCATTAAAAAAGTTAGCTAAGTTGGATCCTCATTTACCATTTGCCTAAAGTCACAAATAAATATCACAAAATGAAGCATCATAATTTGTTGTTACGTTTAATTAGAGTGTGACGGGTTCATAATCAATGGAATCAATAATCAATGGAATCAATAAAATGTTATCACGTCATTTTGTAATCATATTTTTGTTAACTTTTTTTTTCCCGCCCGTTTCAATTCAAAAATGTGTGATAGGAGGAGTCCACCATAGTAGAGAAAACTCAGCCCAAGGAAATACTATAAAATTTGTCCCGACTCTCTGAATTACTATTTAAAACAATGTGTGCCCTATTGAGAATAATAATGTTGTGTATTGTGTTAAGGCCCGTATTGCTATTTAGGCCCATTTACTTATTCCTTCGCTGTAACTCCATAACTTAAATTGGATTGTATTGTGTTAAGGCCCGTATTGCTATTTAGGCCCATTTAGATTATTATAAGTTACTCCGTTACTAATTACTCTCCCGTTTCAAACTACAAAAGTTTTCATTTTTGACGTTCCATTAGAAGTTATGGTTTAATAAATAATAAATTTTTAATAATATTTCTTTATTCAACCTACCCACAAACGCACACTCACACTTAACGGTTAGTGGCCAACTTGTAATATTTTTTGTAAATGTTAGAACATGTGTTGCCATGTGTCATTCCCTGTGTTTTGTCAAACCAGTGTTGCCACTGGTGTTGTCATTTGGATTTGGCAACACCAGAATAGTTACTGTATTTTTTACAAATAATAATGTGTAAATTAATGTTTAAATATCAGTTGTTAGTCTGCTATTTGTGAGCTTGAACATGTCAACATAAAGTGCCCAGGCGTGATTCACAAAGGAGATGAGAAAATTACATATAAACACATTGTTTATATGTTTAATTAGTGACAAAGTAAAAGAGCTATTGGTTAGCTATTCAGGGGGAGATTAGGATAGAGTACAAGGTATCTACAGTAGAGGTGTACAAGCAAGAGAAGTCATGAAGACCAAATCTTCTACAATTGAGGCGAATGGGAGCTAAAATCAAGGAACAAATTCAAGGCTGTTTATTTGATCATTTTGAGTAGGCTCCAAGTTTTTGAGACCTATATATAGTGCAGTCGATCAGCTTGAGTGATCATCCAATTCAGAAGACACAAATCTGCACAAGAAAAGAATTCTGCTCTTCAGTGTCGCCATTCAGTGTTGGCAACACTTTGTCCAACACTCGAGAGTTTCACATATATTTTTTTATTTTCGTGAGGTTTTGAGTGTTAATATTCAGAGAGAGTTCTTTATTTATTGTTCATTCAGTTAATGATTATTTATCATTAAGGGAACTTCTTCGACCTTGTATTGAATTCATTATATATAGAAAGTTCTTGCCCTCCTGGCACCCATCAAGTTATATATTTATATAACTTGATAAAAATATAATTCTTGTGTATTGTTATTTACTTTCACTGCAAATTAGATTTATTTCTATTTATTTGTTGTTTTCAAATTGGTGTGTGTTGTTGTTAGTGTTGCCGACACTAAGGACAACACTTGTGAGTTTCGTCTCACTTTTGCTAAGCCATAGACAATTTCAATTGGTATCAGAGCCTAGCACTTGATATACTAAGTGTTTTGATCCTTTTGTCATGGCTTATGATCCTGCTAACCCTAATCAAAAGAGGTTACCGATTTTAGATGGATCAAATTTTGCTTATTGGAAGATTCGCCTTCGCTCGCATATCAAATCAATTGATCTTCGAGCTTGGCGATCTATTTTAAATGGTTATTCTGTTCCAATGCTTCCTCCGAATGACGATGATGACGTTCAAGTCAAACCTGAATTCGAGTGGACAATTGAAGAGAATAATCTTGCTAGTTTCAATGAAAAGACACTAAATGACATCTATGAATAAGTTGACATGCATATGTTCATACTCATTCAAAATAGTCTCTCTGCAAAAGATGCTTGGGATACTTTACAAAGATTTTGTGAAGGAGATGGTAGTGTCCGAAAAACAAAACTTAGGGGTCTTACTAGTAAATTTGAAAGATTAAGAATGGGTGAAAACGAAGACATTTCGTCTTATTTTGAAAAGTTGATTGATATTTCAAATGCTTGTCAAGTATTAGGATAACCTTTTACAAATAAACAACTTGTTTTAAAAGCCATTCATACTCTTCCCGAACGTTTTAATATTAAAGTTTCAGCTATTGAAGAGGCCCATAATCTTTCAACTATGGACATTAATTCCCTGATGAGTATTCTAAAGAGTTTTGAATTGATTTTGAATGAACAAACCGAGGCTTCAAAAGGCAAAAACATAGCTTTAAAAGTCGAATCTTCGGACACATGTGTGGATGATGAAGATGAAGCCTTCGAGAAATTAGATAAGAACACTAGTGTAGCTTTACTTGCAAAGAAATATAGTTTCATGCTTAGAAAATTTAACAATGTGCAGGTGAAAGCTAAGTACCAATAATCCAAAACGTCAAGTTTTGTGCCAAGAAGAGTCCCCCCTCCGAACCAAAAATACACCTTACCTAGACGTGCATCCTCGGAAAAGTCTCGATCCGATCCTAAATACATTGAATCTATTCAATGTCACGCTTGTTTCGATTGGGGTCACTATGCCAATGAATGTGCTAATACATTGAGAAAGTTGGGCAAAAATATGTGGGTGTCTCTTAGTGATGGAGAGGAGGAAGGAACGAAAAAAGATGAAAATGACGAGAAAGTGGTTATGTTAGCCACGCTAGGGAGCTGCCTTCGACTGAAGGTGTTGCCTCAAGTGTTGTCCAGAATATGACAACATCTGTCACAACACTTATGACTTCTCCAGAAAGTGTTGCCTCAAGTGTCGTCCAGGAAATGGCAAAACTTGACACAACACTTAGCAGGTATGATTCTTTAAATGATATTTGCTTGCATGGTTCTGTAGATCTAAATCCAGAGGAGTCTATAGAGGATGAACTTAATAAAGGTAGCTCATTAATGAGTTAAAAAATCTCTATAAGTCTCTCCTCGTAGAATGGAAAAAGGAGAACAAGATGGTGGTATTCTTGAAAAAGGAAAATCATGATCTTAAAGACTTCTTGACTCGGCTAGAGGTTCAACTCAGTAGGAGAGATTTGGATCTTGATAAACTCAAGGCCAAACTCAACCTAGCCGAATCTACTTTCAAAAAACTCAACACGAGTTCATCCAAATTGGATGAGATACTCAACTTGAGTAAGCCTCTTAAAGCTGGTCTTGGGTTCCAAGAATCACTAGAAAATATTACTTCTTCCTTGTTTGATGTTGAAACTAAAAATTGTTTTGTAAAAGAACAAGTCAAGGAAAAGGGTAGTACTTCTAGTGATACTTCTGATCAAACCATTGAGTGTGAATACTGTCACAAACCTGGACATAAAAAATCAAATTGCTTTATTCTTAAAAAAAAATGTCCAGTTTGCAAGTGTTGCCTCAAGTGTCATCAAAATCTTAGGACAACACTCGAGACAACACTGGTGGACAGAAGTTCAGATTTTCAAAAAGGCTTGGTTACCCAAAGAAAAACTGAAATGCTATGTTGTGTACTCTGCTTTAGGGACTAACATTTCAGGTGCTTGGTACTTTGATAGTGGTTGTTCACGTCACATGACGGGAACAAGATCATTCTTAAAAGAGTACCAACCTATTCAAGGAGGCTCAGTGACTTATGATGGTGAAGGCAAGAGTGAAATAATTGGAAAAGGAACACTGAATATTGTTGGTTTTCCTCCTTTAAAAAATCTCTTGCATGTAGATGGTCTACTTGCTAATTTAATTAGCATTAGCCAATTATGTGATGACAATTTGGAGGTAAAATTCAATAAAAATACATGTGAAGTGTTTGATAATACTAACTTTTGTGTCATGACTGGAACAAGATCGAGTGATAATTGCTACCTTGTTGGCAATAAACAAGTATGCAATTTGACGAAACTTGATGACATAAGATTATTGCATCAAAAGTTAGGTCATTCTCATTATAGAAATCTTGAGAAGATTATCAAACTCAATGCGGTCAAAGGTGTTCCTAAATTAAACCTCAAAGACACCATGTTGTGTGAGGATTGCCAAAAAGGTAAGCAGACTCGTGTTGCTCACAGTGTTGGACAACACAATGAGCAACACTCAGGAACAACACATTGTTTTCAACTTTTACATATGGACTTCATGGGTCCTATTGAGGTAGAAAGCTTGGGAGGTAAGAAGTATGTTTATGTTATAGTTGATGATTTTTCTAGGTTTACATGGTTCTATTTTTTAAGAGAAAATCTGAAACTTTTGATAAATTTAAACACTTATTTTTCAAAATCAAAAACATATTTTGTTCACCTATTTTTCGAATAAGGTCAGATCATGGTAGAGAATTTGAAAACAACTCCTTCTCTACATTTTGTAGTAAAAAGGGGATACACCATGAATTCTCATCTCTCAAAACACCACAACAAAATGGTGTTGCTGAAAGAAAAAAAGGACTTTGTTAGAGATGGCTCGTGTTATGCTAATTGCTAAAAATATTTCTAAAGGGTTTTGGACCGAAGCATTAAACACAGCTTGTCACACTACGAATAGAGTTTTCTTAAGACCCGGTACTACTATGACACCCTATGAGATTTTAAATGGAAAGAAACCCACTGTTCACTATTTCCACGTATTTGGGTGTTTGTGTTATATTTTAAATGACCGAAAATACTTAGGAAAACTAGATTCAAAGAGTGACAAAGCTATCTTTCTTGGCTACTCTCAAAACAGTCATGCTTATTGAGTCTATAATTTGAGGTTAAAAGTGATTCAAGAGTCAGTAAATATTGAATTTAACGATTACTTGAGTGCCACAGGAGAACCAGCCGAAGATATACCTCTGACATTGCTGGAAGAAGTTGAACAACGGGCTGGAACAGAAACTGGATCAACCAATACAGCCACATATTTTGGTGGTGCCCCGAGTGTTACCCCTGAAATGGTAACACATGAGGCAACACTGGAGGGCAGAACAGTGGCTGAAAATGCTGAAAGTAGTGACTCAGAAGAAGAAGAAGATGGATTGGTGTACCATCAAGGCAGGAGAGATCCCCCAGCACGAATTAGAAATTATCATCCCATTACTCAGGTAATTGGTGATGTTAATGAAGGGGTTCGAACAAGAAATAATGAGCCAGTTGACTATAGAGATATGGTAAGGTATGCGTGTATGTCCTCCACATACTCCAAGGTAAAACACTCATGTTTCGTTTCTACACTTGAACCTAAAAATGTGATTGAAGCTTTAAAGGATAATTTCTGGATACAAGATATGCAAGAAGAGCTTGAACAATTTACCCGAAACGAGGTTTGGTGTTTAGTTCCACGTCCTTTACATACTAATATAATTGGAACTAAATGGATTTACAAAAACAAATCTGATGAATTGGGTAACATTGTTCGTAATAAAGCTCGTCTTGTGGCTCAAGGCTATACACAAGTGGAAGGAATTGACTTTGACGAAACCTTTGCATCTGTGGCTAGAATTGAGTCAATAAGACTTCTTCTTGCTATAGCCTGCTATCTTAAAATCACATTACACCAAATGGATGTTAAAGCGGCTTTCTTGAATGGGTACTTAGATAAAGAAATTTATATTGAGCAACCTAAAGGGTTTGAAGACCCATTCCACCCAGACCATGTATACAGACTTGATAAAGTCTTGTATGGCTTGAAACAAGCTCCTCGTGCATGATATGGGCGCCTAACAAGTTTTCTTCTTGAATATGGATTTGTTAGAGGCGAAGCCGATTGGACATTGTTTATTCTTAGAAAAAACAAAGAGCTTGTCATTGCTCAAATCTATGTTGATGACATTGTTTATGGATCCACATCTAAAAATTGTTTGCAAAATTTTGTGGAAGCTATGACATCAACTTTCGAAATGAGCATGATAGGTGAACTTAATTGTTTTTTAGGATTGCACGTAAAACAGTCAGATGATGGAATCTTTATCTCTCAGAGCAAGTATGCAAAAAGTCTGGTGAAAAAAATTGGATTGGAGAGTGCAAAGAGCTCAAAAATACCTATGGAATCATCCCTTAAAGTAGCCAAAGATCAGGCAGGGGAGGATGTTGACCCAACTCTCTATAGATCCATGATAGGTAGTCTTCTGTATCTTACTGTCAGTCGTCCCGATATTATGTTCAGTGTAGGTGTGTGTGCTAGATATCAGTCTGCTCCTAAAATTTCTCACCTAAATGCTGTCAAGAAAATCATTAAGTATGTGTCCGGGACTAGTGAATTAGGAATCTGATTCATCAAAGACACTAATACCAACTTGATTGGCTTTAGTGACTCTGATTGGGCAGGGGATATAGATGATAGAAAGAGCACTAGTGGGGTTGTTTTTTCTTGGATAATAATCTTGTATTGTGGTACAGTCGCAAGTAAAAGTGTGTCTCTCTCTCGAATGCTGAATCTGAGTATGTAGCAGCCGGGAGTTGTTGTTCACAGTTAATATGGTTAAAATATATGCTTGACGACTATGGTCTGGATAGTAATATCTTGACCATGTATTGTGACAATTTGAGTGCCATAAACATTTCCAAAAACCGTGTACAACACTCACGCACTAAACATATAGATATCCGCCATCATTTTTTGAGAGATTTAGTAGAAAAGGACTTAATCCAAAATAGAGCATATTGATACCAAACATCAACTTGTTGATATTTTGACTAAAGCCTTGGACCATGAGAGATTTTCAAGTTTGAAAAAATCTCTTGGTTTGTGTGTTCTATAAATCTGCTGTTTCAAGTGTTGTCGTCTGTGTGGCCAACACTGACAGCAACACTGTGTATTTGTTGTATATTATATTTAAAAAAAATTAAAGTTTAATCATAATGGGGGCATTTACTGACCTTTTTGTTCTAGTATGTGTATATACTTAAGGTTAACTTTTTTGATAAAATACCCCTTTGTGCTTAAAGTGACAAAGTCACTTATGTTGTTGTTGATATTTGAAAAGGCAAAGCTTGTTAAAATACTCCCAAAGTAACTCGGGGCACGGCGTTCGCTGCGACGATGCTTCCTTGTCAAAACGGGAATATAATGTAGTTGTTTTATACTAAGTATTAGGGACATGGAGCTCGATACCACAGTGTACCCTACTTTAAAGGTATAAAACTTATTACATATAGTTTTACACTTTAATAAACTCGAGGCACGGAGCTCGCTACTACGTTGCTTCCTTGTAAATAAAGAAAGTGTAAAGTTTACTTAAAAATTGCCTAAGAAGTGATAAGTTATATGTTGAAAAAATATCAAGGAGATTTTATTTAAAATGTTGACTTGTGTGTTACGCAACATTGCTAGCAACACATTAGTAGATGCTACATTATTTTTTATTTCTTATTTTTATCTTTATTAATTAAATTTTGAATTTTCAAAAGTCTATTTTTATATATTTAGAGTTTGTGAAATTTAAAAGGTTTTTAGCAAAAATATTTAAATTTTCTCTAACTAAACGTAATTTCGAAATATCTATTTTTCAAAAAGTTCATTCTCTTTTGAATTTTGAAAAACAAAATTTTATGGGTATTTCAAAAATTATTTTTAGTTATTATATATTTAAAAAAATCAGTTTTTTTAAAAAAATGGCCGGATAAACAGTGTTAGTTTGTTGGGATAAAGGATTTAATTTGAGTTGAATTTGTCAAATCAACTAAAATCACTCACTATTCACTCATTTAATTACTCCCCTCCTAAACCCTCTTCCTCACTTTCTCTCTCACCTTGTCTCTCTCTCTAAACATAAACCCTCCTTCTCCCCTGTTCCTCGTCGTCCCAAAATTCACCATGGCGAGCCCGTCTAAATCCTCCCAAATCACGTCCCCCATGGACATTTCTCCTCTCGCCCCTTCTAGTGTCGCTTCGAATGTCGCCATTCCAATGAAGACATCTCCGACGACACTCTCAGCTACACCGTCCATCTCTCCTAGTTTGGACATCATTGTCTATAACCCCCTTCCAATTCCAACTCCTATAAGCCTTCCTAAAGCTACTCCTTCGCTTGAGCTTACCTTTGCACCCCAAAAGAAAACCAAGAAAAGAAAAGTTTTTTATGCTACTTCGTCATTTAGGGGTGGAGTTCGTCGACAATCAGAGAGGATTAAGACCTTGTTCAGGTCTAAAATTCCATCAAACACAGCTGATGATCCAGTCGATGTGGAAGATAGCTCAAGCTCCTCTCTCAATATTTCGTCCGAGGAAGGTTCGGACCCAATTTTCAAAGAAACCAAGGAGCCTTCGTCTACTTCAGATGATGATGAGGAAACCTGGCTTGAGGATGAAGAAACCCTAGCACAAGCTCAGTTTAGGGTGGCAAAAAGACAGAAAGTTCAGAAGAGTGTTGCCCCAAGTGTTGCCAATCCAATGGCAACACCTGAGACAACACCAGCAGCCAAGTTCAAACCATAGTCAAGCTCTCCATCTTATTCTCCCATCTCCTGGCCTGAGGTAACAACCACTACTCACTCTCAAGAGTCTAAATCAGATTATGAATCATTTGAATATTATGAACGTCCATTCCTATCCGATGAGTTTTATTGTGAATCCAACTTAGATAAGTGGGTTCAAGACTCGAATAAGAGGATTTTGAATGAAAGGAACATCAATGTGATTCAGTTCAGAATTCTAGGGGTGTACCAATTTTTGAAGGATAGAAACTTTTTGCCTACTGTTACTAAGGTTTCAGTTTATGTCGAAAGCGTGGTTAGGAACTTTTTTGCTCATCTAAGGGAGGACATAGATGATAGAAACACTCCTCATTATGGAAATATTTTTGTTAGGTGTAAAATTTATGATTTTAATCCCTCTGTCATCAACAAATCTTTTGGCCTTCCTAGTATCGAAGATGAGTGTTTGGATGTCGAACCTAATACCCTAGCTAGCTTTCTGACTGGTGGGAGAGTTTCTGTGTGGAGTGATCATTTCAAAGCAACCCATCTTTCATCTCTGTTTAGTGTTCTTCATAAAATTTGCATCACAAATTGGTTACCAACTGCAAATGAGAACACAGTTACTTTTGAGCAAGCATCTTTGTTATATAAATTGGGTAACAAACAGAGAATTAATTTTGGAAGATTGGTTTTTGCTCACCTAGCTGCATGGGCCAAAAAGAAGAAAACCTCCTCCTTCATTTTCCCTTCCTTCATATATAATGTCCTTGTGTTTCAAAAGCTTAAACCATGAAATGCGGACAACATCCCTGAAAAGCCTGTGATTTATAAAATTAGCAAGAATTTTACTGAAGGAGATAGGCACAGAGATTTGCCCTGGGTTTTGGTTACAACAGCTGCTCCAACTGCTGCCCCTGCTACCAGTGTGGCCCCAAGTGTTGCCCCTGAAATTGGCAACACTCCAGGAAACACTGCTCCTGCTGTGTTAGATGCTGCTATGGTACTGAATTTTTTCAATAGGCAAGTGAAGCATATCGACTCAGTTATGCAGGGGTGGTTGGATATGCGGTCAGACATGATGAATATGGTGAAATTGATTTCTTCCAAAATAGGGAGAGATCAATCAAGACCAAGGCGTGATAGAGCTGATGAAGCTGGACCTAGTGGCACGAATGTAGCTGAGGGAGGTGAAGAAGAAGCTGGTAATGCAGAAGGTTGAATGGTTCGAAAGGTTGTTTGATTTGTTGGTTGGTTTCAAAAACAATTTTATTTGTTTTAATTTGGTTTGTGATGTTTAAACAATTTTATTTCTGTTTTTTTTTCTCTTTGTTTCGGCTGAAATTTTCTTCAAACTTAGATAGTTGGTTTTGCTAACATTTGGGTGGTTGTTTGAAGTTATTAATAATTATTTTGTTTAGTTATTAATTTCGTAATTAAGGGGGAGTTTAAATAGTTTAGGAGAGAGATATATATATATGTGACTATGTTTGCCTGGAGGTTGATGTTGCCACTCTTGTGAGTGTGATACTTTGGTTGAAAAATATCTTAACATTGTCTGAAGGTTGATATTGTCACTAATGAGGTTGTGGCATTTTTTTTAATTTTTAGTTAAGTATGACTAACTGTTTTTAAAAAGAACATCACGTTGGATTTTGTGAAGAAATCGGTAACTAAGGGGGAGATTGTTAATGTTAGAACATGTGTTGCCATGTGTGTCATTCCCTGTGTTGCCAAACCAGTGTTGCCACTGGTGTTGCCACAGGTGTTGCCATTTGGATTTGGCAACACCAGAATAGTTACTGTATTTTTCACAAATAATAATGTGTAAATTAATGTCTAAATATCAGTTGTTAGTCTGCTATTTGTGAGCTTGAACAGGTCAACATAAAGTGCCCAGGCGTGATTCACGAAGGAGATGAGAAAATTACATATAAACACATTGTTTATATGTTTAATTAGTGACCAAGTAAAAGGGCTATTGGTTAGCTATTCAGGGGGAGATTAGGATAGAGTACAAGGTATCTACAGCAGAGGTGTACAAGCAAGAGAAGCCATGAAGACCAAGTCTTCTACAATTGAGGCGAATGGGAGCTAAAATCAAGGAACAAATTTAAGGCTGTTTATTTGATCATTTTGAGTAGGCTCCAAGTTTTGGAGGCCTATATATAGTGTAGTCGATCAACTTGAGTGATCATCCAATTCAGAAGACACAAATCTGCACAAGAAAAGAATTCTGCTTTTCAGTGTCGCCATTCAGTGTTGGCAACACTTTGTCCAACACTCGAGAGTTTCACATATATTTTTATATTTTCGTGAGGTTTTGAGTGTTAATATTCAGAGAGAGTTCTTTATTTATTGTTCCTTCAGTTAATGATTATTTATCGTTAAGAAAACTTCTTCGACCTTGTATTGAATTCATTATATATAGAAAGGTCTTGCCCTCCTGGCACCCATCAAGTTATATATTTATATAACTTGATAAAAATATAATTCTTATGTATTGTTATTTACTTCCGCTGCAAGTTAGATTTATTTCTATTTATTTGTTGTTTTTGAATTGGTGTGTGTTGTTGTTAGTGTTGCCGACACTAAGGATAACATTTGTGAGTTTCGTCTCACTTTTGCTAAGCCATAGACAATTTCATTTTTGAAATGTTATATCTTATTATACTATCAATTTCTATCCAATTTACTTTACTTTTTCAATTATAATATATGTTTGCTTAGTTTTTTTTATCAAATAATAAAAACTAATTCGACAAAGAATGATAGAGATAGTAAGTTGTAATTTTAGAAGAGTGGACCACGTTATGATATATCATCGAATGATTACAATATTGAAACTTTAAATGAGTCAGATTTTAAGATATCAATTATGCATTTATTTCATGGTTGTTTGTATATGTATAATATTAATTAATGAAATGTCTTCAAGTTTGAGATTCCACCTTAAAACCAATTGGTGCAAAGGAAAGTGGATCAGGATCTTTATATGTTACATTCCTTTCTCACTTAACTTAAATCAAATATTCATTTATTGTTTTGAATTCAAATGCTTGTTAAACAATTTTGAGTCTTAAACTATTATCAATAGCTTTCTGAATTTACATGTTTGATCATACTTCTAAGTGGGACAAACAAAGAGACATATTTTCTTTTCTTTCCTAAAAAGGACTGGACTCAATGGTCAAATTTGAAAATTTTGAAATTTTTACGTTACTTTATTGCATTTTTTAAAGTTTTAAAAGAAGTATTATGTTTGAGTTATTAATTTTTTAAGGATGATGTAGTATTTATTTATAGTTTTTTTTTGTACATAATAATATTGCATCCAACTATTTATTCATTTGTTTTTGTATTTTTTTAAGTCAAGCTGCACATTTTTAAAGTATACTCCATCCGTGAAATAAATCCATTGCGGAGTGAAATTTTCTTACAGATTATTACATTTTCTGGTTATTTACCTCATTGCAATTGAATCACACACACACACACACACACACACACACACACACACACACACACACACACATATATATATATATATATATATAGGGTCACGCTTCAATGAGAACTGTTTAAAATGAGAATCGTGAGAATCACTTGTATACACTTATATACAGTAGATATTTAGCTACTGTATACATATACAATAGACTGTATACAAATACAATAGATACTTAGCTACTGTATACAAGTGTATACGTGTGGTTATACACTTGTATACAGTAGATACTTAACTACTGTTTACATATACAGTAGACTGTATATGTATACAGTAGCTAAGTATCTACTGTAGACAAGTGTATACAAGTGGTTCTCACAGTTCTCATTTTGTTATGGTTTTCATTTGAGCACCTACCTATATATATATATATATATATATATATAAACTTTTAGGACCAAGTGAAAAATATGAGAATATGCTTATTTAAACATATATGAAGTGGAGTATACATTTAGGTTAATTTCATAATTCCTCTTAGTTATATACTCCCTCCATTTCATCTTATAGTTTTTTTTAAAAGGTTATCCCATTTTAAAGTTCAAAACTCAAAAATAAAAAAATTATAATACTTTTTTATTCAATGGATCTCACATGTCATAATTGCAACAATTATCCACTAATTATATCATATCTCACTTTCTCTTTTCTAACCACTTTCTATATTCAAAACAACTTACTTCACTTATAATAGTTTTATATAAAAATATGTATAATATTTTCTTTTATATCAATTTTATAATTTCTTTCATATAATATACAATTTGTTTTTATAAGCGTGATGAAAAATAATTATTTTGGGAGATTAAGAAAATAAAATGAGAAAAACTTAAGAAAAGAAAAAGCACAATAAGAAAGTAAGTAAATTGTTTAAAATGGATTTAAGGGCACGTAGTCAATTGATTAATTTAAAAAGACATTAAAGAGTGTAGTGGATAGGCAAATTTGATGCATTTATATTCTTAAAAAAATGTAAAGTGATATAAAAATAGCATTTGTATGTTGTTTTTTGAGAAACAAAATCATATTTATCGTCTCTCACAAGCTCAATCACATATTTTCCGACTCAATCAATATATTAATCAACTCATTATTAGTATGACTTTCAAATATGTCTACCTCTGAGATACCTTACCTAAAATGAATGTAATAGACAATTTATATGGGTAAAATTAGTACTTTCTTAATACTTCTCCTTCTCAAGAAAAGAAAAAAGCACAATAAGAAAGTAAGCAAATTGTTTAAAATGGATTTAAGGGCACGTAGTCAATTGATTAATTTAAAAAGACATTAAAGAGTGTAGTGGATAGGCAAATTTGATGCATTTATATTCTTAAAAAAATGTAAAGTGATATAAAAATAGCATTTCTATGTTGTTTTTTTAGAAACAAAATCATATTTATCGTCTCTCACAAGCTCAATCACATATTTTCCGACTCAATCAATATATTAATCAACTCATTATTAGTATGACTTTCAAATATGTCTACCTCTGAGATGAGTAGGTCTGCTGAGAAACGCGTTTCTCCATAACTATGGAGAAACGCGTTTTTAATAGCCAGAAGCTATACGTTTGATAACCAGAAGAAAATTTCTGGATATCAGTCTCAAAGGGTTCTGGATATCCAGAAGCTTTGGAACGGATATCCAGAAGCCTTTGGGCGGATATCCATAAAAAATGGATTTGAAGCCAAATCCAAGGCCAAGACCAGAAATTGATTATTGAAGGTTTCTGGATATCCAGAAACCTTCAAATGTATATCCAGAAACCATCAAATAAATATCCAGAAACATTTTGAAAGTTTCTGGATATTCATTTTGAAGGTTTCTGGATATCCAGAAACCTTCAAATGTATATCCAGAAACCATCAAATGAATATCCAGAAACATTTTGAAAGTTTCGGATATCATTTTGAAGGTTTCGGATATCACTTTCATAAGCTTCTGGATATCCTTTCAAAGGGTTCTGGATATCCAGAATCTTTGAGACTGATATCCAGAAGTAACCATGGGACAAGGTCATGGACAATACAAAAAGTTTCTGGATATCCTTTCAAAAGGTTCTGGATACCCGTAACCCGTTTCTCCATAACTTATGGAGAAACGCGTTTCTCCCTAGATTTTACGCTTTGAGATACCTTACCTAAAATGAATGTAATAGACAATTTATATGGGTAAAATTAGTACTTTCTTAATACTTCTCCTTCTCAAAATGAATATCTAATTTTCATTTAATTCTTAGATTGTATTTTTTCGCTAGATGAATGTCCAACTTTCATTTCAAGAGATTTTATGAAAGTTTAAATTTAACAATTTAGGAACATAAGTGCATAAAACACTTTCAAAAATAGAAATGTCCAACTTTCATAGTTGTGGTACTTTCTCCGTCCCCCTATAAATTATACATTTGTTATTTATGACGTCTCACTATAAACACTTTCAAAAATAGAAATGTTATAGTATTTTTATTCAATATGACTCACTTATTATACTTACAACAACTATTTAATTAATATTTTATATCCCGTGACGAATTCAGGAATTATTATAGGTGGGGGCAAAAAAAAAATCTTCTTAAAAATCTTATTCAAATTTATCACCTTTATTTTTTGTTTGGTAATATTTAATGAATAAAATAAAAATAATATTAATATAATAACTACTTAAACTCTTGCAACCACTTTGTTGTCATTATTTGTTTTCAATCACTTAGTTAAAATAAATGTAAAATTTGCAAGTATTGAATGAATGATGAAATTGTTTTGATTAAAAAAATATTTATGGATAAATTATTTTGCAAAAATATTATTTATTTTGGATTTTTTTTCCTAAAAATGGTTATTCATCATGAGACAAAAATAAAATTCTCTTATTATTAAATTTTATTGTTAAAAATAAAGATATTAAGTTTCTTCCGTTTTAGTAAAAAAATAATTTTATTGTTAAAAATAAAGATATTAAGTTTATAATTTACCTTATAAACTCACAATATTGCACCATGAGTATATATATATACATTGATTTGAACAAATAATTTGAAAAAAAAAATAATTTAATTTAGGGATGGATAGTGGAGTAGTAATTGCAATTTTTGTTATTTGATGAATAAAAATCATAAAAATACAATGACTAAGAGCATGGTAGTACCAAGGTTCTAAAAAGCGCTAGGCGGATGCTAGGCGGCGGAGCCGGACCTAGCGCCTAGGCGGGGACTAGTCGGGGACTAATCGGGATTAGTCGGGATTAGTCAGGACCTAGGCGGGGCTTAGAACTAGGCGTTGGAGAGGGGCCTAGCACCTAGGCGGGGCCTAGGCGCCCTTAGGCGGGGTCTTTTAGAACAGAGGGTAGTACGTGCTTTCATATAAATTAAAGTTTAATTTATTCATTAAATAATACTTCATTATTTTTCAAAGCTTTCAATCAACATTACATGCCAAAAAAATTAAAAATAAAATAAAATACATCCTATCAAAATAAAATGAAAGAAAAGTGTTTGTATTAACATTGATTTATTCAAATAAATATTTTCAAAGAATTAAAATTGATTAACATATAAAAAATAATTATAAATTCATAGTGAAAAAGTGAAAATCCAAAGCTTACCATTTCTTCCGCCAAATCCGTTACTATTGTTGGAATCCATTTCCCCATATCCTCACTTGAATGTGAAAATTCATCACTGGAAGTAAAAAATTCAACTTAATTCCATGGCGTTTTATCGTCTAATGCAAATATAAACATAAACAAAATTTAAAATTTCAACACTTTACATTATGTTCTTATCAATAATTTTAAAATAGGTTCTTATCATGTTAGGAGAAAATCTTGCTAGTTAAATACGCATAAAACTCAAATTTTTACTTTATTTCGTAAGTGTTCAAGCCAATAGGATAATAGAATGATGCCACATGAAATTTCACGTCATAATTACATGTGGCAAACTGTGTGAATAGCAATAGTCTCTCCTATATAATATATATAGATTTTATTTATTTTTTCTAAAATTATTAATATTTGTTTTTTGAAGTTACTCAACTCTCTCATATTAATTATCATTTCTAATTGGATTATATAATAATTTGGTTCCTAAACTTGTCACTTTTTATTAATTTGGTCACTCATGAATATTTTTTATTAGTTTGGTCCCTTATGTTGACAATTTTGACAGTGTGCCCCTTATGTCCATGAAATATTTGGAAATACCAAGAATACCCTTGCACTATATATTAATTTGGTTGTTAAACTTGATACTTTTTATTAGTTTAGCCCCTTTTGATGTTTTTTTTATTGACTATTATCTATGTTTTTTCTGATTTTAACACATGCATATTCAAAAATGTCCTTACTATTAAATTGATGATGAATTTTCATTATTTGATAATAAATAATAAAAATAACATTTTGGTTCAAAAATAACGTGAATCAATTGAAACATATTTATAATTGCCTAACTTGAATCGTATAGATTTCTCGAATTTTTTCTCAAATAATCCTTTTTTTACTTTTTTATTTACCAAAATGACTCACTGTTCAAACTATTGCCCAGAATGTCTATTTTTTTGAAAATCGCTACACCGTGTAGCGAGTTTGATTAGGGTTTGTCAAAACTCGCTACACCGTGTAGCGAGTTTAGGGTAATTAAGTTTGGCCGTTTGGAAATTAATTAGGGCATTTAATTAACATAAACTCGCTACACCGTGTAGCGAGTTTTGACAAACCCTAATCAAACTCGCTACACGGTGTAGCGAGTTTGACTTGGGTCCGAAATCCCTTTTTTTCTTATTTTATTTAATTCTTCTCTTCTCTTTCTTCTTTCTTTCTATATATATTATATTTTTATATATATATATATATATATATATATATATATATATATATATATATATATATATATATATTATTTATATATATATGAAATAATAAATTAGAAAGAGGAAGTCCCTTTAAAAGTCCTCTCACTAAGAGAGGTCCCAAAGGAACTTGAAAAACAATGAAGATGAAATTTTGTTTTTCCCACCATCTCTAAATTCAAATATTTTTTGTGTTTTCCACATAGATGTATCCTACATTTTTTAAATCTTTCTTCTACTATAAATAGATGATTCATCTTCATTGTTTTTCAAGTTCCTTTGGGATCTTTCTTAGTGAGAGGACTTTTAAGGAAACTTCCTCTTTCTAATTTATTATTTTATATATATATAAATAATATATATATATATATATATATATATATATATATATATATATAATATATATATAGAAAGAAAGAAAGAAGGAAGGAAGAGAAGAGAAGAATAAAATAAGAAAAAAAAAAGATTCCGGACCCAAGTCAAACTCGCTACACCGTGTAGCGAGGTTAATTAGGTTTGACCAAACTCGCTACACGGTGTAGCGAGTTTAGGTTAATTAAATGTCCTAATTAATTTCCAAACGGCCAAACTTAATTACCCTAAACTCGCTACACGGTGTAGCGAGTTTTGACAAGACCCAAGTCAAACTCGCTACACGGTGTAGCGATTTTCAAAAAAATAGACATTATGGGCAATAATTTGAACAGTGAATCATTTTGATAAATAAAAAAATAAAAAAGATTATTTGAGAAAAAATTCTTTTAATCTAGCCGACAAATCCATAGAGGAACTATACAATTTAGACCTTTAAAAATAAAACATAGGAGTATTAAAGACGTGAACCCTACATTTGCTGGCCATTTTGCTCCAACTAAAGTGGCGCATTTACTAAACCCCTTCATCCACCATTGGTCCATTGCATACCTACCCGCACATAATGCAATAAAACAAATATGGCTACTCGCAGGGTCGGTTCAAGAGGCTGGCAGGGTGGGCACCACGCCCAAGGGGTGGGTCAGAACGGGCGATCGCTCAGGGCCCACGCCAGTTAGGAGCACAAGTTTTATGTCCAGTATATTGTATAACACTTGTATATTTTACTAATATGAAATATTAGTGCAAAATAATTTAATAAGTAATGTGTTGATTTGATGATAAATGTGTTGATTTGATTGTAAGTGAGCAATGACTAAATAGCTAAATACAGTAGGAGATAAGTTTGAGCTCAAATAATTGAGGCCCCAATTCTAAGTTATCTTTACAAGTCTTATAAATTTATTTTTATTTGTATTTTATCTCTAAATTATAAGATTAAATTTTAAGTATTCGTGAAGTATGTGTTGTAAGTATGAAAAGTAAAGTAGTAAAGAAAAATTGGATAGTGAATAGTAATTGGATTGTTTTTTTTTTTTTACACACACACACAGAGAAGCGCCTAGAAAATTCTAGGGAGAGAAAGACTTCCCTCTAACATCTGGGGGGGGGGGATCGAACCCATGACCTCCAGGTTGGAAGCTCGAGCTCACTGCGCCAAAGCGAATGGCACGATGGTTAGTAATTGAATTGTTCTTGTAAGTGTGACAAGTAAGTCTCATTGAATAAATAATTACTATCAAGTTTTCATTTTTAAATTATAACAATTGTTATGAGAAATTCAAAAAAGAAAGAAGTAACATTTATTATGAAACGGAGAGTATGTTTATAAGGTTCAATATCTTAAGATCTAATATATTTAGTTTGAATCATAATTTTATTTATATATAACTCATTGAAAATCATAATTTTTTAAAATCTATTTATAGATTTTTTTTCTTCGATTTATAGATTATTGATTATGATTTTATAACCTTGCATTTGTGTTATCTACAATCCAATGCATTTATATTTATATTTATCTATAAATTTATTAATTATAAGTTTAAATCTATTTATAAATTTTAGTTTTACATAACATCTATCTTGGTTTCCCTTTCACTGGATCAAATAAAATAAATAAATTTGTCATACATAATTTCTGTTTCATATTTATTGTTTTCATATGTTTATAGTACTTCTTTTTTAATTTCATCTTGCGTAATCGGTAAATATCTTTCAAATTTGAAGAAATAAAATAATTTTTCTGAAATTTCATTGTAATTTTTTTATCTATAACATTAACATATCAATTATAAATATTTTCATATTCAATTTACACATATTCTCAATTTTTAAATGTTAGTTTAATTTTATTTTTCTTAATGATTAAAGCGAGAAAAAAATATAACAAATAATTAAATAGAATAAAGTTATAAAAATTTGAACAACTAATGAACATATATACATTATCGTATTATACTATAATACTATTTTTAATGATATATAGATATATGTGTGTACCTATATAAAGTCATTAGGGCCCATTATTTAGTTTCGTCCCGGACCTACGAAACGCTAGGAACGGCCCTGATGGGCACCTGCCCAGAACAACAGGCCTTGGTAAATGGGTCATTAAATTTTATAGTTATGTACTCCATCCGTCCTCCAGATACTTCATCAAAATGATGAAGCATGTAAATTAAGAAAAGTAATAAGTGGGAGAAGAGTTGTGAGAGGAAAGAAGTGAGTGAATATGACAAGTGGGACCGACAATTTAAATATGTGAGAGGAAAAAGTTAGTGGATATGACAAGTGGGTCCCACAATTTAAGTACTCCCTTCGTCCCATAAAACCTTACATATTTTGAGCGTCCTACTTTAAAGTCACACTTTTCTAAAAAGGAAACTTTTTAATACTTCTTTATTCATGGGACCCACTTGTCATACTCACAACAACTATCCACTTACCATTCTCTACCCCTCTTTCTCTCTCCTACCCACTCACAACTCCTACTTTAATAACATTATATATATTCACTTCTTATTTTCCGTTCTCAACAATAAATGAATAACCTAATGTGGGACGGAGGAAGTACTCCCTCCGTCCCAACAATTACTTCCACTTTTTTAAAAATCACGCAAATTAAGGAAATGGGAGGGAAGTAAAGATGTGAGTGTAATTTGAAAATAGGAGAGAGAATGAGTGGAGAGAATAGTAAATTATAATAGTGTTGTGAGTATTAAAATAATGAGGAGAGAGAATGAGTGGAAGAAATAGTAAAGATTCCTTTGCCAAAAAAGAAAAGTGGAAGCTATTAGCGGAACACCCAAAATGGCAAAAAGCGAAGCTCTTATTGGGACGGAGGGAGTATGTGAGAGGAAAAAGTGAGTGGAGTTGATAAATGGGGCCCACATTTATTATCATTTTAGGAAAGGTGAAGCTTCTATCGAGACATCCATTTGGATAAAAGATGAAGCTACGAACGAGACGGAGGGAGTATATATTCTATTCGTTTGTTAACTTTGTTTGTTTCTTTGAAGTTAGGTCTTTCTATTCGTCCCTTTCAATTTTTTCCATGTAATTATACAATAATAACGAATAATATAAAATTAGGAATAAAAAGAAATAGTTTTATTTTCAAAATTAATAGGTAAAAAATATTGAAACTCCTTTTTTGTCAACAGGAAAGAAAAAAGGAAAAAACAAAGGAGAGTCAACCAACGAAATGATAGTAATAGAAATTGTTAAAACGGAAGCTCTTGATATGCAAATTTGAAATTGGATCAAGAAAGATAAATGGAACAAACATAACAGAATAATAAATGTGAATAAAAATGGTAAATACTAAATACAGGGAACGAAAAATACAGGGAACGAAAAATTTCAACCCTGCCCTTGCCCGTCTCGTGTGTGTATACACGAGATGTTTTCACTCATCCCGTGTAAATCTACACGAGATATCTCGTGTACATATACACGAAATAAATGTCGTGTATATGCACACGAGATATCTCGTGTAATTTCACACGAGACACATCTCGTGTGGATCCACACGAGACACATCTCGTGTGGATTCACACGAGACATTCCAAGCAATTCCTTCACTGAGTATTTTTTTTTTTATATTGTTTATCTAATTAATCAAGCAATTCCTTCGCTGAGTATTTTTTTTCCCGAAATTTCATAATCAAATTCATCAAATGTTTGTATTAATGTGATGATGATCGGTGTTGATATGGAATTGTGTTTATTAGATATAGGGAGTGGAGAGAATTGGCTGGCCGACGGAAAAATTGAAGAGAATTAGCGGTCGGTAATGTCGTCGTCGGCCATGGAAGGGGGCCTGACGAGGCGACTTTCGCAAAGTGCGGCCACAACAACAAATCGCTCATATCCTACGTGTTGCAACATCGTTCCCTGTATTTGTGGTGGGCAATTGTGGTTGGAAGTTAGGTCATCGGCGAATGGTTTGGCGAGGAAAACTGTGTTTGCGTATAGAGATGTGTTTGCGTATAGAGAGAGAAAGCTCTTTAGGTATATAAATGAATATTTTGATAATTTACATAGTTTCCTGTATTTTTGGTTTCCTGTATTTAACTATATCCATAAAAATATACAAATTTATTTATGTGGTTCACTAACGATATGTTAGCCATGTCAATGAAAAAAAGAAAAATAAATTTAATTAGTATGGAGGCAGAATACAAATTACAAACCTCATAATGTGCATCAGATTTCTAAATGACTGGAAGAGACTAACAAATTAAACAAAGAGAAATTGCATTTTGAACCCCAAAGTTTTGGGGGTTTCTAAGTTATGCCCTATTCTATCATTATTTACAATTTAGGCTTCAAAGTTGTCATTATGTTTGCAATTTAGAGTTTTTAACTATCTTTGCTAGAAAACTCGTTAAATGATCACGTGTCATTAATGTAAGATGTTTTTTTTTAACAAAAACTCTTTCATTGTTGTATTAATTCAAATTAAATTGAATGAAAATGAATAGCCAAAATAGATAATATTAATATACCTAAATATAAAAATAAATGATATTTTATTATAATAACCGTAAATGGGGTTAAAGTAATAAATTTAAAAAGACAAATTTCTTACCCTAAGAACATACTAATTAAGATGCTAAAAACGTAATTAATTTATAAAATACAATTAAAAATATTTTAGCATTTACTTTTCATATTTTTTCATTTTTTAAGCAAGCATTTAAATTTCATAAAAACAGAATATTATAAATTGTTTAAGCAGATTATCCTTCTATTTTTCTAAAAAAAAACATTATCCTTCTCCGAAAGAAATAAAAATTTATACATTGCTTTTAAAGAATAAATATTCCTTTCAAAAATAATAAAATTATTAATTAATATTGTCATTATACAATAAAATTTATTTAATGTTCAACATTTTATCACCAACAATATCATTCCCATATCATCTTGACTGTCGCCAGCATCATCACCACCATCCCAAAAATTAAAAGAAAACCTAGATTCAAAGTCGAAATTTCAAACAAAACCCATATTCAAAAATCGAAATAAAAAATAAAGTCAAACCCTAATTCCAAACTTTAATCAAAACTCAGTTTCAAATCTTATTTAATTTTTAAATCCAGATTCAAATCAGATTTTTTTTTCAAACGCAGAATCAATTCATGTTTTAAACATAGATTCAAATCTAATTTTCAAACTCGTATTTAAGTCTGATTTCTAACCCAGATTTGAAGAGAGGAGAGAGATTCTCGTTTGAGTGAAGTCGTCGTAGTAGTAAAGGAAGGAAGATCGATGAAGAGAAGATCACGTTGGATTCAATGACGTAGTGCCTTTAACGTAGTATTGAGGTGAAGAGGCACAGACGAAAAAGAGAGGCAGAAGGTGTGGAAGGGGAGATATGGTGTAGGATGGCGGGAGTGGGGAACGATGGCGGAGGGAAGGTGTGGGTAGAGATGATCATGGTTGGAAAAATTGGGAAGAAACGCTGAAATTGAAACATAAAAATGAGATATACAGTTAGAGAAAGGTTTTTAATTTAGATTTTCCATTTTGGCTATTTATTTTCATTCAATTTGAATTAAAACAACAATGAAAGATTTTTTGTTCAAAAACATCTTCCGTTAAATGACAAGTGATTTGCACGTGAACATTTAACGAATTTTTCTAACAAAACTAGTTAAAACCCCTAAAATGCAAACAAAATGACAACTTTATAACCTAAATTGTAAAAAGTGATAGAGTAGGACATAACTTAATAACACACCTAAACTTTGGGACCCAAAATACAATTTTTCCATTAAACAATACTCCCTTCGTCCCGTAGAAATAGACACTTTTTTGCTTGACACGGGAATTAAGGTAAAAGGTGAAAAAGGTGATGTGTTGTGAGTGTAGATGGTTGGGTAGGAGAGAGAAAGTGGAGTAAGTGGGTAATGGTTGTGAGTAGAGACAATTGGATTCCATTTCCATTTTGGAAAAGTACAAATTATTGTTGGACGTCCAAAAAGTATCTTTTTATAGATTATCGGGGGACGGAGAGAGTATTGACTGGATTACGATATTAGTATTTCTAGCACGGATCGATAGACTTCGATCACATCATATTTAGAATGGAATACTAGTCCTTGAATATGGGATTAAATAGGCTTTTCCAGATTGAGGTTGACAAGAGTATTCTCCAATCACCAGATTATTCAAATTACTTGGATTATTCGACTATTACGGAATACGAGTAGTAGAGTATTTACACTTTATAGCAATAAACAATAGAGTAAGGTTCTAAAAAGCGTTAGGCGGATGCTAGGCGGCGGAGTCGGGCCTAGCGCCTAGGTAGGGACTAGTCGGGATTATTCGGGATTAGTCGGGGCTGGCGGACTTAACAGGCGTTGGAGAGGGATACGCGCAGGCGAGCCTAGACGCCCTTAAGCGAGGTCTTTTAAAACACTGCAATAGAGTTTAGGAAAATCCCCCAAATTAGTAAATCGTGAACCAGAACGTAACCTAAAATAGAATTTATCAGGCATATGAGCGAGATAGTGTATCGGTTGCATATGCGCTCTCCCATGCACAATCATGAACTCTCGCTAATCCTATGTACTCGCCACACGCGTACGTGCTTACTCTTGCACTAATATTCGTGCACCTATTTGCACGCATAAGATCTATAATCTGATTCGTCGTATTCATTCACATATCAAACCAATTTTCAACAACAAAAGAAATTTAAAACATATAAATTAGGGGTGTTCACGGTTCGAATTGATCCGGATTTTATCAAAATTTCAAAAAAAAGAGGATCGGATCAATTGTTCGGTTTTGCCTAAATTCAGGACCAGGATCAGACCATTACATTACAGGACCGGTCACATTGGTTCGATTCCAATGGTTCGGTCCATGTCCAGTTCCATCGGTTCCACAAGTTACACTACTATATATTTTTTCTAAAGATAAAACATGCAACAACTATTTTTTTCATGAAATCAAAATATAGGACGATTACATAAACAAAGTTCAAATAAAAATATTCAAACATACATCAAATTAACTGAAATAGAGGAACAAAGTTCAAATAAAAAATATAGGACAATTACATTACATAAACAAAAGAGAAAAACATAAACATGATTCAGACCCTAATAACTAAATTCAGATGCAAAATTGTAAGAAAATTGAAAATACGAGTAGATTGGAGGTAGAGACTGAGAAAATAACATCAAAATCTCATTAAATCATTACCTTTTATTGGAGATTTGAGAAGCAAAATAACAGAGTAATGATGTTCTGCAATCTCGCACGAAAAAACAGATCTGCGTCGTAGATTAATTACTTCTGTTACAGCTGCGCCGTCGGTAGAGATCGATGGTGGTGCTGTGGTTGGACAGCTGAGTCGAAATCACGGCGCCGCCATGAAAAATCAATTTGATTTCTAGGGTTGAGAATTGAGATGAAAGAAAGACGAGAGAGGGGAAAAGCGTAGAGAGAGAGAGAGAGGGATAGAAAACCAAACGACGGAAATGAAAGAGATATGATAGGGTTAGGATTTTTGTAAACTTGTAATGCCGCTGGATGGATAATGTTACAGCAAAATTATTTAATTTTTTTTAGAAATTAGGAATTTGAAATTATGAATATATATATATATATATATATATATATATATATATATATATATAATACTCCCTCTGTTCCGGTCGAAAAGACACAAAATCAACCTCGCACGCAAATTAAGGAAAGTGATGTAAGAAAGAGAAAAAAATTTAAATGTTGTGAGTATGAAAAATTAAATAGGAGAGAGAATGGGTGGGAGGAATAGTTAGGAGAGAGAATGTTGTGAGTGTAAAAGTAAAGTATGAGAGAGAATGAGTGGGTGGAATAGTAATAAAAACTTTCCTTTTTGGGAAAGTGCCTTTTTAAATGGGACACCCAAAAAGGAAATTTGTGCCTTTTCGGACGGGACGGAGGGAGTATATACATAATCGGTTCGGTCCGGGTTCGGTCCAGGACCATATACTCCCTCCGTCCATTTACATACTCCCTCCGTCCCGGTAGAAGCGTCGCCATTTTAGGGGTGGCACGCAAATTAAGGAAAAGTGTGGGAAGAAAAAATGTTGTGAGTGTAATTTGAAAATAGGAGAGAGAATTAGTGGAGGAAATAGTGAATTTAAAAAGTGTTGTGAGTGTAGAGGAGAGAGAATTAGTGGAGGGAATAGTGGATGGGTAATAGAATATTAATAAAATATTTCCTTTTTAGGAAAGGGTGACGCTTTAAACGGGACACCCTTTTGGGTAAAAAGTGACGCTTCGGGTGGGACGGAGGGAGTACTTCACACTTTCTATTTTGGGCGTTCACTTACTTACTTCACACTTTGTTTCTTTCCTAAAATGGAAACTTTATATTATTAAAATATTTACCCTACCCCACTATAATTTACTATTCCCTCCACTCATTCTCTCTCCTACATTATTTTAATACTCACAACACCATTATAATTTACTATTCCCTCCACTCATTCTCTCTCCTATTTTACTTTCACACTCACAACACTTTCAATATAATACTCCCTCCTTAATAAACGTGTAAACAGTAACCGTGAACTATGTAAATGAACGGAGGGAGTATATTTTTTCAAAAATCAGGACCAATCCAAATAATCGGTACCATATAAATTTGGGATCAAAATTAAACCAATTCTATTGAAGTGATTCGATTTTCATTGATCTGGTCCGATTCTATCGATCCGATTCAATCCGTCAATTTTTTTGTTCAGCCCTAATATAAATAGTTAAGTGACACTATCATTATTATAGGTAGGACTGTATTTTCCTCACAAAATCATTCATGTGAAGCAAATATTGAATTTAAAATATCAATGCATGATTAAATTATTATAAAAGAAATCTAAGAAAATATTATTAATATATTAAATGATTTGTCAATAATAAATTTTAATTCTTCAGTTTAGTTAATTAAATTATTCATAAATATATTATTATGAATTAATGACGCTATTATGGAAAATAAATTGTTACTATTTTTTTTATTTTTTTTTTGAGACAATGATAAATCCACTAAATTGGAAATGAAGTGATTTAAATTGCCCTATTCAATTAGAATTTAAGTTCCTCTTTCAACTTTAATTGAACTGTAGTGAACACAATCTCACTTTCTATATAAAAACCAGCCTACTCAACACTCAACAGGCGAGCTGTTGAGCCTACTACTGAAATAGCACACACTCACACACAGTAACTGACCAGTACCTACATTACACATACAACACCTCAACTGTGTGAGCAACCTACCGACGGCAACAATGCCCATGATTTCCATCCCTTTCTCTCTCCTCTCTCTCCTCTCTCTCCTCCTTCTACTTTCTCTCTCACCACCCTCCTCCGCCTCCGCACCCTCCCACCCTCCCACCTCAGATCTCGTCCGCACATCCTGCATTCACGCCAGCTTCCCCACCCTCTGCCTCCGCACCCTCTCCTCCTACGCCGGTCCCGCCACCACCCCACGCGAAGTCGCACTAGCTGCCGTCAAGATCAGCCTCTCACGCGCCACCAAATCCTACACCTTCCTCTCCACCCTCCTCAAAACCTCCGACTACAGCAACGGGAGACAGAAAGGAGCTCTGGCCGACTGCGTCACCCAAATGTCGGACTCCGTCGAAGATCTCCGAAAGACGCTCGGAGAGCTCAAGGAGCTCCGACGAGCGACGTTCCGGTGGCAGATGAGCAACGCGGAGACGTGGGTCAGCGCTGCATTGACCAATCAGGACACGTGTCTTGATGGGTTCAAGGAAGTTGATGGACAAGTACGGTCGGACGTGAAGATGAAGATAACAAATGTGGCGCGTGTTACTAGTAACGCGCTTTATCTTATTAATCTTCTGGATCACGGGGCTCGCCCTTGAAAGGAGCTCCTCAAATCTACGGTTGTTATTTTTTTAAAGTTTTATTTTATGTGATAAAAAAAGTTTAATTTTATTACCTACAACTTAGGGCCTGTTTGTAAAACTGAAAATTAAGCTCTGAAAATATAAAGCTGAAAAATATAAATTTGAAATTATTAAGTAGCTGAAATTATTAAATTGCTGAATTTTAAGAGTTCAGTTTGTTTGATAATGACAAATCACCTATATCTAAATTTATTTAAAGTTTGAACTTAACATTCAAAAATTTATTTGAATAATTTTAATAAGTGTATAATAAAATAAAGTCTTCAACATATACATCACTATTATTATAATTAGATTATACTCCCTCCGTCCCGGCCGACTTAGGATTTATTTCCATTTTGGGCGTCTCACCCGACTTAGGACGGCCCAAAATGAAAACCTTAAATCACTATTCTCTCCACTCATTCTCTCTCCTACATTATTTTAATACTCACAACGCCATTATAATTTACTATTCCCTCCACTCATTCTCTCTCCTATTTTTAAATTACACTCACAACATTTACCTTTTCCTTAATCCCCGTGTCGGGAGCAAATGTCCTAAGTCGATCGGGACGGAGGGAGTATTTAATTATATTTAAATATTTTTTATTAGTACTTTTTTTTACCCATAATAAAATTTATCTTGTTAATTATTTTGACAAATTTGTCTAAACTTTGACAAAAAATGAAAAAAAAAATTAATTATGATACTCTATTAAAATATTATTAATATCAATAGTTTATTATAAATAAAATTTCATTTTAATACTAGATCAAATATAATTTATATGAAAAGTAAAAATATTTCAACAAAAGAAAGTATCATTTAATATATAAATAAAATAGTTGATGGATGGATTTGAACTCATTTCATTTTTAACTCTTTCTTTATCCCTCTGAATTATTTAAGCTACTCATTTCCAACTTAAAATTAATAGTCTTTTTTTAAGACAATCTTAATTAATTAAGTGATTTTAATTTACCTTACCAAATATGCTTAATTTTTTAATCTCTTAAAGTATTCCAAATTAAGAGCTTAATTGGGTTACCAAATAAGCCCTTATAGATATAAATAGCTCATAATTAATTGATTAATTAATTAATTATGATGTGTATTATTTTTTTCCCCTTTAACCTCATTTGTTGTTGTTGTCGTCGTACTTCAGTCAGTCATCCGTCTATTTCTCCGTTAAAACATGCTTATTTGGCATACTGACTCATCAAAATGATGAGTTTGCCATAAAATTTGATAAAGGTTGCTTCAAAATATAAAAGGGTGAAGGTGTAGAATTTTAAATTATTAACCCATCAAACATGCTCATTTGGGACACTGACTCATCAAAATGATGAGTTTGTCATAAAATTTGATAAAGGTTTGCTGAGTTGAAAATATAAAGGGGTGAAGGTGTAGAATTTTAAATTATTAACCCATCAAGTAACGTTTTATTTTTTCTTATGAACATATTCAAAAAATAAATTTGTTATTAATTAAAGTGAAAATTTTCATTTTAATGATTTTTTTTCATTTGATTAATATTATTAAAGTTTCTCCCTTAATTATGATTATCTTAGTATTACACCACCCCAACAAATATCATATCACCATTAATGCCACCATCCAACAACCGCACACTAAATCTCCCACCACCATTAACACCATCAATAGCGCTGCCCTGTTATCTCCATCATTGGCATCCAACACAATCTACACCACAATAACCATCATCAACCACCATCACCAGTCCCAACACTTTCAAAACAAAAAGATAAAATCATAGTAATAACTAGATCATTCAAGCAAAGTATCAAAGAAAATTCAGAAAACCAACACCAACAAATCCGACGACCTGAACACTCTTAAAAAAGGAAAATAAGCAAAACTCAGCAAAAAGCGAAGATGGGGAGAAAAAGAGCGAGGGGAGAGAAGTAGATTTGATTTCAAAATTAGATTTAGATTTGAATCGATCTAATTTCAAAATTAGATTAAGATTTGATTCGATGAGAGAAAGGGGGAGAGAGTTGGTCTGGGAGAGTTGTGAGCATAAAGGGATGAAGGATGAAGAAGGAACGGCGGTGGTGAGGGGGCCATCGTCGCGAGGCACGAGGCGGCAAGACAGTGACGAGTTGCAGCGGTGAAGATGCGGCAGCGTGGATGACACTTACAGTTGCGCTGCCGTAGAGAGAGTGTTTTGTTGTTGCCTGGCGTTGGGAGAGGGGCCGAGCTAGGGAAGGCGACAAGGGTGAAGGGAGGGGCCGAGCTGGGGTGTTGCCTTGTGAATGGAAATAAAGGTTTGACGGTGGAGATATGAAATGGTGAAGCTTATTTATCGTAAAATCTAGGGAGAAACGCGTTTCTCCATGAGTTATGGAGAAACGGGTTACGGGTATCCAGAACCTTTTGAAAGGATATCCAGAAACTTTTTGTATTGGCCATGACCTTGTCCCATGATTACTTCGATATCGGTCTCAAAGGTTACGGATATCCGTAACCCTTTGAAAGGATATCCGAACCTTTTGAAAGGATATCCGTAAATTTTGTATTGGTCGTGACCTTGGCCCACGTAGTTACTTCGGATATCGTCTCGAAAGGTTCTGGATATCCGTAACCCTTTGAAAGGATATCCAGAACCTTTGTAAGTGATATCCAGAAATTTAGAATTGGCTTCTGGATATAAGTTTTAAGGCTTCTGGATATCCATATTCAATGTTCTGGATATCCAGAACCTTGTGAAAGTGATATCCAGAATCAAAAATTTGGTCTTGGCCTTGGATTTGGTCTCAAATCTTTTTTCTGGATATCCGTTCCAAAGCTTCTGAATATCAATTCCAAAGCTTCTGGATATCCAGAAACCCGTTTCTCCATAACTTATGGAGAAACGCGTTTCTCCCTAGACCTACTCCTTATTTATAGGGTGTAGAGTTTTTTATAAAAAGGATCAAAAGTTTCAGCTTAACCCTTTATATTTAGAAAATAAAAATTAAGGTCAATTGTTTAATCTTATTTACTCTAACCCCTTATTAATTCCATCTTAACCTATTTCATTAAATTTTAATGACAACTCAGCATTTTAATGAGTCAGTATGCCACACATGCATGTTTTAATGGGGAAATTGACGACAACAACAAAAAAAAACACGAGGTTAAGGGGGAAAACGAAAATAAAAATACAATTTGTACTAAAACAAAAAAGCAACTATAGGTTAAGTACAAAAAAAGATAATCATCTCTAGATATATGTTTACGTCTATTACTCAAAAGTTATTTGGAGCACATTATACATTATAGGAATCTTAAGATTATACTCCCTTTTTTATATTCATCATTAACTTTAATTGGATTTAATTATTACTCCATTAACTTTTATTTCTCCCACTTTTTCCGTGATTAACAATTTTAAAAGTTTATTGATTTTAATCTAACTGTATTAAAAATTGAACTATTAGTTTCTGACAAACAAAAATAATAAATGAAAACATCTATTCCCTCCGTCCCAGAAATTTATAGACTTTTGGGTTTTTCACGAAAATTAAGGAGGAATTATTATATTGAAAGTGTTGTGAGTGTAAAAATAAAATAGGAGAGAAAATGAATGGAGGGAATAGTAAATTATAATGGTGATGTGAGTATTAAAATAATATAGGAGAGAGTATATATTATTGTGGGACGCCCAAAAAGAAAAATTTATATACGAGTATGTTTTTTAAACATCAGCTTGATACTCTTGCTAGTCTATTATACAATACAGGGGGGAAATGACCGCCTCTTATTTAGGGATAAAGAGCGGCTAGGATTAATCGAATTCAAATGTCAGAAACAGTCTAAAATTAAATTTAAATTAAATTAATTTTATTTAATGGCTGAGATTGATTGTTACGAACTCATCCAACGCTCATTATTCGACGGTTTCTGAAAACAATTTATTTTATCTTCTCTCATTCCCGTCCTTTTTTTCACTATTCTCTTCTTAAATATTATGTCAATTTCATTTTACATATTACTATGATGAGATACAGAAAGTATTAATAATTTTGACCAACAAATTTAAAATAAACTATTTGTATATAAAATAATTCAGAATATAACAGTCAATGTTGGTCTGCTATATTGTTGGATTTGATAAAAATAGTGAACCAGATACTGGATTTTGACTTGTGGTTGGTTTTCATATTTGAAGTAAGTTCTTGAAAAGTTTCGTTTTAGGCTGGTGATAGTGATAGTAATTATTTTTGAAGTATTAGAAAAGTGATCCGATGGCCCAAATTTTCCCTCCCTCCTTCAACCGTCCGTAACTTTCCATAACTGTTCTATTTTGTTTTTTAACCTCCATTTTCCATTTTCTCCTTGCTATTTTCCTTCTTAACTATTATTTCTTTTTGCACATGACCTAATTTTTTTTTAACGAATTCACTAAGATTTGGTAAGATTTTTTTTTTTATTATTAGGATCATTTTTTATATATAATTAAGTTTTTGAACAATTTTAGAATCTTTAAAAAAAAATAATTTTAGAAAAAATGTTTGTACCTAAATCAATTAAAAATTCATTCATCATGATTATTTAATTTTTTTTAACGAATTCGCTAAGATTTGGTAAGATTCCTTTTTTATATATAAACAGAAAAACCGATTATTAATTATTTATATATAACTGTCCTATTTTCTTTTTTAAATTTTCCTTTCCATTTTCTCCTACCTATTTTCCTTCTTAACTATTATTTCTTTTTACAGTTGACTTAAGTTTTTTTTTTTTTAACGAATTCACTAAGATTTGGGAAGATTCTTTTTTTTATTAGGATCATTTTTTTAATATATATTTAAGTTTTTGAACGATTTTAGAATCTTTCAAAAAAAAATGATTTTAGAAAAAATGTTTGTACCTAAATCAATTAAAAATTCATTCTTCATGATTACTTAAGTTTTTTTTAACGAATTCGCTAAGATTCTTTTTTTTTTTAACAAAAAAAAACCGATTATTAATTATTTATATGATTAATGGGTTGGGTTGGGGTTACGAAAAAAGAATAATGGTAAAATAGGGATTAAGAAAATATTTTTTACTAACCCTCAATGGATAACTGTCCGGATAATCGAGTATATATAAATCCTAAACCTTTTTTTAAGAAGTATACTAAATAATTAAAAAAAACAAAAAAATGATCATTTATTTATAATCGAGTTTTCGGTGAGATAACGTGAGCTTCGTAATTTTTTATTTATGTATGTTCATTCCAATTTGATTTATTTATTTTTCTATTTTATTTTATTAGGATCATTTTTTATATATAATTAAGTTTTTGAAAGATTTTAGAATCTTTAAAAAAAAATGATTTTTGAAAAAATGTTTGTACCTAAATCAATTAAAAAATCATTCGTCATGATTTCAAACCTTGGATAAAAATAGGATAGGGGATGGGTTATGAATTATAATTATTATTAATTATTTATATGATTAATGAGTTGGGTTGGGGTTATGAAAAAAGAATAATGGTAAAATAAGGATTAAGAAAATATTTTTTTACTGACACTCAATGGATAACGGTCCGAATATCGACTTCCTTGTATTCTCTACGACAGTTACACTAAACCACCCTCCATCAAATGTTGATAATGGAACAAAGTAATCATCAGGATATTTGGTATATTTTTTTAATTTTTTTATTGAATGGGTGGAAGGCGATTTCATCATTTATTTAATTTGTGTATTGTCATCGTGTCAGTAACACGGATTACGGGTTAGAGAATTCTAGTAATAATAACAATAAAAAAACTTGTTTACAATAATAAAAGGATTCTTTTAAGTACTCCATCCGTCCTAATAGTAGCTGTCCAATTTTTGAGTTGCACGCAAATTAAGAAAATGAGGGGAAGTAAAAATGTTGTGAGTGTAATTTGAAAATAGGAGAGAGAATGAGTGGAGGAAATAGTAAATTATAATGGTGTTGTGAGTATTAAAATAATGTAGGAGAGAGAATGAGTGTAGGGAATAGTAAATATTTCTTTGCCAAAAAAGAAAAGTAAAAGCTATTAACGGGATATCCAAAATGAAAAAATAGAAAGTTACTATTGAAACGAAGGGAGTATATGACAAAAATAAATTAACTAATAAACTGTCAATTCGGTTGGCCAAGACTAATGTTGAATACAATCACTTTCCTTGCACGTACAAGTGCTCATGATTTCTTGACAACCGCCGTAACTTTACGAGCATTTCAAACTGACGATTTTGATAAACTTAAAAAGTAATTAATGCTGCAAGATGCTTCTCTTCTTCTAACAGATGCTAATGCTTTGGATTTTTTGAATTTGACAAATGGAGGGGCCTTTGTTTCTGAAAAGTTGTCGTTTCTTGTTTCTTTCAAGGATTAGGCACAATTTGGATCATTTGAATAGATCCCACGTGATCCAACAATCAGATTCTCCACATCGACCCTCGTCATTGCGAACATAAGTGTCCACCCGTGACTGTGACTGACCCGCTCCAATTGCCAACTCGATTCACGCCCACGCAATGAGACATAGATCGCCCATGGGTCTAATCCGCGAGTCTCGGCAATCCAACCTTGTCCGACTGCATTGAATCACCCTTGTCGAGTCCAAATCACTGACATCTCATATAGCTGGATGAGATGGACCAAAACATTAAGGCGCGTTACTTGTGCCTCTACAACACCCAATGCGACTTGCGTACTCAGATTGTGCTTTGCACCATTCTAGTAGCTAGTTGAGCTAGCCAAAGACTATCCTAATGGGCCACTAGGTTAAAAATTGGAGGGAAACACTTGATTGTTTCCTTGTTTGATTGAATGCATATAAAAGACCTCATTATTTGCTTTCTTTATTCAATATGAGATACTCCCTTCGTCCGCTTACAAAGTTCACACTTTCTATTTTGGGCGTCCGTTTACAAAGTTTACACTTTGTTTCTTTCCTAAAAAGGAAACCTTAAATCACTATTCTCTCCACTCATTCTCTCTCCTACATTATTTTAATACTCACAAACCATTATAATTTACTATTCCCTCCACTCATTCTCTCTCCTATTTTATTTTCACACTCACAACACTTTCAATATAATACTCCCTCCTTAATTAACGTGTAAACAGTAAGTGTGAACTTACTAGGCGGACGGAGGGAGTATATTTTTTCATATTCCCCAAACACTTCATATATCATTAGCAAGTTGCATAATTAAGCCACTAATTTCTCATTTATTTGGACATATTATGTGAAAATGAATTGAACAGTATAAATCGAGATACGAACAATGGGCTTGTCCGGGTCAGGTCCAAGTGGATTGGGCCCTAAACATAATCCATCTCTGAGTTACGAGAGACAACAACGGGCTTCCTCGGTCTCGTACCTCGTCATCAATAAGGCCAATCTAGGCCCAACAAGCAAGCAAAATATGCCCCAACTATGAGTGCTGAGGAGACCTCCCTCGCATGCCAAGATCGCCTCCATAGAGGACGAGGTGCCTTCCTCGGCCTTGACGTTGTCAACGGGCTCCCCATATTCTTATTCCCTCCCCGGCTCATCATGTACCAAGAGGTCATGAATGACGAGGAGAGAAAGTTCGCACCTCGTCATATCTCCATATGACGAGGAGACAAAATCATGCATCTCGACATTTCTTCACGTCGACAGAGCTTTATATGACGAAGAGACAAATTCATGCATCTTGGCCTACCTGCAAATGGCGAGATAATGAATTTACTCTCCTCGGCTTTTCGGCTGGCGGACTTAACTATCCTAGTCAAATAAGGACTCAGCAGTTATAATCCAATCAGGACCGTAACCACCTACATCAATTCAAGTCAAACAATGACTCCTTAACAACAGATACAATCCTTCTAGGATTATATCTTATCTATTTACAGTCCAATTCAACATGGATTTCGTCAATCCATCATTATAAATACAAGCCATATATCACGTTATTTGATACGTTACTTTTGATATTTCGAAACTCTGTCAATTTAGTTTCTCTCACCACAAACCGTGAACTTATTCTCACGCCGGAGGGCCTTCGCCGGTGAAGCCCCGACTTAGTTTACGTGTTTTGCCTTATTTTCAAGTTAAGTAATCGTCGGAGCAAACGATCGCTTGAATTTAGGCTGATTTGACGATTTTGGCATCATCAATTGGTTCCATTGCCGAGAATCGACTCAAACACCCTTTGTTTGGCCTGTAAAAAGCTCGCTTGAAGCCAGATTTCTTGCTAAATATTTTCTTGATTCAAACGGAAATTGCTATTTCGTTTTGCTCTGTTTTTAATCTCGCGGGATTCTGCAAATTCGGCCGAAATCTGCAAGATTTTCGCCTGGCACAATTGTGTTTGGCCTGATATTTTGGTGACATTAAGATCGCAAATTGCAATCTGGTAGTGGCGTTCGAAGTTTGTTCCAAATTTTGGCCGAAAAAATTGTTATTTTTGTCGAAAAACCTTCGCTGAGAATTCTGGGCCGTTTCTGCTGTTTGATTTTGATCATCAATTTGTTTGCATCACAATCACTGAAGTACAATGAAAGACGGACGATTTACAAGTGTTACCGCCGAGGAGCAGACCCAAACGAACGAGGTCCAACCTAATACCGGGGTGCTTCAACCTCCACTTCAGCCCGAAAGACCACCTCCCCTCGCCATGACTCTCCGTTCCATGGGACAGCCAGCTGCCGAGGGGACAGGTGCAAACCTTCCTCGTATCACCCGTCCTCGAGGGAAGCGAACGGGGAAGAAGATGACGAGGAACTCCGACGTCGGTCGAGCTGAGAGCACCCAGCATGTCGACCGACGTACCTTGTTGCATAGACAAATGGAGACATTGCAGAGAATTTACGAGACCCAAGCTGCTCTACTGCAATTGGACTCAGATAACTAACTCCATGGCCGAGTTCATTAGGCCGTCAAAGACAGGTGGCAACTCTCATGGAAGGGAAACGGGTGAGCGACAAGATCCTCCCCGTGATCCTACTGTACCACCTAAGCAGGCCCTCCGAGATGCTCCTCGTCCTCGGCCTCGACATCAGGAAAACGACAAGGTGATAGACCTGAGGAGCCAATTGAATTCTAAGGAACATGAGGTAGATTCGAGAGACCTGAGGACGAGGCTCAGTCTGTTCAAACGTTTGTCCCCTCCTCGTCTCGTCATGGCACCTCACCGTCCTGACTCTCCTCGACCTCGTCGAGATTCTCCTAGACCTCGGCGAGACTCTCCCCATCCTCGTCCGTTTGCAAGGCCTAGGACTCCCCAACCATACAGAATGGTAATGGGTAGCTACGAGGCGGAACCAAGGCAAGACAAAGCACCCTCTAGACGAGGAGACAACCGTCGTAATGACGAGGAACATAGTAGGGTGAATGGTCACCCCAGAGATAAGTTCCACCGTAGCTCCCAATGCAGTACTCACTCTAGCACTGAAAAGGGAGTGGAAGCTAGACAATGGGAACTCTTGAAACAAAGGCTTGATGACATGGAAATGGGAAAGAAAGTTGAGGGAGACGACTATGACTGGTCCACTCGTCCTTTCTCCCAGAGGATAAATGATGCACCACCTAATCCTCACTTTAAGGTCCCGAGCTTTGAAAAATATAACGGCACCCAAGACGCAAAGGACCACATGCAAAGTTTTGAATAAATCATGAACCTCTTCACCAAAGCCGATGACATGCTCTGTAAAGTTTTCGCGAGCACCTTCTCCGGAACAGCCTTGACCTGGTTCCGTGAGCTGAAAAAAGGTTGCATCGATAGCTGGAGGGGCGTGAGGAGAATGTTCTTGGACCACTTTGCCACTGCTGGAAGGAGGAAGAAGAGGTTGACTGACCTTGCCAATATCGAGCAAGGGAAGAATGAGACCACCCTCAGTTATTACAATCGATTCTGAACCATGGCGAAACAAGTGGAAAAAAGCCTCACTGATAGAGAGGTAATTGTTTGTTTCAACTCCGGACTGAGATCCGATCCCCTCATTTATGAACTCTCCGCCAGAGAACCTAAGTCCAAGGCTGATTTATACAACGTGGCTTATGCCATTGCCATGACTGAGGATAAGAGCAAGAAAAGGGGATCCGACAAGACGGAACCAGAAGCGGCTAGCACTCGCCACGCTTCCAATGACAATGGAAATGGTAAGGGATCCAAGGAAAAAATTAGAACGAGGAGTACTGAGAAGCCTGAAATATTTACCCCTCTTATCAAACCCATCACTGAGATCATGCAGCTAGTAAACCTTCCCCCACCTCGTCCACTGAACAACACCCCAAAGTTCCCTCGCGACACTTCTAAATTTTGTAATTTCCACAAGGACCATGGTCACAACACCCCAAAGTTCCCCCAACAACACAAATTATATTATAACTATTTTATTAATTTTATAATATCAAATTATTATTTAAAATATACTCCCTCCGTCCCGGCGAAAGAGCCACAAAATTTGTCCGGCACGCAAAATAAGAAATGTGATGTAGGAAAGAGAAAAAGTTTAAATGTTGTGAGTATGAAAAATTAAATAGGAGAGAGAATGAGTGGGAGGTGATGTAAGAAAGAGAATGTTGTGAGTGTAAAAGTAAAGTAGGAGAGAGAATAAGTGGAGAGAATAGTGATTTAAGGTTTCCTTTTTGGGAAAGTGGCTTTTTAAATGGGACGCCCAAAAAGGAAATAAATGGCTCTTTCGCTGGGACGGAGGGAGTATATTGATGAACGAAAAATTATTCACTATTTCAAAATTTAAACCGATGTAAACGAAAATTCGTTAACAATCCGGTTTCACTCCGGTGGTGAACAAAACTGTGAATGCTCTTTGAGACCATCCACTATGGTGACTCTCCAAGTGAGAGTCACCTCAAATAAAAAAAAAAAAGAAAAAGCAAAGGAAAGTCACGGAATGAAGTGACTCCGGGCAATCATCCAACCTTCGGTTGACCCCGGTTATGCCTTTTCTCTATTTTTTTTTTTTTTTTTTTTTTGATCAAATTATTTTGATTTTGTATTTATATAAATATATTTTTAAAATTAATATATTTTATATATTAATTTTATTTTTAAAAGGTTGGGTTGGGTTGGGTTGGGTCGAGGTCACTGATGGGAGTATAAATTATATAAGGTTGGGTTGGGTTGAATTGGGTGAGATAAATTAATATTTTATTTGAGGTTGGGTTGGGTCAGGGTCACTGATGGGGATGGTCTGAAAATGGAGAGAGATGAGATATCGTTGTCATTAATGTGAATAATGTCTGACCAACGCTCAACTTGGTACATAGCAAGACACTAGTGGATAGCCCATATCTTCATGTTTTTCAACACATTATTCAAATTTGTGGTTGTTCTGTGCATAATAAAATTACAAAATTAATCTCGTAAATTTCCATTTTTGGTGTGTGCATTTTTAAATAGGATAACCAACGCAGAAATTTGTAACTTTTCGAATGAGACAGATAGAGCATATGATTATACGAAATTCATTTTGAGGACATTCTGAAATTATTTACTTTTTACGCAATTTAGTAAAAATGTATAAATCTTTTTATTATCTACTTTCTAAGCATTTAATTTTGCAAGCACAAAATGAATACTGAAGAAAATAAAAAAAAACATTTAAAAACAAAGTTTTGTTTTACAAAAATGGAAAAAGGAGTAATGTCAAAATTTTGTAGTGCTACATCACAAATAATTGGCAAAAATCCATCAGCCAATGCATAAAAACACCAGCACGATAAAATGAGATTGTATAGATAATTGATATTTGAAACTTAATAATAATTCATACAAATTAAAAGAGCTCAGAAGTCATGTGAAATTCCATTCCATTCCATATATCAGCTACCAAAAAACACTAACCCAAAGTCCACAAAATCATTGATGATAAGTTCATCCGCTCCAACTCCATCATCAATCAACAGAGGATTTGCAGCAAGAAACGATGGATATCCTGTGATGCGGAAACAGTCATCAAATTATCGATCCAAGCACAAGAAATGATTCAAGAAAGCAATTTTAATGTGTTTCGGGGGTGGGGGGAGGATGAGCTTACATACCACCAACATTTACAGCCACGTTTGGGTAGGTGTGATCATCTATTTGTAGGGTGCGAATAAGATAGAAGAGTTGTGGCCTCCAAAGCCGAACGAGTTTGACAATGCCACTTTAATGTCTAATTTTTCCTTCTTTGATCCCACCAACACATTCATGTCCTGTTATCATCAAATAGAAAAAATAAATAAAAATCTTTTGCCAAGCAATCCAGCTATACCATTTAAAAAAAATTTGAAGAATAGACAATTTTTGATAAAGAAATATGCGTACCACGCTTTCATCAGGATTTTCAAGATTGATGTTTGGGTGAACCCACCCTGTCCGTATTGCCTACAAAGAGATTCAAGTGAATATCACAATCACCCATCAATCAGTGCTAATATATGGAAAATAATAAGGAAACAAACAAAAGGGGGAGTAGTATCTCCGATACAACCCCAGTAGATAAGAAAGATAAACATTAAAACTTACTATGGTCAACTTGCTTATGTAAAGAGAATTAAACTTTTTATTCCGTGCATATGCCTTTTGCCATAAAATCATAGTTGGAGAATGAACATTAAGGGTGTTGAAGAGTAGTCCTGACAGAAGAGATTGCGAGACAAGTCGGGCTAAATCTCTATAGCCTATCACAATAAATGACCTGGGTATCTATAAGGGTTGGAAATTGCACACACTTGAGGGATCACGTCCAGTCCCTACCATCTGGTGGCACTCTCCTATTGGGTTGTCCGTACGGATTTGGGGAAAGGTGACGTGGGTACCACTTCCGCAAGGCCACATATAATCCCGCAAATTAGGCCACGTGACTAACTCCATTATTCTAGCCTCCAAACCACAACTCTTCAAAGATTCCCATATGCAGAAAAGTGGCCTTCCTTGACCTTGTCTTAAATCAAGAAAGTACTTTCATGCTTCGTTCTATACGGAGACAACGTTTGCGGGTAAGATCATACTCACTCTGTCTAAGAATAAATGTCCCACTTTTTTGTACGAAGGAATTTTGAGCAATAATTTTAAGCTAATTTAATTATTCTAATGAAAACTTAAAAATGCTATTATTTATAATGGTGTATCAATAACAAGTTTTTTTTTTTACTTTTATAAGGATAATTAAATTAATCTTAAATTACTGCTCAAAGTTCCTTCGTACTAACATATACAAAAGAGTGCGACATTTATTCGGGGTCGGAGGGAGTACGTGGGAAGAGTGACGTATGCAGAAAAGAGCACAAGTGAGAAAGTGACTTATACAGGGAAGAGCATATGCGGGAGAGGTGGCATATGTGGGAAAGGACAAACGGGGATAAGGGCATAAGCCAGAAAAGTAGTGTTTGCATGAAAGGGCATAAGCGGGAAAGTAGCGCAAGCAAAAAGGAATACGTGGGAAAAGAAGCTTTTGCCGGAAAGGGCATACGCGGGAAAAGTGGTAGACGCAGGAAAGGGCATACACGGGAAAAGTGGCGCATGCGGGAAAGTCCCTTATTCAAGAGACTAAATGCACGAAACAAGCTTCTTGCCAAACCATGCATTATAAATAAAGGAGTTGCAACAAACATCATCCAACAGTAACAAGTTGCAAGGAAGTTCCAAATGCATGTATTTATTTGAACCTTGCAAAGAGACAATTTAAGATATATAGAACAGAAGTAGAGATTTGAGCATTCTTGTCATGTCTGATTTCCCACCCACAATCCCCTGGGAAGACCAGACAAAAAGGGGAAGCGAAAGACGTCACAACCCGAAAATTTTAACTCCATAGAGATCAATAGTTATTAATTGCACATCTATAACAAGATATGATCAACTACATAATAAAGTAAACACAGTAAAAGGACTCGGTATTAAGGTAAACCTCCGATCTTCGCCCACAATTCCAACCTTACCTCATCTCAACATATGTGATGAATGTGCAGCACCCACATGCGTATCGTGACCCACCCACGTGCTAATACTGTAGCACTCAGTAGTGAACCATATATTCGTATTCACATACAAATAGCTTGCCAAACTGTGGCCAGCGAAGGGGAAGAGTCGCAGATGTATGGGCTCACGGGTATTATGTATCTCCGACTCTCGCAATAATCGTGCGTCAATACATCCTAAACTACACATGCCAGTTGAACTCAAATGCAATGAACAAGTTGATTTTTACTCGTCTAAACCATATCATAACTACCTCAAAAGTAGTGCCTGTAGTGGACCGTTCCATAATTCACAAGGAACTATTTTATCATTTTGTTCAACAACACCATATAATTGTACACAATATTTGTGAGCATCAATAAACACTGTGTCATATAAAATGTCCACTTTCAAGCTATAATTGCTGCTAGGGAAATTATCCCAAATAATTAAATTTAACAAAGTACCAATTATCTTGGACTAATTTTACTGAACAAACATATCCATGTATACTAATAACACAATATTAACCATACTACTACCTCCGTCTCAGAATGGATATCTATAAAGCATTAATTTATTCTCATGATTATAAGTTGGATCGTTGAAAGGAGGCTTAAATGATGGAGGATGTAATTTTGGGCAGAAACCCTCCATTTACTTGCAGAGTAAGATGAAGAATGGTGAAGAAGGCTTCACTTGTAAGCCTTGCTATTTAAATATCATATCTTACAAAATTACCCAAAAGTCCTCCAATAATTGATCTATTACAATTAAACCCTTAAAGTTTTAACTTTAACACATTAGCTCCTTATTGTATGTAAGTTATTTATAAATTTTAAATAGTTACTAACTAACTTCTTTTGTTGTTAATTAGAAACTGTTCTACTTTTGTATATTTGTTTACACACATTAATGTTTTAGCTAAATTGTTCTGCATAATTTATGGGATATTACAAAAGAAGACTCGGTCATCCGAAAACAGCCTATCTGCGCTTTAATACAGGGGCAAGGTTGCGTACATCCGACCCCCTTTAGCCTTTGTGGCGGATAATGATGTTGTACAAAAGAAGACTCCATAATCTCTTTAATGCCCGTTTTTCAAAATTTTCAAATTCTTGATCTTACCGTTTCCTTCTACCCCAATTTCCACTATTATTACTAACTTTGTAAGTCATTGTGTATATATAAACATACTGAGCTTATACTCATGTATTGGTTAATGGGTGTGACTACAATAATGGTGGGTTGCAGAGGAAATCAATGGCACCTCGTAATCTTAAACAACTTTGATTGGGTTCTCCAATTTTGTGAATTAGGGGTTCTAAGATTGTTTGATGGTGCTCAATCGAGGCTCTCGTGCCTACTAAATTTCCAAAAGATGATCAAGATTTTCCAGAGGAGGATGAAATTCTTCGAGTGTTATGAAGTGAAAACCAATGCAAGATAAACAATCTTTGGAGAGCCCTCGAGGATGCAATAAACTATTGTGGGAAAGGTCCACACTCTGGCGCCCATCAACTACCTCGTATTAGTCTTAGGCAAAAGGAAAAATTCCCCTAGGGCCCCCCTGCCGAGATTTTATTCCTTTTAAATAAAACTTTTTTGTAAATCTCAAATAATGAATTCAACCCAAATTATAATTCCCCAGACACTCTTAGGCTCCCCTCCTAGATAAAATTCCAACCTTGCTTCTCTCTCCTCATTTTTTATCTTTTCTCTCTCTCTAAAAACACCTCACCCACCCGGATACACTCTTTCTCTCTCCCTTTCGGAACTTGTTATCAATGGAGGCGCCGAGGAGTTTAATGGTGGAGAGCGGAAGGGTGAAGGATGAAGAGAACGGCGTTGATGATTCGCCCATAAGTAAGAAGCCAATTGGGGCTAAATTGGATGGCAAATTTCCATTGACACTAGTGGGATTTCGCCGTTGCCTCGGGTGTTTTCCTCATCTTTTCCACCGGAATGTTCTGCATATCAAGATGCCACGAAAAATTGCAGATCTAAGATTGCTCAAGTAGGTTTTCTCAATTCACTTTTTAGAAATGATTTGCCTTTCGTGTACTTGTGCCTTTGAATTCTGTGGTTTCTTCCTTGTTCCAGATTTATTATCTTGGATCTGGGGTGGGAGAAATGGTCAAAGTAGTTAGAGCAAAAGTGACTACCAGAGAAGAAATGGTGACGGCAGCCATGGAAGAAGAAATGGAGACGGAGGTGGGAATATGGGAGAGGGATGATCTAGGATGTGTGGAACTTTAAGTATATGTTAACGTAGAGATATATGATTTTGTGTTTTGCTTTTTATAAGTATTTTATCTGAGATTTGGTCTTGGTTGAATTTTTTTTTGTCTTATAAGTTAATTATAAGAGACGAATCAGTCTTATAAGTTACTTATAAAAGATGAAATAGTTTTATAAGTCAGTTATAATTAAGCAATAAGAGTTGTAATGTGTAAATTATGAGATTAAAACGTCGTTATTGAAAATTTTGATTTTTTTTGTTGAAAAAATTGTCTTTATAGTCAATTATAAGAGACTAAATAGTTTTATAAGCCACTTATAAGAGTTGTAATATGTAAATTATGAGGCCAATTCGTTATTATTGAAATTTTGATTTCTTTTTTTGTTGAAAAAATTGTCTCATAACTGAATTATAAGAGATAAAGTAGTCTTATAAGTTAGTTATAAGACAATTATAAGAGACGAATTAGTTATAAGAGGCAAGTTGGTCTTATAATTCAGCTATAAGAGTTTTAATGTGTAAATTATGAGATTAATTCATTGTTATTATTGAAAATTTTGAATTTTTTTTTTATTTTAAAAAATGTCTTATAAGTCAATATAACAGACAAATTAGTTTTATAAGTCACTTATAAGAGATGAAGTTGAATCATAAGTCAGTTATAATTATAAGTCAATATATGAGTCCCTTATTTTTTTTTATTTTGGGATGTTCCAAAAAAAGGGCCCTCTTACCCACCTTTCCTTTTTAGGCAAGGAAACTTCACAAATATACCCTTGGTGGCCACAGTCATCCATATAGTGGGCCCACCCTTTTGAACAAAGAAAGTTCCCATGTTTACCCTTGATTAATACTCTTCCATAATGGGCCCATAATTTTAACAATAGAGTCAAATGCTTCTCTAAAAACTGTGTGCCTGGTCGAAGGAGACTCTTATTTTGGAAGGGATGGAGTACCCTCTTTCGTCCCAAAATGAGTCCCTATTTTCAATAATTAAATAAATTTGTCCCAAAATTAGTGTCTATCATCGAGTGAACTAATGTTACAGGGGTATCATTTATATGTGCTACAAAAAGTATTTTTTAAAATTTCCTTGAAAAATCAGAAAAAGGACAATGGTTTAGTATATGGAATCAAGATTGGCTTTCATCAAATCAGCTTCTTATTCAGGTACCTAACGGAGAAAATAACTATGTTCAACTAATAATCTAGGCACCTGTATAGTTGCAATGGAGGGAGTGTGTATTTTTCTCAATACAGAGGACTGTGCCTCTAGAAAATGGTGGCTTGAACCAACTACGTGGAAATATGTAGGTAGGTAATTATGTGAATATTTGATGCATTGGAATCAAGATTAGCTTCCAATAAAATAGTGTCTTATTCAGATGCCTAGCAGGAAAAAAAATAACTATTTTTTAGTTAATAATCTAGGCACCTGTATAGTTGCAACAGCTTCCACGGCACCAGCTGCTCCTAGAAGGTGACCGATCATAGACTTTGTAGAGTTGACTCGTAACTGAAAACATTAAGACATCGTCAAGCCCACAATTAGTCATAAAGAAGTGCTCTGTAGAAAAATATTTTAATAAGCATCGGTAACCTCTTGATTCTGGCCAAAACAATGAAGAAGAGCTTGATACTCCTTGAGGTCTCCAGCTGGTGTAGATGTAGCATGCGCATTAATGTAATTCACATCTTCCCTAGAGACCCCAGACTGGGATAAGGCCTTCTCTATGCATAAAATGACACCAGCCCCTGCCAATAGGTAAAGAATAGGTACGTTAAAAAATGATGATATGCCAATATATTGTTATATAAATTGCAAGGTAACTTCATCCAAACTGGTAAGTAAAACAAATTTACGGCTTGAATCAACCCTTCTCTAACTAATAAACATTTAAAGATAACAAAACAAGAACATTTGGAGATGTTGCAAAACAAGTTGCGACTATTTAGCATTAAGATACATCAATTTGTAATATAATCCTTTTAAGTCACAGCAAGATCACCTTCTTGAAGGTTGTCTTGCTGAAAATGCCAACGCTTTAAGTTTGAACTTTGAAAAAGTAAACGACGTCTAAAAAATTAATGCACATAATGAGCATTGACACTCCTAAACAAGAGTGGAAGCAAGAAAATCTTTAGGTATTTGCATTTAAAAAGAGTACAAGTGTCAAAATCTAAAGCAGTGTGCACTTTATAAACTATGCACCACATACACATACTGACCTAAGGTTCTAAGAAGATGGTGACTTGTCCTGTTTACCACTTTTTTGTCCATGTGTTACTCACAGTTTGTTTTTTACGTTGTTTTCTCAATCTTTCACAGCTGCTTCTATCCTCTAGTTTGGAAATGTTAAACTTGTGTAGGAAAATTTGTAGGAAGAGATTATATAAGAGAATTACAGAAAAGGGAACAAAGTTTAATTAGTTGAAGATAATTTCTCGGTGGCTATACCAACATTATTTACGCCAGACTGAATGAAAATTAACCAAGGTATGTCAGTTGAAAACCACACTAAACTGTGACATTTTAGTATGTACTACAGCTTGGCTGCTCGGGAAAAAGGTTAAATGCGAAGAAATTTTAAAGAGAAAGTGGTTGCTAGTTGACTTAGGGTGCTAACTGCATGAAAAGGTAGCCGAAAGCCAGTGTAAATACAATGCTGGTTAGAGGTTTCCTTGCACATGCTCAGCTATGTACGAGAGCTAAAAACTCAACAAACCTTTCATCTATCCAACGATTAACAAAAATAACACCTAATTAAATGGATTTCCACTATATATTTTGCGATTATGCTTCGTTACAGACATAAAATGGTGGGTATGCATAATAATGCAAGTTTTAGTTTCATAATTGATCAAAAACTTCACACAGAGCAAGAATTTATGACAACTTTGTTCTATCCATTCAAATACTCCTCCGTCCCGGTTTAAGGTTCTTACTTTCCTTTTTAGTCTGACCAAGTTTAAGGTTTTTAGTTGCTTTATTACCTAAAATGGACAATGGGACCCACTTGTCATTCTCACAACAAAAACTCCCTACCCACTTTCTCTCTCTTTACTTTTCATACTCACAACATTTACTTTTTATTAATTATTGGGCAAAGTCAAACTAAGAACATTAAACCCGGACAGAGGGAATATAAAGTAAAGATGTGAATTTTTTGCAAATCAATAACTTATAAGTTCACTGTTAACCACTCTCAACCAAAATTGAATGTTAAAATGAATAATCAGGTGTCATTCATGACTGTGTGTAAGCCACAAGAATTTTTAGATGTTTATTGTTCAAGTATACTCTAGTAAGGAAATACGGAAAAGCACTATCTCAAATTATATTTGGTGCAACTTTAAAAGACCAGTTGGAGCAACAGCACAATCCAAACTTTTTAAAAGGCGTGTAAATTCCATACAAGTGCAAGTAGTCATGTCCAGGACAATTTCTCCAACAAGCACATGCATATTAAAAAGTTAAGGCTATCACCCCACACCACTAACGCATAGACACACACACTCAGATAAAGTTCAAACCATTAGCACACCAAGAGAAAGAAACAGAAGATAGTTGATACACAGCAATTACGATGAGCTATAAACAAGAAACAACACCTTCAGGGTGAGGTTCTGTCATGTGATATGCGTCAGAAGTGAAACTTCCACCAAGAAATTCTGCATAGATTGTTGCACCTCGTTCCTGCTCAATCCAAAGATATAAGAAGTGGGGCAAAGTAATTAGCTTTTACATCAGTTCCTCCAAAAGTAGAACTCCATGTATATGGAAGGCTTCACTTTTAACAAACCTTAGCGTGCTCAAGTTCCTCCAAAAGCAGAACTCCAGCTCCTTCACCCATTACAAACCCATCACGACTCTGAAAATTAACAAAATACAACAATAAATTATATGCATAGAAAATTAGAAAAGAGAATGCTTGATGTTTTCAGTGAGTCAGCATTTCACACTTCCACATAGACGCATATCCCTCACAAGCAGGACCTTAGAAAGCGGAACTTCAGTTATGAATGAAAAACATCACTTTACGTATAAAACTTGGTTGCATAAGCTATTATATAAATAAGAGGAACTAATTGTATGCAATGTATGTCACTCTAAATTTTTTCTGTAGGGGCATTAGATTCAAATTCTGATTTTAAGCATATTGTACATCAAGTTTCATCAGGAGCTTCTGAAAAAAGATTAGTAAAATCTAGTATCTGACAAAAATAAAGAGATGGAAATTAAGGCAAAGGTAAACTGTGTATTACAGTATCCCACGGACGTGAAGCTTTTGTAGGATCGCCATTTCTCTGAGAAAGTGCTCTACATGCTACAAAACCGCCCAATCCTGCATGAAGCACAATGCAGATAGTGAAATGACTTAAATCACAGTCATCAAATTCCACAATTTTATGCAAATTATTAAAATAGGTAATACATACCTATTGGTATGATTACAGCGTCTGAGCCACCACAAAGCATCATGTCCTTCAGTATTCAAAAGACATCAGGAAAAATGCGGTGAGAAAAATAATCCTGTTGTTTTTTAGCTATTTTCTGCTTTACACTAACTTTTTGTTGTATGACAATATAAATACTACTCGATTGTTGAGATACACGAACACTTATCGTGAACATTGTATACAAAGATCCCTATGCCTTTAAGCCTCAATAGTGACAGAAACTTAGATACTTACAGCTTCCCCTCGGATGATGTGGTTCGCTGCATTCAATATGCAAAAGTTGCTGGTTGCACAAGCAGTGGATATAGAATAATTTGGGCCCATCCAGCCCTGTAGTTTACAAGGAAATAAGCGGTTATAAGGATGTTGATAGACTTCATTCACCTCTGAAGAAGATATTTACTTCCATGATTATTTATAGCTCACCAAATCCATAGCAAGCATGGCAGAACCCATATTCGTAGTCGCAAAAGGTACACAGAAGGGATTCATCTTTTTGTACGAGACCCTCAAAGCTTCTATGGCATCACTGAAAACCTAATTGATTTGCAAACAACCCAAAAAGAAATAAACCATTATTCAAGGGGAGCATTAACAGAGAAATTCTCTCTTCTCGTGAATGTTGTTGGCAGAGTGGCTCTCATGAAGAACTTTAGAAAGAAAATTTATGTCTACCAGTTAACTGAGACTAATACCAAATATAGACACCAGGTTCAATGGACGCATTAACACAGATATTCTCTTCCATGAAAGTTGTTGGCAGAGTGGCTCTCATGAGGAACTTCGGAAAGAAAACTTATTTCTGCCAGAAAAATGAGACTACGCCAAATAAAGACACCAAATTATCTTTTTTCGTTCTTATTTTCATGGTGCAAATTCAACTCCTCTTAAAAAAACATATATACAAACACATTAAAATGAAATATCAGAACTGAAAGTAGTATTACAATGTTGAGCAATCATGCAGCTTCATGTTACTATGCAGATTGCATGCCACGTGTAAGTACAACAGTAAGGAGTGTCATATTCATTCTTTATTCTTACAACCCAATTTAAAGTAAGACAGAATTTTTCTAGATTTATTAATCTCACCACTGATCAGGCAATATAGGCTACAAATATATTGAGCATTACCTTCATACCACCCATTGCAGAGCCAATAAGAACTCCACATCTAGTTTTATCCAACTCATCCATTTTATCTTCAGTGATACCAGCATCTGCCAATGCTTTCTTACCAGCAGTTAGCATGTAGAGCATGAATCTGTCCATCCGTTTTGAAAGTTTTGGTGCAACCCATCCATCAGTCGAGAACGACTTGATCTCTCCAGCAATTCTCTGTAACTCAGCACTGTTAATCTAGTTTATCTTAACCATCACAACTTTAGAAAAGAAGAGAAAGATCATGAACAATGACATACAGTTGGATAATTGGAACAATCAAAGGCCTCAATCTCACTAATGCCACTGACACCTTCAAGCAGATTATTGTAAAACTCATCTGGACTGTGACCAATAGGGGTCTCGACACCCATCCCTGTTACCACCACTCGCCTTTGCTTAGTAGGTGGCTTATTTTTGTTCACATCCTCCACTGAAGGTTGCAAGGCTACAGCCATTGCTTCCCCTAAGATAAATACAAAAGCCATCAGTGATTTCTTAGTTAGTAGCCAGTTAATTACAACTTAAAAAAATAACCAAGCAAATTAAGTGTGACCAACATCTAACAAGTCTCTCCAAACACGCTCTTGACTATAGGGAAATGTGCCATACAAATAGTAAAGAAGATGATTTGATTATAGAAAGTTAAGGTATTTAAAGCAAGACAATTGTGTCAGACTCCCATATAGAAAGCCACCAAGCTGGGCTCTCAAAGCGCCGGATGCAATTAATCCACAATTAACCTTTGTGCTATGACTGAAACTAATTCGCGACAAACATCCACATTTATCTGAAACAAACTCATGCATATTCCATGTACCCATATCGATCGAGAGAGAGAGAGAGAGAGAGAGAGAGAGAGAGAGATGCTCTAATGTGACCAACTTCACCAGCACACTGACTGAAAAAACAAATAAACAAAAATTCTTACAAAAATATTCAAAGGCACTACATGCATGTCCACAGCGGATGGCTGTCAAAAAGATTGAACTATTTAAGCCCAATTGCAAGGCATTACTTAGTCATAATTCTCCATATAAAATCCAACATAAAAGTTGAAATATAAGAACAAATAACAAGTGCGCAAGGGTCATTCACTCCCAATTCAATTCATTGACCCAAAACAAACGATAAAAAATAAATAAATAAATAAACAATTTTGTTTGGCGGAGAAAACTAAGCATCTGTAAAATCCAATAAAAGAGAAATAGTACTAAACTATCAGATGGGTATTTAATTTTTACCGGAATATGCAGCAGGAATAACACGGCGGCTGCGCCTGCGATTGAGAGGAGGATTCTTCGATCCAAAGAGGGAGACGGTAAAGAAATCTTTGGAGCTATAATATTCATCGCACGGAGACAAGCAAGAGCTGACACTGAATCCCTCCAAGCCCCTCATGGATCCACATAACGACGAGATTACACCGCGAGAAGAACGATCGGCGGTGGCGTTACATTTAGACAATATGCGTCGTTTGCGAGCCCATCGTTTGGAGGATGACGACGAATGACTACCGTTACTCAACAGCAACGACGACGTACTCGAGGGTTCCTTTTCACAAGCAACTGACATGCATGCGGCTACTAACCATGAACACACCATTGAAGACGCTCCTGCCGCCGCCGCCATAGCTTTCCAAGCTCAATAACAACTTCCCAAATTTCAAAATACCCAAAAAAAACACCACCACCCAATCCAAATCAAAAGCCGTTCAGCTAATGTCTGTCAATGGGGACGATTAAATTGAGCTAAATTTGTGAATATATATATAAATATAGGAAGAAAAAAACAAAGGGTTGGTGAAAATTGGGAAATTGAAATTAAAAACAGGCGGAGAAACGACGGAAATGGGCGGTGGTGGGAGAGATTGAGGAGAGAGAGAGAGAGAGAGAGTCAAAAATGCGTCATATATTTGGATCTCTTGCTAGAGGAAATGAAAGTAAAGAAAAGAAAACGGTTCGTGGAGAGGAGAGGAGACGCCAAGTAAGAAGACAAGAGGGGATGGCATTTGATTGGTGGAAAATCTGAGTCGTCCAACACACGCACCTAGACAAACTAACAATCAAAACACTCAAATTTTACTTACATGTCCGCTAATATACGAAAAATTATTATTTTAAGGGGAAAAGCATCTGTGACCACTACCAGGGAAATGGAAAATCATGTGTTTTAGTACACTTTTTAAGAAATTCACACACCAACCATGTTTGGGTGTTTTTAAATGGAGATGCAATAAAATATTCACAAAATCTTATTATAAAAAATCAGAAAAATTTATTCACTAAATTTTATTTAATAATTAATTATTAAAATTAAATCATTTAACACTTGGACATAATTGAAACATTTTAATCAATAAATATCAACTTAAATATTATGAACAATATTTTATAATTATTTTGTGTCCTTAATATAACTCTTTTAAATGACTATGGTGTTCATAGGTTTCACTAGTAATGTCTAGATAGTTGATCAGCAACTACCTGCTTCTTTTCTCTAATCTCAATATCAAACTCCAGAAAAGCAACATATACCTAATTAATCTAAGTTTTGCATCATTTTTATTTAACGGATATTTAAGAGCAGAACGATTAGAGTACACAAATACCTTCTACCCAAACATGTAGGGCCAAAACTTCTCAAAGACAACAGTAAGGAACTCTTTCCTGAGGTAATTCAGTTGTGCATCATTTAGAGACCTACTTGCATAGAGAATCCAATGCGGTAATTTGTTTACTTTATGTTTAAAACCGCTCCAATAACAAAGTCTGAGGCATTACACATGATCTTAAAGGTAGAAACCAATCCGGACTTGCAAGAATAAGAGCACACGTCAATCATTGCTTCAACAGATTACATGAATCCAAACACTATGGATCAAAGATGAACTCGGTGTAGTGTCTTTAGCTAGCAGATTACATAATTCCTTAACGACACGCCGATAAAAACCCACATACCTAAGAAAATTGCGCACACTTTTGACCGAAGGAGGGGAAGTATATAAATAACTTTTATCTTAACGTTTTCTACCACTATCCCCCCCCACTAGACATTATATGCCCCAAAACGATTCCTTACCTCACAAGAAAGCAACATTTTTCCCAACTCAATGTCAAGTTGGTTTCACAAACCAATGTCAAATTCTCGAGGCAACTCTCAAAATGATCCCCAAACACAGAAAATTCGTCCATGAACACCTCGAAATACCTTTCAATCATGTTTCGAAAAGATGGAGTTTATGCACCTTTGAAAGGTCGCATGTGCATTACAAAACTCAAAAGGCATCCTCCTATAAGAGAATGTACTAATTGGCATGTGGAGGTGGTCTTCTCTTGGTCTTTTCAGGTATGGAAATTTGATTATACCCCAAAACCCCATCAAGAAAGCAGTAAAAAGTGTGGCTCGCTAACCACTCTAAAGTCTTACTAATAAAAGGCGGAGGGAAGTGGTCTTTCTTCGTCTCGACATTCAATTTCCTCAAATCAACGCACATCTGCGAACCAATAGTTGTCCTAGTGGACACTTCCTCATTGTTAGTATTTATACCACAATAATACCCGACATCTTGTGCACCATGGGCATGCTCACCCACTTACTATCAGAAATAGGGAAGCACCCCAACCCGGGACCTAACGCGTGTCCCGAGCTTGAGAAGCCCAAACTAAAAAATTCCATCTCTATTTTATTTTTATTTTTTTGTATTTTTTTATTTCCCTTTAAGAGAAAACCAACTCTCAAACTGCCAAATTAAATCAACTAAAAATATCTCCATTTGAAGAAATTTCAACAACAACTTCCATAACCATAATCTGATTACTTACATCGAAAACCCACAATTAACTTGGTTTTACAAAAGAGTTTATATACAACTTCTCAAAAGAGTCTTACTTAATAAATACACCTAGTCAACCAACTCATATACTTAACCTGACAAGTCCCAAAAGCAAAAGTCCAAACTCTTATCCCCGGCCTCACTGGTTCAGGTCACCTGTCTCAGCACGATCTAAAACAGTAAAAGGGGAAGGGGTGAGAATAAATCTCAATAAGCTATTATGAATGCAGCAAGATGCCAAATAAGATGCAACACATAGCACGGTTACACATAACACATTATTAAAGCGGTAAACACCTTACGTTACCTCATTTTACCTTTCCCGTCTGAACAATAAGTCGTACAACATGGGAGTAAAACTCCACTCTTTGGTGAATTGCCCCCATGCACCTTCACCGCTTATAGGACTCATACCCCAGAGATTCATATAAGAAAATAAGATACTTATATGACCCTTATTCAGAGTATCATATAATATCGCCGCTAACTGTAAATCTTTTGGCTTAATACATAAGCATTCCACCTAACTCCATAAAATCGCAGCGGACTGTAAGGCTTTTGGCTCAATCTGTTTGCTAGCACTCTCACTCGCGTGGCCGCGAGAGGCCGGTCACAGGTATGATGAACCTTCAATCACTTATAGAACAAATCAATAATTGATTGAATTCCATTATACCCCCGAATCACATATAATATAACACGTTCAAGCACATAATAGATACTTGAAATAAAATCCACCAAAGGGATAATAATATAACAACATGGTAATATATACTCATGCTAAATCAATACCATAGTGCAACATTCATTTAATAGACTATACATAGTATCATCAATGAATATTAATCCAAGTAAGGTAACAATATGGCAAATAAATCCACAAATGGGATGACAATGCAACCATACGATAAACATATCCACACTTGGGATAACCATGCAACCATATAATGAACATATCCACTCTTGGGATAACAAGTTAACAACATAGCATATAAATCCACACTTTGGATAATAATGAACCAATGTAATGACTGCACATTTCCAAACTAGCACGATAGTGTAACACACAGCTTCTACACTATACAAACCAATCACCAAGGATATGGGGCAGGTAAGGCCACTATGTATCATAAACCATTCCTACATACTCATTACACAGCCTCAAATAGCCTTAATAAAAGTTCAAGATCTACTTCCCAAGTTTGAACTACTTTGGTGAAGTTACTAATCAAGCTTATCAACCATTTTTCGGACAATATTTAAACTACTTTCCCAAATCCATTTTGACCAAATAAGACATCATAGTGTAGCCAAAGTATTCTACTTTAATCTAGGTTAAAGAGGATTCATTTTGGTTCTAGTTTGATTAGGTTTAAACAGCTCACAAATTGGATCATAGTCACCAGGCCAGGGCACAACTCGTGCCCCAGGGCACGACTCGTGCCCCATTGGACCCCTTCCAGAAACAGTCGTGTGAGAACCCCGACCCGGAACCTACACGTGTCCCGAGCTGGAGCGTCCTCAAAACAACTCAAATACACTAAACTTTTAAAACTTTGCTTTGACTTTTAAACATAAACATTAATAACATAATATTTCAAAAGAACTCTACTCCACTCCACATTGGAGGAGGAGTTGACCAACTTTGAAAGCAAACACTGTTTAGTTACAAAAGATTAAGGTTATGACGTAGAAATTTAAGTTTATAATTACAAACTCCATGAAGGAATTACCAAAATACATTTTACACGCCAACCTATACATACCCCGACAATACCCAAAAGTTTACTTCCAAACTCCTCTCCGTCCTTACTTGGCCGGGCCGCCTGTCTCGGGATCTAAAACAGTAAAGGGAGAGGGGTGAGAATAAATCTCAGCAAGCTATTATGAATGCAACAATATGCCAAATAGATGCAACACATAACACATTGGAAAAGCCGTAAACACCTTACGTTACCTTGGTTTACCTTTTCCCGTCTGAACAGTAGTCGTACAACATTGGGTATAATAATACTCCAATCTTAAGTGAGTAGCAAGCAATACTCACATCTTATAAGACCCATTTTTCGGGGAACCAAATAAGATAGTAGCAACTCGTAAGGCTTTTGGCTCAATACGGATGCTATAACCCCAACCTCGTGGCCACGGGGAGGACGGTCGCGAGTATAACATAATCCGATCACATTAGGTCACACTTCCATAATTGATCGTATTATGTTATACCCCCAATATCAGCTGATTAACAACTATCAAGCACATAATAGTTACTTGAAATATAATCCACAAAAAGGGATAAACAATAGCCACATGGTAATATATACTCATGCCCAATCAATATTAAAGTGCAACAATTTATGAATACACTAAACAACATCAACAATGTATTTAATATCAAGTAAGGGAACGAGGTATCATTAACCCACCCTACATATTCCATATACAACGGTACAAGGCCTCTATGAAGGTTCAAGCTCAATTACCAAGTGGAAGTCACAATTTATAAGTGGTCAAACACATTTACTAATCAATTCTAGTTCGGATTTAGAATTGGGTTACGGGGCCTTGGGCGACCAGCCCGTACCACTTCGGGCGACCGCCCAAGTGGATTTTCAAAGAGGATCCTAGTTTACGCCACGATGGGCGATCGCCCACACCTCTTGGGCGACCGCCCAAGAGGAGTTTCAAGGCAAAGTGAAGTTCTTTGGCGTGATGGGCGGCCGCTCGAGCCCCATGGGCGACCGCCCAAGTCTCCATCCAAACCCATTCTCAGATTTTAACCCTTTTTGAACCTAGTTTTCCTTTCCTTCTACCATTGCTTGTCACATGAACATCAAAGGATGCCTTAGCTCTACCAAGCCTCACCTAAAACATGTAAACCCAAAACAAAGTAATCCTAGATTATTTATCACTATAAATTCCACCCATTTCAAACCCTCTAGATTGTCTTCCTTGAACCCTAACTTCAACCAATCTCATTTATCAATCATCCAACTTCCATTAAAGTTTCCAAGGCAAGAAATAAGCATCATAAGAACAAGGATAATATTTAAAGAGCTCATGAACAAGTAGAGGAAGGGAATCATAACAACTCACCTTAGGGTTTTATAATGGAAGGTTGATCTTTCTAACTTGATTGATTCTTCTAGATGATCCAACTTCAAAAATACTCTTGAACTTGAAAATGGTGGAGAAATGGTTGAGCTTCAAGACTTGGGGTTGGGAGCTTCCATGGAGGTTTTTGGTTAGGGAAAAGTATGAGAAAGAATGGAGAAGGGAGGAGGAAGTAAGAGGATGGGAGGGAGTTGGACACATGGCAAGCTTAGGGAGTGGAAGACTCTAATGGCCCCCCACCCAAAATATCTAGGCTTTCACTTCAAATTTAAAATTAATCCTTATCCTAATACTTCATCCTACCCATATAACCTCCTTTTTTTATTTATCAAATTTCCATTTTTATTATTTCCCAAAGGCTCTTCTTTAATATCCCATAAATTCTCAAAAGATTCTAAATTTACTTCTCACCCAATTTATCTTAAATTAAGAATTTAAAGACATAATTGAACACATAAAGTTAACATAAATATTAAAAGCATATACTATAATATTTAAAATTAGTGCCTAGGGTTGGGGTCGTCACACTCACTCCCCCTTAAAGAAAATTCGACCCGAATTTTGAAAAGACTTACTTGAATTCTCAAACAACCAAGGGTATTTCGCCCTCATCTCCGACTCTAGCTCCCACGTTGCTTCCTCGACGGTATGATTCTTCCAAAGGACTTTCACTATCGGGATACTCTTAGTTCTCAACTCCTTAACTTGGAATTCTAGGACCCTTAACGTGTGAGGACCCCGACCCGGTACCTCCACGTGTCCCAAGCTGGAGCGTCCTCAAACTAACCCAAATTTCCTAAACTTTTAAAACCTTTATTTAACTTTCAAAATAAATACAATTATTATAACCATTTCAAAATAAATCTACACCTTTTCACAATGGAGAAATAGTTGACTAACTTAGAAAGTAAGAAACTGTTTTAGTTACAAAAAGGCATCGGTTATAACATAAAATGAAGATTTAATAATACAATTCCGTAAATGATTTATACCAAAGTACACTTTCTATACCAACCTAATCATACCCCGAAAATTCCCAAATTATAACTTCCAAACTCCTCACCGCCCTTACTTGGCCGGTCCATCTGTCTCGGAATCTAAAACAGTAAAAGGGAGAGGGGTGAGAATAAATCTCAGCAAGCTATTATGAATGCAGCAATATGCCATATAAGATGCAACACATAACAAGTTGCATATAACACATTGGAAAAGCTGTAAACACCTTACATTACCTTGGTTTACCTTTTCCCGTCTGAATATTAGTCGTACAACATTGGGTATAATAATACTCCAATCTTACAGTGAGCTGCTTAAGCAATACTCACGTCTTATAAGACCCGTTTTTCAGGGAACCAAATAAGACAGTAGCAACTCTGTAAGGCTTTTGGCTCAATACAGATGCTATACCCCATCCTGTGGCCACAGGAGGGGACGGCCACAGATATAACATAATCCGATCACATTAGGTCACACTTTCATAATGGATCGTATTATGTTATACCCCCAATGTCAGCTGACTCACACATTATCAAGCACATAATAGATACTTGAAATATAATCCACAAAGGGGATAAACAACATAGCAACATGGTAAAATATACTCATGCTCAACCAACATCATAGTGCAACATTTCTTTAACACACTATGCATAAATAAGCAATATAATCACATGGTAATATATACTCATGTTCAACCAAAAATCAGAGTGCAGCATTTATATAATACACTAAGCATAATACAAGTCATGAATAGGTACTCAAGTAAGATGATGAGATATCTCCAACCCATCTTACTAGGTCATTATACGACAATATATGATCTCTACAAGGATCCAAGTTAACTCTACCAAGTTGGAGTCACCTTTAATAAACTGCCAAATGATTTCTAAGTCGGAGATAGAATGCTTCCGTAGTTCCAATTTAACCCATTTAAGGTGTCATTAAGTGATACAATTGTTCTAAGTATAACCTAGGTTAAAAGGATTAATTCGTATCCGGAAAGGTTTGGTTCCAAACTTTATATTGGTTAAGGATCGTGCTAGGAGGTTACTAGTGAAAATTCAGCGAAACAGGGAATCGGGACAAAATCTGTCAACATGGGCGACCGCCCAAAGGGGTATGGGCGACCGCCCAAACAAGAGTAAGAAGGGGGGATATTTCTGTGGTCATGGGCGACCGCCCAGCTTCCATGGGCGACCGCCCACAAGGGGATTTTCCAGATTTCAAAGGAATCAACTCTAAAACCCAAACATGCTCAAATTGGTTGAACTTAAAAGGCTTACTACCTCATAACTTTCTTACTAAACCATGTAACCCAAAATGATCTAATCTTATATCATTTACCCTTTTAATCACTACCCATTTCACTATCACATTCTAATTATAAACTTCTTAATTTAATTAACCCAAATAACATAAACCTAGATTATTCCCACAAGATTTCCAACCCCTTCACCAATACATTTCAAGTTAATTCCTTTAAACTAACTTCACCCATTTAACTAACCCATTTCAAGTTTCATTCTCTAAATCTAACTCCACCCATTTCTTCCATTCTTTAACACTTCCAAGAACAACAATATTTTCTTATTACCTTAACCAATTTCTCCAATTCAAGAAAATTCCTAAAGCATCCAATAAAAATTATAACAACAATAATAACAATAATATCTCATGAACATTTAGAGAAGAGAAGGGTCATAATAACTCACCTTAGAATAGGAGATGGATTTAGGACTTTCTTAGCTTGATGAACTCCTCTTGGTCTCCCGATCACAAAAGTACTCTCGGATCTAAAAATGGTGAAGGATTGATCTTGGTAGGAGTCTTGGAAGGTGAAGCTTCATCAATGGAGGTTCCATGGATTTGAGAGAGAAAGTCAAGGAGGAGAAAGAGGGAGGTGGAGTATAAAATTGGTAAGGAGAGTAGGGGGGGGGCGGATCATGGGGAAAGAGTGAGGGAGAAGTATGGTTGTCTTGACTTAAAAGGGGAAAAAGGGGAGGATTTTAAGGGATATGGTCCCTCCTTTAAATTCAAAAGCTTTCACCAAAATATAACTAAGTCTTCCAAATCATTTCATCCTACCCAAATACTTTATCCCACATACTTTAATCTCCTTTCACACTTTATTTATTTTCTATTTTTATATTTTCCTTTAGAACATTATTTTATTTCCCAAACATTTCATCCTAATATAAGAAGTCAAAGATATAAAGTTAACATTAATATTAAAAACATATAATGTTATACTAAAATAGTGCCTAGGGTTAGGGTCGTTACATAACGGTTCTTCAACATAAGACATGTCTGCTTGGACATCATCGGGGGGAGAACTCAAAACATGGGAGGGGTCATGACAATACTTCCTTAACATAGAAACGTGAAACACATCTTGAAGCAAAGAAAAAGATGGAGGCAACGCCAACCGGTAAGCCAATTCCCCAATCTTCTCTAGAATCTCAAACGGACCTACAAACCTCGGAGCCAACTTACCCTTATTACCAAACCTTTTAATTCCCGTCCTCGGAGAGACCTTCAAGAATACGAAGTCACCAACCCGAAAAGATAAATCCCGTCTTCTGTTGTCGGCGTAGCTTTTCTGTCTACTCTGAGCCGTCTTCAATCTATCCCGAATCACCTTGATCTTCTCCGTAGAATCTCGAACCAAATCCGGGCCCCAAAGTCTCGCTTCACCAACCTCGTCCCAACACATCGGAGATCGACACTTCCTACCATACAACGCTTCATACGGAGCCATCTCAATACTAGACTGATAACTGTTGTTGTAGGCAAACTCCACTAAAGGTAGATGATCCTCCCATGACAATTGGAAATCCATCACACAAGCCCGTAACATATCCTCAAGTATCTCGAATAGTTCTCTTGACCGACCGTCGGTTTGAGGATGAAACGCCGTATCTTGAAACACAATTTAGAACCCAAGGCTTCATGCAATGCTCTCCAAAATCTAGAAGTGAACCTCGGATCTCTATCTGACACAATACTAACCGGAACCCCGTGAAGTCTAACAATCTCTTTCATATACAATCAAGCTAACTTCTCTAACGAAAACTTGGTTGATACCGGAAGAAAATGAGCCGACTTTGTCAATCTATCCACAATAACCCAAATAGCATCCATCTTCTTAGCGGTAAGAGGCAAACCCGAAACAAAATCCATCGAGATCCCTTCCCATTTCCATTCCAGAATATCCAATGGTTGAAGTAGTCCCGCCGGTCTTTGATGTTCCGCCTTAATTTGTTGACAAGTCAAACACTTAGAAACATAATTCGCAATCTCCCTTTTCATTCCATTCCACCAGTATCCCCGCTTCAAGTCTTGATACATCTTCGTACTACCCGGGTGAATCGCAAACTTGGACTTATGGCCATCCTCTAAGACACGCCTCTTGATTTCCGGTGACGAAGGAACGCAAATTCTCCCTTGGAAGGTTAAAATACCATCTCTATTCAACGCAAAATCCCCGGCTTTTCCCTCTTGTACTTGATCAAAAATTTTCTTCAACTCCGGATCATTTAGTTGAGCTTCCTTCAACTCTCCATACAATGTAGGAACGGCTCGAACATTCGCAATGATTACCTCACTCTTCAATTCTCGGGAACTCAAAGCTGTCACATACGCCTTTCGGCTAATCGCATCCGCCACTACATTGGCCTTCCCCGGATGATAAAAAATTACACAATCGAAATCCTTCAAGAACTCAAGCCATCTTCTTTGTCGGTTGTTCAACTCCTTTTGGGTAAATAAGTATTTCAAACTCTTATGATCGGTGAATATCTCAAACTTCGCCCCATAGAGGTAATGCTTCCATTTATGTAACGCAAACACGATCGCCGCCAATTCCATATCATGAGTAGGGTAATTCTGTTCCGCCGGTGATAACTTCCTAGAGGCATACGCAATAACTTTCCCATTTTGCATTAGAACACAACCCAAACCCGCCTTCGAGGCATCACTATAGATCACAAAATTCTCACAACCATCCGGAAGGGTAAGAACAGGAGCCGTCGTCAACCTCTTCTTCAACTCATTAAAACTTTCTTCACATTTGGAATCCCATGTGAATGATACATCTTTCCGAGTCAACCTAGTCAATGGAGTAGCAATCCGAGAAAACCCTTCAATGAACCTTCTATAATACCCCGCCAAACCAAGAAAACTACGAATCTCGCCACGCGCCGAAGGTTGCTTCCAATTAACCACGGCTTCAATTTTCGAAGGATCCACGGAAATTCCCGAACTCGACACAACATGCCCCAAGAAAGAAATCTGCTCAAGCCAAAACTCGCACTTGTTGAACTTGGCGTACAACTGCTTCTCACGAAGAACGGACAAGACAATCCTCAAATGCTTCTCATGCTCATCCCGGGACTTAGAGTAAACAAGAATATCATCTATGAACACCACCACAAAGCTATCAAGATAAGGCTTAAAGACACGGTTCATCATATCCATAAACACGGCTGGGGCATTAGCAAACCTGAATGGCATCACAACAAACTCATAATGACCATATCTAGTACGGAAAGCCGTCTTAGCAATATCATCCTATCTAATCTTCAACTGATGGTATCCGCTTCTCAAATCAAGTTTAGAGTAGATAACGGAACCTTGAAGTTGGTCAAACAAATCATCTATATGCGGAAGAGGATATTTATTCTTAATGGTGGCTTGGTTCAACAAACGATGGTCAATACACAATCGTAAGGTACCATCCTTCTTCCTAACAAATAAGACCGGTGCTCCCCACGGAGAAACACTAGGACGAATGAAACCCCGGTCTAGCAATTCTTGCAGTTGGACCTTCAACTCTTTTAACTCGGCCGGAGCCATTCTATAGGATGCTTTTGAGATAGGTGCGGTACCGGGCACTAAGTCAATACAAAACTCTACCTCACGATCCGGAGGCATAGAGTACTCACTAGAAAACACATCACTAAATTCATTAACAACCGGGACATGAGCTAATTCGGGAGACTTCTTATTGGAATCTACCACATAAGCCAAGTAACCCGCACACCCCTTAGATAGCATCTTCCTAGCCTTTAAAGCAGAAATAACATGTAAACCGAACATAGATCTATCTGCATCAAATATAAAAGTAGGCACATCAGGCATAGCAAATGAGACTCGCTTTCTACGACAGTCTACCAAAGCATGACACTGACTCAACCAATCCATCCCAAGGATCACATCAAAATCACGAATTGGTAACTCGACCAAATCCACCGGCAATACATGCCCACATATAGTCACATCACAACCACGATATATCAGAGAAGATGCAAGGCACTCTCCCATAGGAGTAGAGACCTCCAACACATAAGGCATAGATTCAGGCAAAATGTGCAATGAGAATGCAAAATGAGATGCCACAAATGAATGGGAAGACCCGGGATCTATAAGAATGCGGGCCTTAACTCCTGAGACAGGAACTATACCTCTAATGACGGCATTAGGATCGACCTCTCCTCGACCCAAGGCAAACACTCGACCTTGGACTCTATCCTTGGGTTTCCCGTCAACATCTCTCTTCACACCACTACCTTGTCCCCGAATCCGCACCCGAAGCTTGCTTATTCTCGCCACCTCGGGACAATTCTTCCGGAAATGGCCCGTCGCCCCACACTCTAAACATTTTCCTTGCTTGCTCCAACACTTATCCTCCGAATGCCCTAGCTTCTTACAATATCCGCACACCGCCCCAAACCGACTGAGTCGAACGATTTGCCGGAGCCGCCACATTTCCCCTCGATTTGCTCCCTGAGTGAATGTCCTCGTCGCGCTCTATTCTCGTCCCGAACCTTGACCTTGGAATCTATTTCTATTACCGCCTTCATTTTTACCACGATGCTCCTCTATGTCATTCTCAATCCGATACGCCATATTCACTACTGCTGGAAGTTGGCGAAGTTATGCGTCAATAGCCGCTTCCGAACTCCACCCTTAAACCCTTCACAAACCGATAGATCCGCCTCTCCTCATCCGGCACCAAATGGGGACAATATCGGGCTAACTCGTGAACTTTGCCGAATACCGCGCTATAGTCACGGTCCTTGCTCCAGCTTTTAGAAACTCAACTTCCTTCTTGTCTCTAGTAACCATCGGAACGAAGTGATCCCTAACTTGCGTGTGAAATTTTCCCAAGTCTCGCGGTGTCAAGTCCCGATCCCAACCATCCTTCACTACCTGCCACCAGTGCTCAGCGGGTCCTTCCAACTTGAAAACAGCGCATCTCACCTTCTCTGCATCCGAACTCTCCATAGCCGCGAAAATCTTATTCATAGCCTCAAGCCACCTCTCAGCCTTCACCGGATCCGGATCTCTGTTGAAGCTAGGAGGAGACATCTTCACAAACTTTTCTAGACCATGTTGCCCTTTCCTGCCTTCTTGCTGTTGCCTACCTTGATTCTGATTTGCTATATTCTAAAGAAACACTCGGAACATATCCATCATTTCGGCATTCGGATTACCAACATCACCCAAAGCCCGATTCTGATCACCATCATTTCCCGCCATTATAACAAACTCCTGCATTAAACACTCGACGTCAGTTATCACACACTCTCACTCAGCTAGACTCTACCCGAGAATTCTAACCGAGCTCTGATACCAACTGTGAGGACCCCGACCCGGAACCTACACGTGTCCCGAGCTGGAGCGTCCTCAAAACAACTCAAATACACTAAACTTTTAAAACTTTGCTTTGACTTTTAAACATAAACATTAATAACATAATATTTCAAAAGAACTCTACTCCACTCCACATTGGAGGAGGAGTTGACCAACTTTGAAAGCAAACACTGTTTAGTTACAAAAGATTAAGGTTATGACGTAGAAATTTAAGTTTATAATTACAAACTCCATGAAGGAATTACCAAAATACATTTTACACGCCAACCTATACATACCCCGACAATACCCAAAAGTTTACTTCCAAACTCCTCTCCGTCCTTACTTGGCCGGGCCGCCTGTCTCGGGATCTAAAACAGTAAAGGGAGAGGGGTGAGAATAAATCTCAGCAAGCTATTATGAATGCAACAATATGCCAAATAGATGCAACACATAACACATTGGAAAAGCCGTAAACACCTTACGTTACCTTGGTTTACCTTTTCCCGTCTGAACAGTAGTCGTACAACATTGGGTATAATAATACTCCAATCTTAAGTGAGCTGCTTAAGCAATACTCACATCTTATAAGACCCATTTTTCAGGGAACCAAATAAGATAGTAGCAACTCTGTAAAGCTTTTGGCTCAATACAGATGCTATAACCCCAACTCGCGGCCAGGAGGGGACGGTCACAGGTATAACATAATCCGATCACATTAGGTCACACTTCCATAATTGATCGTATTATGTTATACCCCCAATATCAGCTGATTAACAACTATCAAGCACATAATAGTTACTTGAAATATAATCCACAAAAAGGGATAAACAATAGCCACATGGTAATATATACTCATGCCCAATCAATATTAAAGTGCAACAATTTATGAATACACTAAACAACATCAACAATGTATTTAATATCAAGTAAGGGAACGAGGTATCATTAACCCACCCTACATATTCCATATACAACGATACAAGGCCTCTATGAAGGTTCAAGCTCAATTACCAAGTGGAAGTCACAATTTATAAGTGGTCAAACACATTTACTAATCAATTCTAGTTCAGATTTAGAATTGGGTTCTGGGGCCTTGGGCGACCGCCCATACCACTTGGGCGACCGCCCAAGTGGATTTTCAAAGAGGATCCTAGTTTCTGCCACGATGGGCGACCGCCCACACCTCTTGGGCGACCGCCCAAGAGGAGTTTCAAGGCAAAGTGAAGTTGCTGGCGTGATGGGCGGCCGCTCAAGCCCCCATGGGCGACCGCCCAAGTCTCCATCCAGCCCATTCTCAGATTTTAACCCTTTTTGAACCTAGTTTTCCTTTCCTTCTACCATTGCTTGTCACATGAACATCAAAGGATGCCTTAGCTCTACCAAGCCTCACCTAAAACATGTAAACCCAAAACAAAGTAATCCTAGATTATTTATCACTATAAATTCCACCCATTTCAAACCCTCTAGATTGTCTTCCTTGAACCCTAACTTCAACCAATCTCATTTATCAATCATCCAACTTCCATTAAAGTTTCCAAGGCAAGAAATAAGCATCATAAGAACAAGGATAATATTTAAAGAGCTCATGAACAAGTAGAGGAAGGGAATCATAACAACTCACCTTAGGGTTTTATAATGGAAGGTTGATCTTTCTAACTTGATTGATTCTTCTAGATGATCCAACTTCAAAAATACTCTTGAACTTGAAAATGGTGGAGAAATGGTTGAGCTTCAAGACTTGGGGTTGGAAGCTTCCATGGAGGTTTTTGGTTAGGGAAAAGTATGAGAAAGAATGGAGAAGGGAGGAGGAAGTAAGAGGATGGGAGGGAGTTGGACACATGGCAAGCTTAGGGAGTGGAAGACTCTAATGGCCCCCCACCCAAAATATCTAGGCTTTCACTTCAAATTTAAAATTAATCCTTATCCTAATACTTCATCCTACCCATATAACCTCCTTCTTTTATTTATCAAATTTCCATTTTTATTATTTCCCAAAGGCTCTTCTTTAATATCCAATAAATTCTCAAAAGATTCTAAATTTACTTCTCACCCAATTTATCTTAAATTAAGAATTTAAAGACATAATTGAACACATAAAGTTAACATAAATATTAAAAGCATATACTATAATATTTAAAATTAGTGCCTAGGGTTGGAGTCGTCACAAGTCGTCCCTACAAGGGCACGACTCGTTATCCCACAGGGCACGACTTGTGCCTTATGGCCGACTCGTGCCATTTCAGTCCCAAAACGATCAGAACGACTTAACCCCAAATTCACGAATCGTTTTCACGAGTTGGCCATGGGCACGACTCGTGCCACGGCTAAAATCAGGTATCAGCAGCAGATTTCCAACAATACTCCAGAAAACCAAAATCTAACCCAACACTAACTAGCATCATTTTAATACTCCAAAATCCATGCCAACCTTCCAAGCAATTTAAGATAAACCTAACCCCTTTCACTTACTTAGTTAATTATCACATTTCACTAACACATTTCAAACATTTACCATACTCCTTTACCTTTGATCAACTCCCTTGAACCACAATCCCCTAATTAAGTCATTAACAAATCCTCACTCCAAGAAAGTATTCCAATATCCCAAATAATCAATTTATCAAACAATACTAAGATCAAATATTTCATGAGCAAGTATTTGAAGGATAGTCATAATAACTCACATCATTAAAAGTATACCAAATCCTTTTCTACTTCTTTCTACCCAAATTGAAATATACTCGTAACATTTCCCAATTCAAGTAAGATGAACATAACTACAAACAATAACTCCATAACACAATACTAACCATTTTCTTCACTTACATTATTCTAGAAAATTGGCCAAAACCCAAATTCAATACTTACTCTTAAATCATTAACATTCACAATTATTCTATACCTTTCCTCCTTCAATCTTAGAACACCATTTTACAACTAAAAATCAATTCAACCTTGACTAACCCATTTCAACTCAATTAATCATTATTTAAAATATCAAAATCCTTTTTCTTTCAACAAGAGATTCAATACACATAAAGTGAGCAATTATTAGAAGGAAGTCATAATAACTTACTTTAGCAATATGAGGTGGAATAAGGATTTTCTTAGCTTGATGTGATCCCCTCGACGCCACGATCAAGAAGGTACAAACGAATTGAAAAATGAGAACGATTTGGAATTGTTATGAATTTTGAAGGAAGAATTTAGAGAGAGTTTTTCCATGGAGATTTTGCTTCATGAAAAGGTAGAATGAAGATGATAGGGAAAATGATGGGGAGGTTAAGGAGGATGATGGAGGAAGTGTGGAGGTGATTGATTAATTGAAGTGAGGAGAGGAAAAGAGGGAGTATGGCCCCCCATGCCAAATAAATAAAGACTTTCCCTTTTCACCACTTAGGCCCCTCAATTTCCAAAGAATGAAATTAAACCTTATACTTCTCTCCTCTACACAAGTACCACCCAACCACTCATAATTTATTTATTCTCAATTATTATACTTTAACAAAATATTTTATCTTATTTCCAATTAAATCCTAAGGATTTAAAGTTATTTCACAACCATCCTAACTCTTCATAAAAATCAAAAACATAATATGAGCACCTAAGGTCAACAAATAATATAAAATGCATATAATGGAATGCTAAATTAGTGCCTAGGGTTAGGGTCGTTACACTCACTCCCCCTTAAAGAAATTCGCCCCGAATTTTAAACTTGCTTACTTTAATGATCAAATAGCAAAGGTTACCTCTTACATATTCCAAATTATAACTTTCAAATAGTTTCCTTAATGGCATGATTCTTCTATACCCTTTCACAACCCGAGTACTCTAGGATTTCAATTCCTAACTTGCGATTCGAATAACGCCCAATGATTCTCTCGCATAAGTCAAATCCACTTAATTCACATTAGTTAAAGAACACCAGACAACGAGGGATCATGCAAATGATATTTCCATACAAAGCTTCATACAGTACTCATTCAATGCTAACTAAAAACTATTATTATACGCAAACTCGCTAAGGTTAATTAAACTTCCCGAGTTGAAAGGAAATCCATCACACAACACACAACCTATTCTTCAAGAATCTGGATAGTCCTCTAATCTCTTTCTTTTGAGTAACTAAATTCTCCAAACTCTTAGGATCGGTAACAATTCTCAAATAGAGCTTCAGAAAGATAAGATTCCCACTTAAATAACGCAAAACAATTATAGACACTCTCGAGTAGAGGATAAGAAAATTCCGCTTTATCTAAGTTAACTTCCTCGAAGCATACGCTATCACTTTTCCATTTCGCATAATATCACAACCTAATCTTCCTTTAATACACACTTAAATTTCACAAAGTCCTCACATCCACTAGGTAAGGTAAGGATCTGATTTATAGCCAATCTATTCTCCACCTCTATCAATATGATTCATCCTTATTACATCCTACACCATTTATATATTCTTTAGAGTTAACTAAATCAACGATTTTACAATTCTCAAGAATTTCCTAAAATTTCCTTCGGGAGCACTTGTCAACCCAAAGATCACGGACTCAATCCTCGTAAGATCCATGGTAACGTCCAAGCTTAAGACTATAGAACCCAAAATTTGGAATCTTCTCAAGCCAACTCACTCTAGCTAAACTTTGCATACAAGGACTTCTCACAAAGGATTATTAACCCTACTCTCAAATGATTTTCATGAACCTCTTGTAACTTTAATTAAACACAAAGGTCATCCAACATAACTACCATAAAGCCATCAAGATAAGGATTAAAAATTTTGGCTTATCATACTCAGAATCAACACATGGGATACTCCGATGGAAGCACATTTACCATCTGCTCACAGCTAGTACATAAAAATTTTGGAAAGACTTCTTATGCAAATCTAACACATACCAAATATCCTTCACACTTTTAACCAAAATTTTCACCTTTAATGCCTATATATAACAAAAATTCCCCATAAAAGTTTATCGGTATCAAATATCAATATAAAGCAAATTAGGCATAGAAAAGGAGACTCACTTATTATGATAGTCTACCAACACACAACAATTACTTAACCATCTAGGTCAAGTATATCTCATAATTACAAATCGGTAATCATACCCAATCAACTAGCAATACATGCCCAGCTATAACCACATCACCATCGTGGTAAACCCAAAGAAGGTTCGAGGTACTCTCTCATAAGAGCAGAAACCTCTATCACATAAGACAATCTCAAGCAATGTATGCCACATAGAAGCAAAATGCTATGCCACACATAATGATATGAAACAGGATCTATAAAAATATGACCCCTAACTCCTGAGACAGGGAATATACCTCTAGTGACCTCTGAGGAATCTATCTCTCCTGGACTCGAAACACATACTTGACCATAGACCTTCTCTTTTGGTTCCCCTTCGTTATCTTTTTTGGTACCACCTCTTTGTCGTCCACCTTACTGACCGCTGCCTGAAGCTCGTCCCTGCTGCAACCTTGGGCAATTCCTCCTAAAGTGTCCCATCTCTCCACACTTGATACACCTGCCTTGCTTACTCCAACACTGATCTTCGGTATGTCCAATCCTCTTGCAAAATTTACAATTCATCCCATACTGTCTGGATATTGGCCTAGATGAAGAAGCTACAACAAGCTCCCCTCTCATACTCCCTGAAGTTGAAGTCCTTGGTTGTCCTCTAGTGATTTTGGATCCTTGTCCCAGATACTTTGGTTTATTTTTAATCCCACTTCCGGATCTTCCACTATTTTCCTCAATGTCCTTCTCGACCTTATATGCTCTATCTACGGTCAGTTCGATAATTGGTGAAGTTATCAATCAATAATTTCTTCCTAATCTCAACCCTTAAACCTTTTACAAACCTATGAACTCTTCTCGCTTCATGCGATACTAAATGAGGGAAACACCGAGCTAATTCCTCAAACCTGACTGAATACTGATTCACCGTCATGTTCCCTTGTTCTAGTCCTAAGAATTCGATCTCCTTCTTGTCCCTTGTAACCATTGAAATGAAATAATCCTCGAACTGCTGGGTGAAATTATCCCAAGTCTGGGGCGTATGATCCCGCTCCCAACTTCCCTTCAAAATCTGCCACCACTGATCAGCTGGACCTTCAAGTTTGAAAACGGCATACCTAACTTTCTCTTCGTTGCGACTCTCCATAACCTCAAAGATTTTGTTCATTTTCTCTAACCATTTTTATGCCTTTAACGGATCCGGATCTCCATGTTCATCGCAACAACTACATCTGGGGCAATACCAAGCCAGAATATCAATCCATATCAATTCATTTTTAACCCAGTTCATCGCAACAACTACATCTGGGGCAATACCAAGCCAGAATATCAATCCATATCACCAAATTTGTTGTGTTACAATATTCGCTCATGTTTACAACAATAAAAATAGCCTTCAAATCATGAACACACACTCACACAAATAAATCATAGACATGTCCTAGGTCATCCATAGAATGCCCCTAAAGGCACACTAAGACCCACCACTGCCTTTGGCTTTCTTTGTTGATCTAAATATCCCAATGCCCATAACTTCAACCGGATTCCCAGATCTCATATAGATGTATCTCTCATATTAGCTAGGGCTTCGGTAATTCAGGCAACCATGCATAGATACACTTATGTGAGTTGTTGCACCAGAATCCAACCACCATGTATATGTAGGAATTGAAACCAAATTAGCCTCATTACAAACAAGAACAAATGACATACCTTTTTTAACACGCCAATCGTGATACTTAGGGCAGTCGTTCTTTGTGATCATTAGGCTCACGCGGTTGGAACGGTTCCAATTCTCAACACTTAAGCGATCTTCCTGAGTGCTTTTATCAATGAGAGAAGCGGGACTTAGTTCCCTTAATGCGAGATCAATGTCCATACAGCCCAAGATCATAGAAATTTTTCAAGTTTTAAAATTTATCTCATTAAGCATCAGAATGTTATTCATGGCAGTAGTGATTGATGAAACATTTACTAAATCTGTTGGAGTAAGAACAAAGAATGAAATACAAAATATGTATAAGTAACTAAATATAAGAGTGATTAATCATATCAAATGAATCACATCTATAAGATAATCAATATGACATCAAAACTAATCTTTGGATTGCGAGTTGACTCATAACCAATTATCTTGAGGTAACTAAGAAATTAAATGATGTCTTAATCAAATAATTAATCTTCCTTTGGGCCGATTTAAGTACTCAAAAAACAATCTAATGCTCTCTTACTTGTTATCAAATGAATGTATAAAATTAGTCAAATAAACGACCTTCTTTGAAAAATTCATTTTATCCACATATTAAAGTATACATTCATCACTTAACAATTTCGGATCTAAAAAACGTAAATCACTTTGGCGACAATATTATTTAGAAAATTTATGAAGTTGTTAAGCATATAATTAATCACAAAGAGAAAGAATTTTTTTTAAAATGTATGTTTTTGCTAAAAAAAATGAAGGGAAAAGTTGAATTTACAGGTGCACGGCCGTGCGTTATAACTTGCACGGCCGTGCAAGGCCTGTTCCAGAAAAACCATCATTCGGCAAAATGGTGCACGGAACGCACGACCGTACCAATGGGACAGTCTTGCTTGAACCATTGCACCTTTTGACGAATTTTATGCATTTTGAGCCAAAAAACTTCAATACTTTACAAATTTTAAACTAGATAATTATTACTAATACTTTATGAATGAATTAGAGTGATTAAACAATATCAAAACATAATGATTTCAACATAATCAAAAATCAAAGTAAAGCAAAACATATGCTATTATGAACTCAAACTTAATAAAAAATATGCAAGCTCTGATACCAATTGATGAAACATCTCTATTCCGTTAAACCCAATGCGTACTCATTTCTTTAAGAAGTATGAGAAAAGAAAAAGGAGGCGGAAGTGTAAGAGTTGAATCCATTTGCCTTGATAGAAGAAATAGTGGAGGGAGATGTAGATTTTCTAAATGATGAATGCCTTCTTTTTCACTCAGATTTATGGAGAGAGTATAAGACTATGTAGTAGTTTCTACGCTGATGGTAGGCCTCTATATATAGGAAACAATAGACACTTTATTTAGGAAACATACAATTTCACATATGAAACAGTGATAAATTATCATTTTACCTATAATAAATAGGTAATTTTCACTTCGAAAATTCTACACATTTATTAATTTTCTACACTTTATATTAATATTATATTTATGATTTATACATGTGACTCTACATCTATAGTATGAATTAGAGTGGTGTGCTACAGTACTATGAATAGTTTTAAGCAGTGAATTTTTCATTTTGCCCTCATACATTTGTTCCTTTCCCATTTTGCCCTTAGAATTTTTTTTTTTAATTAATTTTTTTTAAATAAAAAAAAAAATTTAAAAAAAACACGGGCATGTACTAGTGATTATGTGTGAGTTTGAGTGTGTTTTTTTAGGGCTTATAATCACTTTTGAAGCCCAAAATCACTTTTAATAGCGTTTGGATAACAATAGTGATTGTGATTATGATTTTAAGCTGTTAAAACGTAAAAAATTGTGTTTTCGTAGAAGCAACTATGACCGAACTTTTTCTAAAAGTGATTCTTAGAAGTTGTTAATTGTGTTGTTTTTACAATAATAACATCTATCTCTTTTGTGCATTTATTATATTAAGATACATATCATAAATGTCATTTTTGGTATTTATCTTTCATAATCAGTTTTGAACATATATTACCCAAACATATTTATAAATTTTAGTGTTTATTACAAACAATCGATTTTTCTAAAATTACTTTCGAAAAATCACGAGAATCAGAAACAATGTCAAACGCCGAGCTTTCTTCATCCAAGGAACTAACAATGCTAATGACGTCGCCGAGCTTTCTTCACATTTTACATTTTGAACATATATTACCCAAACATATGCTTACTAGCTATACACATTTTGCGATCATGTTATTATAGATCATGCTAATGACGTCGCCGAGCTTTCTTCATCCAAGGAACTAACAATGCAATAAACCTAAAAACGCCGGACCAGTCGCCACCCCCGAGCACCAATTTTCAGTTTCTTCCTCACCTCATTCCAGCAGTCGTTCGCCCATCATCCCCTCCCTCTCTCTCAATCCAACAATTTCGGCCACGCCTTGCCAAAAGTTGTGAGCATTTCAGCCCGGTGTGGACAAATTTTTGAATATTTTCAGTCGGGTACTATCGATTTTGTGCCCGACAAGAACCCTGCTGAAAATAATGGTAAATTCCGGCTGGGTTTGATTATTTAATTGTAAAAAAATTGGTGAACAAAAACAGATAATTTTGAAAAAATCAGCTGAGTTTGGCCGAACCAGGACCGGCAGCACCAGCAATGGCGGTGAAAAAGACTGAGCAGGCGATGGTTGTGGCGGAGAAAGAGCGGGAGAAGGTTGAGTTGGCCTCAGAGGCCAATGGCTGAGAGAACGAGAAAGGAGTGGATTGAATGGAAGGGGTGTGAGTAACGGAGGAAGAATAATTATTTTTGAGAACAGTCAATTGCTCCGGTGGTTTAATGAAGGAGGAGTTGAATCATGAAGACGAGGAGGAAGAATAAGGGTTTGGGGGTATTTTGGATATTTTCTTGATGATATTTTTGAAAATATTGGGTTGAATTGAGGGTTTACTCAACAATTTTAATTTTAAGGGCGTTTGGTTTGAAGAAAAAAAAAGTGAAGGAATGAAATGATCAATGAAATTGAATTTCTAAAGAAATTGGAATGGAAAAAAAATGGTCAAATTCCTCCGTTTGATTGACACGAAATGGAATGAAATTGTCATTCAATTTCTTGACAAATCATGTTTGATTTGAAAATACAAATTATAGGAATGAAATGAAATCTGAGAAGGGTGGGTGGGGGGTGGGGGTGGGGGGTAGGGCAGGGGGTATGCAAAAAAATCGTGGGGGAGGGGGGGTATGCACAAAAAAAAAAAAAATCGTGCGGGGTGGGGGGAGGGGGGGGCCGGATTGGGTGGGGGTGGGTAGGGCGGGGGTATGCAAAAAAAAAAAAAAATTGTGGGGGGTGAGGGTGGGGGTGAGGGCTGAATGGGGGGGGGTGGGGTAGGCAGGGGGTATGCAAAAAAAAAAATCGTGGGAGGGGGGTGGGGGGTGAGCTGGATTGGGGGGGTAGATGGGGGTATTTTGGTCATAATATTTTTTTTTTGAATTCCATTGTCAAGGGAATTGGTCATTTCTCCCATATTTGGAGGAAATGGTAAATTCCATCAAGCCAAGGAATTAATCAATCCGGAGGAATGAAAATTTTGAACCAAATACGGCGAAGAAATGGGTCAAACGGAATTGACCACTCCATTTCATCGGCGGAATGATCAATTTCGTGAACCAAACGGGCCTAAGAATCTACTTTATATAACAACTCTCTTTCCAAACAAAGTACAAAAAAAAAAAAAAAGAGTAAATAATAAGAATAATGATATTTAGTAGAATTAGTATTCATTACAAAATAATTAATATAAATATACACATAATAACCATTACACATTTTTTGTTTGAACAATAAATGCTCACACATTAATTGTTGATATTAAGAAAGTTATAATAATGGGTTCATACTATATGAAGATAGTATAATTTTATTATAAATCTCTAAAATAAAATGTAAATAGAAAAGTCTTAAAAGTAATTACTAAGGTTTATAGTAAATTAAATAAAAAAAGATTTATTGTTAAAAAAATTGCATTTTAAGATTTATAATTTACTAAACACGCTATTACCCCCTTTTTACTTCGACATAAGCAATTTCTTTCATGTTTATTGTCAACACAATACTTAGAGAACATGTCATGTCAGACGCCATGTCAGATGTTTAATGATGTCAATGTGCCACATTTGCAGATTTAAAGGAGAAATTGACGAAATGATGATATCGAACATTAAATAGGTAGATCAGAAACGAAATAATATACAAAAATAAAACAAAGACAAATACTTCATCCGTTCCACAACAAGTGACACACTTTGTCATTTTGGGCGTCCCACTAATAAGTTACACTTCCTAAAATGGCAAAGAATCTTTACTATTTCCTCCACTCATTCTCTCTCCTACATTATTTTAATACTCACAACACCATTATAATTTACTATTCTCTCCGCTCATTCTCTCTCCTACTCAACTATCTACACTCACAACACATCAACCTTTTCACTTTTTCCTTAATTCCCGTGCGAAACAGTAACTGTAACTGTTATTATGGGACGGAGGGAGTATATAAAAAGTTCTATAGGTCAATAACTAAGATAACTTATATGTACTCCTTTGACTTTAGCAGACAAAATATTAGGGAAATAAATTGTCGGTAATGTTGTTTTTTATATGGTGATTGTTGAAGTTGATAATTTGAAAAAGGTATTACTAAAACGTTTGGGTTTAGGTAATAGAGGTAGAAGTCAAGATTGGTAAGCCAAATTCCTCAATTTCCACACATTGTCACAAACAACACTCCAAGTCCCTTAGACAAAGATAGGTGAAAGCACCAGCCATGCATTTGCTTCACAAACTTAGATCATGTTTTTATTTAATTTAACCATAATTATTCTCCTTTTTCACTTTTCAATTTTTTAGTTGAGCAAATATACATTGTCTACTAATTTTATTTTTTTTTGATAAAAGAATATTAAGGGACTATTTTTTTTTTCTTTTTTTTGAGACATTCATTAAGAAATAGACTTATATTTAATGTTTCAACGAATGTTCTAAGCATATACTCCCTCCGTCCCATTATATGCTTCACCCTTTTGAGAAATCACGCAAATTAAGAAAAAAAAGTAAGTGAAGAAAGTGTTGTGAGTGTAAGGGGCCGTTTGGTTCGGTGAAAAAAAAAGTGAAGGAATGAAATGGTCAATGGAATTGAATTCCTTAAGGAATTGGAATGGAAAAAAACTGGTCAAACCCCTCCGTTTGGTTGACACGGAATGAAATGAAATTGTCATTCAATTTCTTCAATTTCTTGACAAATCATGTTTGATTTGAAAATACAAATTATAGGAATGGAATGAAATGAAAGCATATAAAATGTCCAATTTACCCTTTTCTTAAAAAAATATTTTTTTTTTGGGGGGTGGGGGGTGGGATGGGGGTGAGGGGTAGGACAGGGCTGGATGGGGGGGGGGATAGGCAGGGGGGAAAAATTGTGGGGTGGGGGGGGGGGGGGTAGGGCGGGGCGGATGGGGGAGGGGATAGGTAGGGGAAAAAATTTTTTTGTGGGGGTGGAGAGTAGGGCAGGGTTGGATGGGGGGAGGGGGTAGGTAGGGAATTTTTTTTTATTTTTTTTTGTGGGGGTGGGGGTGGGGGGTAGGGCTGAACGGGGGGTGGGGTAGGCAGGGAAAAAAAATTGTGGGGGGGGGGGGTGGGGGGAGTGGAGGGTGGGGGTAGGGTAGGGGCTGGGTAGTGGTGGGTAGGGGGGTAGGGTTGGTTTGGGTTTGGGGGTATTTTGGTCAAAAAAAAATTTGTTTTTTTTTTCATTGTCAAAGGAATTCATCATTTCTTCGAAAATTGGAAGAAATGAAAATTCATTCCAATTTTCATTCCAACGAACCAAACGAGGCTAAGGAATGAAGTCAACGAAATTGACCATTCCATTTCGCCCCGGAATGGTCAATTACCGCGAACCAAACGCCCCCTAAAAGTAAAACAGGAGAGAGAATGAGTGAAGAGAATAGTAAATTTGAAAAGTGTTGTGAGTATAAAAGTGAAATAGGAGAGAGAATAAGTGGGTGAAATAGTAAAGATTCTTTGTCATTTTAGAAAAGGTGAAACTTTTAATGGCACATCCATTTTGACAAAAAGTGAATCTTGAAATGGGATGAAGGGAGTATAGAAGTATGTCATTAAAATCTATGCAAATGTTCTTCTTTAATATGGTTACGTAGTATTACAAAGCATGTCATTAAGATCTATGCATGGAATATCAATGAATTAAATTCGTCTATCATTAAACTTGGGAATGGTCTCAATCAACGGGAAAGCCACATGCATCACAAGGGAGTCCCCTTCAACTTAAGAACGTGTCAATTTAGTATTTTTCAAATTTTATAAAAATTATTTTTTACTATTAAAAATGATGAATTTATACATTTTGATCCCCTTAATTTTGAGAAAAGTTTGCACTATATTACCCCCTCTATTCCAAAATGATCTTCCTATTTTTTGGTTGCTACTACGAATGAACTTTGAGCGATAATTATATGTTAATTTAATTATAGTAACGTAAATCTAAAATTTGTGATTGATACACCATCAACAATACTATCAATAACATGTTTTACATTTTCATTATTATAATTAAATCAATCTAAAATAATTGCTTAAAGTTTATTAATACAAAAAAAAAAAAAAAACTAAAATTCAATTGGTTCATTCATATGCTTTCAACTAATGATGTAATGTGATGATCAAAGACACCCTACTAGTACTTCTTTACACGTAAAGCACTTAGCTTGATGCTACAGAAAGGAAATCAGATCATGATCCGGCAAATGATTATTCAAGTGTAACTTTTTAAATATTTTGGGAATTTAAGCATTTTTATAACATCAATATGCATAAAAAAATCTTAATAATTTTATTATATTGCATCATCATCATCAAGGGAGTAAGTGTGAATTAGAACTTTTTATTCCTTCAGTACATAATAAAAATCGCTTTTGAATTGTCAACGTTTAAAAAAAATAAAAAAATGTATTTTACCACTTGCACATTGCTTGTACAATATTGATATTACACTAGAACACTTTCCTTAATTTATTTATTTTTTAAATGGGACACTTATTTTGAAAAGTAATAAAAAGAAAAATACAGCATTATTTATTATGAGATGGAGTGAGTATTTGATAATGATAATTTAGTAAGTCATATTATTTTGGAAAATTAGAGAATTATTATTCTCAAGTCAATTATGCAGCATGCAATTGAAAGCCACTCATCGCCCACCACTTGGAAATTCAGAACGAAAATGTCTGGTAGAAAGGGACATCAATTCTTGAAAATCCATGGTTGAATTTTTCACCCCTGCTTTTTTTTTTTTTCTTAAAAATAAAAAAATGAAGTTAGTGCAATTGTACAAACAATTTACAAAAGTGAAGAAAAGACACAGCGCCTGAAAGGGAAGCCAGAATTTTTAATAGACAGGTCAAGATTTAAATGAATATTAAAATGTAATACCTAAATTTAGTTTAAAAGGGGAGAAAATTCTAATAAAGTGTTATTTTTTCTGATGGGAGGCTTTTAGACCTTTTATGGGTGTGATGGTAAGAACTCACTCGTATTTAAGGTCCATATACCTCAATCTATAAGGGGTTGTTGCTCCTCAATTAAAGTTTGAACTCTCTACAAAGCAGCAGATAAGAATATCAGAATATGAGAAACAGCATATCCATTTGCTGTTGAGAATCATTAGGTTAGAATATTACCTTCACAGAACTGCCAACCTCTTCTAGCTTCTCGAGAATAGCTAACTCTCCAACATGAGACAAAGAGTCATGCCTGAGGGGCTTTGAGGGGGACATCTGCCATGTAAAACAACCGAGAAACCATGAGAAAGATAGAGATAGATATATGTATATTTAGAGAGAGAGAGGGAGTTAGTTTCTGGTTTGTCTACTTCTCTTATTTACTTTCTGGTTGGTACCTTTTCTTCGGTTCTTTCACCCACCAAGGCCGTACAATAGAGAAATAACAATTCAAAGTTAAGTAGACGCCATGCAAATTGCACAAAAGAACAGCTAAGAACTTGATACTACTGATGAATACCACAATAACATAAACGGAGTATTGCTTTGAGGGGTATATTTTCATACCGATGGAGCAGAGGAATGGCCTATTCTGGAATGAGGGAGATCTTCCATGGTGGAACCTTGTCCAGATAAGGCCTGACTTCTCATATTTGAAAGGTGTGTCAATACAGCCTGATAAGATATTAAGTAAAAATTATGAGGAAATCAAAATTACAACCATAAAAACAAGCACAAATGCACTTATTTTAAAGTAGTGTTACCTTCCTGAAAGCCCGAGGATTTGCAATGCCTTCGATTTGAACATCATCACTAGGCGGCCTTCTAACACCAACATTCTCAATTCTAAGCGAGTACACACCAAAATGGGACTGCAAATATCCTGAGAAATGACAATGATCGGACATTTGAAAGAGTAAAGCTGTAGAACGGCCCACCAGCGATGCACACAAACAAACCTCAAGACAGTTTCGATTGTGCATTAAGTGGTTCAGGTATGCTCAATTTTGTTGGTTCATTGGTCCAAGAAATCATTTACAGGGTTGCACACGAATATCATATTCAGTGTCCACAAGCCTTAGAAGCCTCTAGGGTGCTCCTATAAATACCTCGAATTTCACTATTTAAAGGAAACAAATTGAGTGAATGAAAAACATAATATTGCTTGTGAAGTGTGAGGCCTAAGAACTGGACTAGGATGAGGCCCAAGGACCAAGGGTGTGAGCTAAGGATTTCTCTCCGTAGCTTTCTCCTAGCATTTTCTTTTAATTCCCTTGTAGGCCGGCAAATCAGATTTTATTTACTTACGTTTTAAGTTTAACATATGATCAGAATTTGCTAGCCATATTCAGTTCTAGAATACTTGTTCTATTATATCAACCAATCAATTGATTGAAGCAAGATGGGAGAATCTTTGATCAATGTGATAGGCACTTGATGAAAAAGGATAGGTGGAACGCAGGTAACAGAACTTCTTCACTTAGCTCCCCCCTAACCCCAACCCTAATATGAAAAAGGAACTTAAACTCAAACCGCAAATAGGGACATCAAATATGGGGTTCTGTTGTAGTCATAACACCCTTACGTTAGAATAGACTGCGTGATTCTGTAGCCCATGTGGATTATCTGATGGTACTAAGCAAGTAAACATGTGTGGCAGTGTCAATTGCAAACCATGGATGCCCAATGTATTTGAGATAATAGTATTCTAATAAAAAAAATGTACTCCCTCTGTCCCAAAACTGAATGACCATTTTTGTCCCAAAATGAATGACCTTTTGAAATTTTTTCTTCCCAAAACTTTGTCCCTAAATGATGTTTACCAATTTTGTTTTTTCATAGTTTATTATATATTTGCAAAACTAAAAGTTTGAAAGTGAATAGCACGAATATTTATGAAATTTCGCTACCAAAAATCAACATTTTCAAAATGAGCCTTAAATTCAAAATGGTCATGGATCCGTTAAACCCACTCCTCATGGTGGGATTAGGATACCCATGAATAATGGCAATTTGACACAGAGAAAAAAAACATTACCTAAACTATTATTCCCTATATTATACACACCAAACAAAGGTATATGCATTACCTGACAATAAAACACTCATATCAACCCTTAGACTCCCATTTACCAAGCAGCCCTGAGAGTTATGTCTGACCAATGATTTTTCCTTGCCTTTTTATGCTTAAAGTTTTAAGATTTTGTGTCTGGCAGTTTTGTTTCAAATATGTTTGGACAAGTGTTGGTAATTTGGGTGTCTCAGTGTAGCTCTAATATTGAATTGAGGTAAAAGTAACACTAGCTTGATGTCAAAAGCAATCAAAACAAATGATCTAACTTGCAGCACCAATTCAGAATACAACAAACAACAACAAAAACAAAGCCTTAGTCACAAAACACCAATTTCAAGAGTACTTCAAATACAGACTGAAAACACTGAACTAATGTGCATAGATAGATAAAAAAAGGAAATGGAGATAGCCTGAAAAAATCTAAACCACATTCCCACACCACTACACATTCATTAATATTAGTTAGAATAGAAAAATCCACCTTGAAAGTAGAAGCAATGGAGAAAGCTTGATTTTTAGTTGAATGATAGAACAGTTTAAACAAACCTTGTTCAATAACAATGTCAGCAACCAATGGCAGTAGCACATGCTTCTCCTTCTTCAAGGCCCCGAAACATGGAAATGGAACAGGTTTAGTTACCTGAGCTAGAAGAGAGTGCAGGTTAAACAAATGGGTAAAAATAGTTAGCCTGCATAAGCTTGCCAGAAGTTAGCACCTATTAGCTCATCCATTGAAATGATGAGTACTCTAAGTAGCTTCATAATTTCTAGTCAAACCAAAAATCAAGGATCCATCTAACAGCCACACAGAGAATGGGTGTTAAGTAACATAATATATCTTCAGAAAATGTGTTAATTTGGTAAAAGTTAGTGTTTCCCTGACCAGAACAAGCCCTAGTAAGCTCCTGCTCGCAGCACTTCAAAACTATTTATACATTGAGAATGTGACCAATACATAAAGAAACCATCTATAGTATAAATGGGAACTTGTCCTTGCTACAGTACAATGAACAGTTCCATAAGCCAAATTTCCCATTTTGCCCTCACTAAGTTGTCCCTTTCCCATTTTGCCCTTTTAAAAAAAAAAGACACGTGTCCTTGGACACGGGCTTTTACTAGTTTAATAAATCATACAGTGTACTTGATGCAAAACAATTCTTCAAACAGTTGCTTAACAATACTGGCGGAGCCAAGCCCCCTTTGGTTTTAAAAATGCACTAATTTAGCACTAGGCACTTTTAAAAATATTGCTTTTTACGTTCAGAATTAATTTTTTGCACCCCCTACCTTTAAACAAAGAAAAATAAAATACTATATTAAATTTTTACCCACTTTAAACTAAATTTAGCTATTAGATTATATTATTTATATATAAAATAATTTTGCCCCCATTTGTAAAAATTTCCGGCTCCGCCACTGCTTAACAAGCAATCCCAATTAACATTAAAATCAATGAGTTGGGAGGATCGCAATTGTAGCTATTTTGGTACCCAACAATTACCATTTCATTCCATAATGCTTTGGTATAGATTCATTCCATTTTGGTGAATGTATTAATACAAAAGAGTCATGATACCTTTCCTTGGTATTTATTTACAGCACACTATCATGGTATGAGATGGTGATTATTGTGTACCCAACTAGCACTTAGTGGTTGTTTGACATGTAACGATGCAGATTGACGGAATCGTAAGAATTCCAACTGAAGGGTTTTGTCTAGAAGGGTATCACTGCCATCATCATCAAGTTCTTGTTTTGAGCTTGGGGTTGATTTGTTATAAAGGAGAAGGGTGTCAAGTGGATAAGTTTATAAGACAAAGGATGACATTGATAAGTCAACAAACTTGGATTAACTGAAGTAGTTTTGTTTGTTATTGGTGAGTGGAGTTTGTTAGTCTTACACCACTTGATTTGTATAAATGCACCCTGGAACGTCTCACAAGTAATTAAGAATATACACTTTTGCTCTCCGTCATGAAAAATTGTTCTTTCCCTCACTATCCTTTCACTTCCTTCAAAAAAAACTCGGTAGCATGCTTATGAATAAAAGTTTTCTAATCTCCCTACCTTTTCCTTTATTTCCTCCCTTTTTAGAACTTGGGAACAGATGGGTCCGCTCCCGAGTTTTAGACATGAGAGCAAATAAAGTGAAAGGAAATAATGGGAGGAGAGGGATCAATTTATTCGATGTGTGCTCCGAGTTTAAGAATGAAATCAAAAGAAACATAGACATTTTCCTTCTTGTGTTGTCTAGTGTGAGATATCTTGGTTGGTAGCTCTTCTCAAAGCCTTAGGAGTTTCAGATTTTACAAATGCATATGCCTTTGTCATGAGATAATCACGGAGCCCTCCACATTGCTTCCATATGGATTATGATTTTCTGCAAACTTCTCATGTTGCTTCCTCAAATCAATCAGTTTGCAGATCTTCTTACTAAGGCCTTAAGTTCCACTCAGATCACTTATTTGTTAACCAAGCTTCGAGCTCTGAATCTCTCTAGTACTTTTAGCTTTAGGGGGATAAAATGGAGAAGTGATTATGTTTGTTAGTCCCTCCGTCCCTAAATGATAGTACAACTTTGTCTTTGATGGTCAACTCAATCAAACTTTGACTATAATTTTATGAAAGCCTAATTATCGTTATTCAATTCTAAAAAATGTGATTGATAGTATTCCTACCGGTGAATCTATAACAATTTTTTGAGTTGCATACAAATAATTAGGCTTTCATAAAATTATGGTCAAAGTTTGATTTAATTGACCATAAAAGTCAAAGTGGAACAAACTTTCCTCGACGGAGGTAGTATGAGTGAGTGAAGTTGTTAGAATAGTTGTTAAGAGTCTTACACCACTTGATTTGTATGAAGTTGTAGCCCCTCACAAGTCATTAGGAAAATATACTTTCAATTCTCCATAATGATGAATCGTTCTTCTCTCTCTCTCTCTCTCTCTCTCTCTCTCTCTCTCTCTCTCTCTCACACCATGATTTAGTTTGAATTTTCTTGTTGTGTAACGAACTAGCTTTTAAATGCCAATTCTATTATCTTCCATGTCAATTAAGCATTAAGTACTGCGCACAAAACAATCAGAATTCTTCTCCACAAAATATTGGAGGACAGTTGTTGTTTGGCTACACATTTGTCAATCCTGACCGTTAAATGACGAGAACACCAATCAACAACTGTCACCCAAGATTTTGTAAACAAAATTCTGACATCTTCGTGCTTATAAACTTACTCATCGAGCATTAGTTTGATCAAGCATTAGTTTGGTAAGCAACAAGAAGTATTGAGGTGCCAAACATACCCTCATTGAATGAAAATTCAATAGAAACATAAAAATAAAATAAAAAAATTGCTCACCTTGTAGACAATTGCAGTGGGTGTAACATAGAGCTTTCTGGACCGAATGATTTGACGCAAAATGTAGCGACGAACAGGCAAATATAGAAACATCAACAAGCCGATTCCCCAAGCCAAAATCAATAGCAATGAGTAAAGAATCCACTGAGCCGTTTTGTACTTTACGAAATCCTCCTCGGCTTCTTCAAAGCAAGCCGAATATAGTACCGGCTCGTCCTCGTCTTCGGCTTCCAAATCTTCATCTGAACCTTTGTCTAACAGTAATCCTCTCTCCAGACGATCAATTTCCGTAACCCCTACTTTTGATTCCATCACAAATTACTGAATTTGGGGAAATAGAAACAAAAGATTGACAATTGTGTGGTTTCGATTCTTTAATTCAGAGCAAGAAATAATAAAAACCCTAATTTGGGGTCATAAAATTTGAAGGAAATGAGAATTGGGGATATTGATATGCTCACTTACCATTGATCTGGGCGAGAAAAAAGTACTTTTTTTTTCTCCCCAAACTTTTTAATTTTTTTACCTTTACGTCACTAAACTATTTTTTTTTACCTAAGAATCCTTACACTTTGGCTATTTAGATATTAAGTGGTCCTTCTATTACACCACCGTTGATGTTCCTGTTAAATTTGCCGATGTATCATTAGTGATATGACATTTTTACTTACGTGGAATCGTCATTAGAAAATGTTCTTTGATGTGGATATTTGAATGATAAAATTGCATAATGATAAACTAAATGGTTTAAATCAAAAAGTTTCAACCTCCCTTCTCCCTTCCCCGTATCCCAACTCCATGTAACATTAGAACCTCTCTTAAAAGAAGCCTGCCCTTCAATCTGTCACTGTCCTGCTGCTGCCTCCAACCTTCCGACGTTGCAACTCTTTCTGCCCCTGATATCTCACTCTCATCCCTCTCTTCTCCCGTAACGTCGAACCATTCTTCTTCCTCCAAAATACAACCATCGCTACTCACTCCCTCCCGCTACCGCCGCAATCGCCAACTTCGGTTGCTGGCCTGCCACTGTCTTATTTTTTCTCACAACTTCAACCATCAGGCCCACCCCACTCAGGATGCGGCCTCACATTCTTATTGGTGTAGGTTTGAGCTCCCTGCTTATCTTCAAAACATCTACCCCTATCTTTTTCATCTATTTGTATTTTTAATCAAAGAATTCAATGTTCCAAAAGGTGATTTTAGTATTTGTATAATTTAATTTGGGGTTTGAATTTGAAATTAGGATGGTACTTGATAATTTGTTAGGAACTCAATTTGTTACTAGTTTTTGAAGTGATATGATTTGGTAATTTGTATTTGAATTTGAAATATTTGGTGATATGTTTTGGATTTGAAGTCAGGAGAGTATTTGGTGGTTTGTATTGAGAACAGAAGAACTGTTGTGGGGGTGCTTGTGGTGGTGGTTTGTCTTGCTGTTGAAGGAGAACCAGAGGAAGTGTGAGCACCCCAACCCGGGACCTAGTGCGTGTCCCGAGCTTGAGAAGCTCAAACTAAGAAAACCCATCTGATATTTTTAAAACTTTTATTTGCCTTTAAAAGAAAACCAATTCTAAATTTTCCATAAACAAAATCAAATAATAATATCTCCACTTGGAGGAATTTAAACAAATACTTTAATAACCATACTTGATTAATTACATTGAAAATCCTAATCAACATTGTTTGACAAAAGAGTTTTCCTTACAACTTATAAAAGGGTAATACTTATATAGGACTCCCGACAACCCACTCATATACCTATCCTGACAAGTCCCAAAAGCAAGAGTCCAACTCTTTCCCCGGCCTCACTGGTTCAGGTCACCTGTCTCAGCACAATCTAAAACAGTAAAAGGGAAGGGGTGAGAATAAATCTCAATAAGCTATTATGAATGCAGCAAGATGCCAAACAAGATGCAACACATAGCATGGTAGCACATAACACATTATGAAAGCGGTAAACACCTTACGTTACCTCATTTTACCTTTCCCGTCTGAACAATAAGTCGTACAACGTGGGAGTCAAACTCCGCTCTTTGGTGAATTGCCCCCATGCACCTTCACCACTTATAGGTCTCATACCCCAGAGATCCATATAAGAAAATAAGATACTTATATGACCCTTATTCAGAGTATCATATAATATCATCGCTACTGTAAAGCTTTTGGCTTCATACAGAGCATTCCACCGGTACACCAAATTGCAGCGGTCTGTAAGGCTTTTGGCTCAATACAGCGGCTAGCACCCCCACTCTGTGGCCACAGAGGGCGAGTGTCACGTATAATGAACCTTCAATCACTTATAGAACAAATCAATAAGTGATTGAATTCCAGTATACCCCCTAATCATATATACTCGTTCAAGCACATGATAGATACTTGAAATAAATCCACAAAGGGGATAAGAACATAACAACATGGTAATGTATACTCATGTTAAATCAATATCATAGTGCCACATTCATTTAATACACTATGCATAATACCATTAACGAATATAAATTCAAATAAGGTATCCATATAACCACATAATCCACACCGGGATACAATATAACCAACATGCCAGATAATCCACAATTGGGATACAATATATCAATATACCAAATAATCCACACTTGGGATGCAATACCACAATGTGATACATAAACCATTCCTATGAAGTCATTACACAACCTCGGATATCCTTAATAAAAATTCATGATCTACTTCCCAAGTTCAAACCACATTGGTGATGTACGAATCAAGCTTAACAACCATTTTCCGGACAATTCCATGATACGAGGTCTCTATGAAGGTTCAAGCTCAATTTACCAAGTTGGAGTCACATTGGTTACGTTGCCAAACAAGGCTACCAAGCATTTTCTAGTGTCTTTATGACTACAGGTTAATTAGGTGGAAAAAATGGTAGATTCAAGTGAAGAAAGGAAGCAAAAGTGGAACGGAATGGAGCGGAGACCTTTTGAGAGTAAAAAGGACTTGTGCGGTATTTTAAGAAATCAAAGGTTCAATTTATTGGAGGACCTAAAGGGAATTACGGAAGAAAAAAATGGGTCAATCTTTGAAAAGCGAGTGGGTGCGCACCCGGTCCTGGTGGGCGCGCACCCGGTCCTGGTGGGCGCGCGCCTGGAAGTGACCAGAATGAAAGCGGGCGGGCACCCGGTCCTAGTGGGCGCGCACCTGGTATGTGCGAACAAAGGCATAAAAAGGGGTTGCTAACTTCACCAAAACTCATTCTAAACCATTCTAATCCAAGTAAGATGGATTTAACCCACTTACAACTTAGTTATTCTACCCATTACACTACTACATTTCATTTTTTACATTCTTATCTCTACTTCAACCATATCATTTTACTCTTTATCACTTCCATGAACAATAACACCACATTTTCTATAAACTAACAAATTCCTCAATCCAAGAAGGTTTTCCCAAGCAACAAATAGTCATTAGAACAACAATAACAACATTAAATCTTCATGAACATTTAAAGAAGGGAAGGTTCATAATAACTCACTTCCTAACTCTAATACTTGGCCAAACCCACAATAAATACTTACACTTAAACCATTAATATTCCCAATTACTCTATACCACTCTTCTCCCAACTTAGATCACCAATTTACAATTTAATATCAATTCCAACTCAAATAACATTATTCCAAATATCAAAAATCATTTGCTTTCAACAAGAGATTAATTAACACATAAAGTGAGCAATTGTTAGAAGGAAGTCATAATAACTTACTTAGTAATATGAGATGAAACCAAGATTTGTCTAGCTTGATGTATTCCCCTTGCCTCTACGAACATGGAAGTACACCCGGATCTTAAAATGGAGAAGGATTGGATTTACTACCCTTTTTTGGAAGGAAGATATTGGAAGGAAGTTTTCATGGATATTTTGGAATGGAGAGGATGATGGAGAAGAGAAAATGATGGGGAAGTAAGGGAGGGTTTTGACTAGGAAGAAGGAGGGGTGAGGGAAAAAGGTATGAAGAAGTATGTGGAGGGTTTCAAGGGTATCCCCCCCCCCCATTCCCAATTAAATTGAGGCTTTCACCAATCTACACTCAAACCCTTTATTCCTTCTTTTACATAATAAAACCTAACTACTCACATTTTATTTATTTACCCATTTCCATTATTATACTTCTCCCAAAATGTTTTATTTAATTTTCCAATTATCTCATCCTAATGTAAGAAATTAATGATATAAAATGAACACATACTATTAACAATAATATTAAAAGCATATATTATGATGCTAAAATTAGTGCCTAGGGTTAGGGTCGTTACAGGAAGATTTTGATTTATGTTATAAATTTGGTTCATTTTGTGATAGTGGTGAAAGTACGCGTTGTGAGAAATTTTATTAATTATTTTGATGCATTTTTTTCTTTTAATTCAGGGAGAGGAGTTTTTATTTTGGTAGGGGTGGCAATGGTGGCATTGATTATGGAGGTGGTGGTAGCAGTGAGCTAGTTGTAATGGTTGTGGGGACAGTGAGTGGCTGCATTGGTAGGGAGTGAGAGATAATTCATTTTTCAAATTAACTGAAATTTTCACACCAACATTTATTTTCGTAGTCACCACCACATATGCCAAATGCTGATGTTATGTTGCCATCTCAGCTTCAGTTAACGACAACATCAACGGTGGTCTAACAGAATGACCACATAATGCCTAAGTAGCCAAGTTCAAGGGTCATCAAGTAAAAAAAATAATTAGTTCAATAATGTAAAGTTAAAAACTTAAAAAATTTGGGAATGAAAAAGGTACTTTTCTCATCTGGGCAACGGAGTTCTGTGAGCCTTGCCTCCGATCGGTTAAAATATTCTTCTAATTGTCTCATTTCATTTTTAGCCAAAATATTTGGATTAAATTATTATTTATCCAACGTGACAACTGTAGGGACCAAATTATTATTTATCCAAAACATTTCTACAAAATCCAATACAAATTAACTAAAGTTTTATTATATCTTTATCTTGTGATTTTGAGTAACTTTTGTGAAAAATTAGTTTTTTTTTTAATATTATAAAAAAATTAGTTTTTAAAATCGTTCATCACTCTTATTAGTTAGACTTAGTGCTTTAAAACTAGTTTTTTTCTTATGTTATGAAAAACTTATTTTTTACAAGATTTTGGCTGTGATTTTTGTTACTTTACATATTCTTTCTTATATTTAGATAATTTATGTTTAAAAGTAATTTTAAAAATAAATATAATTAAAAATGTAAAAAAACTAAAAAAAATATTTAAACTTCTTTAACAACAATACTTTATTTAGTAGGGAGAAAAAATGATTGAGAGGTACAAAATGGATACTTATACTTTACTCTATTCCAAAATAAATGATCAATTTTAGAAAAAAAATTGTCGCAAAACGAATAACCTTTTTTTAAAAAAAAAAAAACAAACAAACTTTGTCACCGAATATTTTCTTACCAATTTTTTTTAACTTTCATTATGTATTTGCAAATCTAAAAATTTATGAAGTAGATAACAAAAATTTTATATAACTTAGTTATTAAAAATTTACAAAAAAATATTTTTAAAATTTGTCCAAAATGAAAAGTAATCATTCATATTCATATTGGGACAGTGAGAATTACGTACTCTAATTATAACATTTTCAATTTTTCATCTCAAATAGTACTCTATTTATAATCTTTTCAGTTTTTCATCTCAATTATTTTATTTGTCGGATTAATTCCTTTCTACCCCTCCTCTACCCAGATTTTATCATATAAAAATCTAACCCAGATTCAAAATTCCAAACTCATTGAGAAGCCCAAATCAAAATATCGTGTAAACCCAAAACTCATTTGACCTGATCAAATATACCTTCTAAATACCAATTTTACCCCTCCCCTCATTCACCCAACGTACTCTCTCCCTCTCTCGCCAACTGAACCCTAACCCTAACGGATAAAGTTGGGGCGAAATTGGTGGACGCGACCAAAGCTCCTCTCTCTGAACCTGTATGTTGCTCTTCATCCTTCACCTATCTTCATATTAATAATGAGCTAAAGAATGATTTATCCATTTTCAAAACATTGAATTATCTTCTTCTCCCATACCCATTCTTTGATCACTGCTAAATTTTCACTTCATGCCATGGGTTTTGGGTATTAGCTCAAACAAAAGGAATTCAGTTATTATTTGATAGAAATGGCTTCGATTCTGATCAATTCAGTGTCTCCCACTACAAACCCATCTGTAAAAAATGCCAGAAAATCTCAGGCATCAAGATTTCACCTTTATTCATTCCCTGAAAACAGAGATTTTTCCGCCATTGCTGGCCTCTCCATGTCTCCAAAAGACTCTGTTTTCAGCCTACCCAAATGGAGCAAGTCCTCAAAGAACTACGACCCTCAGTTGCAAGGACTCTTCTTGTATTTCGAGAACATGGTTGGACAGGGGTACAAACCCGATGCTTATCAAGCAAATCAATTGTTGAGGTACCTAGCAAGATGCAAGAGATTCAAGAAAGCTATTAAGGCGATTGAGTTGATGATGAGTTCAGGCTGCCCTCTAGATCCCCGTAGTTGCAGGGTTCTGTTCGTGAAAGCCTTATTGCAGAGATCCACAAGCAAGGACATTATGGGAGAGACAAGACGGTTGAGCTCGTTGGGAAGAAGTATTATTGGCCACACCTCCGTAGAGACACACACAGACTTGTTCAGAAGTGTATGATTTGTCAGATCAATAAGGGCCAATCTCAGAATACAGGTTTGTATACCCCTCTGCCGATTCCGGAGGGACCATGGGAGGATATCTCCATAGATTTTGTGCTTGGGCTTCCGAGGACGCAACGTGCCAATGACTCTGTTTTCGTGGTGGTGGATCGTTTCTCGAAGATGGCTCATTTTATCCCTTGTCGTAAGACTCATGATGCTTCTCACATCGCGAGTTTGTTCTTTAAGGAGGTTGTCCGTTTGCATGGGGTCCCGAAATCTATTACATCCGACCGTGATACTAAGTTTCTTAGCCATTTTTGGCATACTTTGTGGCCTATTTTTCAGACGGATTTGCAGTTCAGCAGTTCGTTTCATCCGCATACAGATGGCCAGACGGAGGTTGTGAATAGGACCATGGGTTCTATGGTTCGTTGTCTTTGCAGTGAATTTCCGAAGAAGTGGGATTTGGCCTTGTCAACGGCTGAATTTGCTTTTAACAACATGACGAATCGGACGACGAGGAAGACTCCTTTTGAGATTGTGTATCAAAGGCCTCCTAAGCACACTCTTGACTTGATTCCTTTGCCTAAAGTTCCGGGGTATAGTATTGCAGTTGAAAACATGGCGGAGATGATAGATGCGGTTCAGACGGAGGTCAAGAAGAACATTGAAGCTTCTAATGCCAAGTATAAGGAGATTGCGGATAGGCGGCGTCGTTTGAAGGTATTTGATGTTGGTGATCTAGTGATGGTGCATTTGCGTAAGGAACGGGTTCCGCAAGGTACGTACCACAAGCTACACCCCAAGAAGTTTGGACCTTGTCGGATAGTGAAGAAGATCAATGACAATGCTTATGTTGTTGATCTACCCGAGGGGTGGAATATTTCTCCTACTTTTAATGTTTCGGATTTGGTAGAATTCCACCCGGATGTTCCACTTTATTTGGATATGGATTCGGGGACGAATCCTTTTGAAGTCGGGGCGAATGATGTCGTATGTGTTGGGACGGTTCAGGCCAAGTCAGGACGAGGTTTGGGGTCTGGATGGGTGGGCGACCGCCCAGGAGTTATGGGCGACCGCCCATGTCAATTTGTAAACGACATAAATGTTTCTGGAGAGCTGAGCGACCGCGCTCATGACTTGGGCGACCGCGCTGAAGGAGTTTCACGCAAAGGCAAAACCTCTGAACAGTTGGGCGACCGCTCAGGAGGGTATGGGCGACCGCCCATGTGACGGGATTTTGGTAACAGATTTTAAATCGCTGCTGTTTTGGAAACTAAGTAGGGTTATTTTAGGACTGTTTTTAATTCCGATTTTAATTAGGTTTATGGCTGGTATGTTAGTATAAATACTCTTAAGATTTATTTTGTTGGGTTAGACTTTTATTAATTGAATTCATATTTTGCTCTTGCAAAACTCTTGGTCAATTTATTGACTTGCAGAAGAATTTCTTAGGAAGTTCTTGTTTTCTTGGGGAATTGTTATTCCTTGCAGAAGGTTTTGGTTTCGATCAAGCCTTGGTTACTATTCCGCTGTGTTCTTTACATCAGCTACCCGTAGCTTTGTATTGTATACGATGTTGTCAGGTCATATACCATTTGCTATAGGACCATTCAAAGGTCTTATAGCTCTGTATATTATGTTCCCAGGTCCTATACCATTTGCTATAGGACCATTCAAAGGTCTTATAGCTTTGTATATGATGTTGTTAAGTCCTATACCAGTTGCTATAGAACCATTCAAAGGTCTTAATGCGTTGGTATAAGATTGTGTGAGGTTCTATATCACTTGATATAGGACCATTCAAAGGTCTTACAGCTTTGTATATGACGTTGTTAAGTCCTATACCAGTTGCTATAGGACCATTCAAAGGTCTTAATGCATTGGTATAAGATTGTGTGAGGTTCTATACTACTTGCTATAGGACCATCCAATGGTCTTATAGCTTTGTATATGATGTTGCCAGGTCATATACCATTTGTTATAGGACCATTCAAAGGTCTTATAGCTGTGTATATTATGTTCCCAGGTCCTATACCATTTGCTATAGGACCATTCAAAGGTCTTATAGCTGTCTATATTATGTTCCCAGGTCCTATACCATTTGCTATAAGACCATTCAAAGGTCTTATACCTTAAGATATAAGAGTAATAAAATATAAGAGTAATTATAGTCATATACCTTTAGTTATAAGACTAATTTTAGTCTTATTTTTTAAGGTATAAGACTAATTTTAGTTTTATACACTTAGGTGTAAGACCGACGGGGAGAGTGTATAAGACCGACAGAGTGGAGGTACTGTATAAGACAAATTTTCACATTTTAAAGAAAACGTAAAAATTTGTTTTTTTTTTTTTACTCTTAAATTTTAAGATATAAGAGTAATTCTAGTCTTATACCCAAATATATACTTAATTAAATTTTGAATATTGAATCTCATTAATTGATTGTGAAATCTCATTTTTTTAAATTAATTTTCCTCCACAATTTATACTAATGAAATATATTGCAAAAATAAATGTAAATAAAGCATTGGCCAAGTGGTTAAGACCTTGGTTTATAGTGGATGGTCTAGAGTTCAAATCCCACACTCTACATTTTGATTCAATTTTTCTAAAATAACATAGAAAAGGACGGGGTGGGCTAAGCGGGCTGTTTAGGAACTGGACGGGAAGGAGGGGTATTCTAGGTATATTAATTGTTTCTGAGGAATTTTTAATCTCGATTGGGTATTTATGGGTTTGTGATCTCACTTAGGGGTCTTAGGGTCCTTGGCTCTTATTTGTCTGTGTTGATAAACCTTAATAATTTACTTAGCATGTACTTCCTTATTGGGCATGTCATTACAAATTACACAATTTATAAATGAAAATGTTCATTAATTTTATATTAATGGGATCCACATATCATACTTACAACAACAATTCAATTATTATTTTCTACCCCACTTTTTCTCTCCTACTTCATTTTTCATATTCAAAACACATACTGCACTATATATATTTTTTTAATTTTTGTACAAATGGTAAATGAAAAAGTTGTAATGAAACGGAGGGAGTAGTAGTTATTTCCCATTAAGTTTTGCTTATGTTGCATAAAAACTCTCGAGTGTTATTCACCACTCTCTATATATAATCATACACTGTGAAAGATTGCTATGTAAAATACAGGGAACGATAAAAAGTTTATGTATATATTGATGTGCACAAATAAAAAGTTAGTTGTCAATAATGTGGGGACCAGTGGTGACACATCAACAAAGTTGAGGCATACGTGTAAAAGTCAACTAGCATAGTCAAACCGTCAGGTTGTAGGTCAAAGTGGAGCCCTATATCCAAGCAACATAAGGCGACCACGTGAATAAACCAAAAGGAATCATAATGAGACATAATTAGGGAATGAAGGCTAAGGAGCGAGATCACTGACTCTAGCGAAATGGTGATATCGCCATAGTCCAACTAAACAAAAATGATAAAGGGAAGCGGAGCGAGATCACTGACTCTGTCGAAATGGTGATCTCGCCCCTTCCCTGAAGATTAATTCTTATAAAAGACAAAACTTTGGCGAGATCATCAACCCGGCGAGATGGCGATCTCGCCTGAATGCATCCGGAACATTTCTAACGGTTCTCGACAAAAGACAAACCAACTCTAACACACAAAGATATTCATCAAATAACACAAGAGATAAATATGTCCTTTTGGGGTTCCATGATCCCACTTATAGAAGTGGTGGAGTTGGATAAAGTATGTTGGGGCTAACTAGAGGATGAAATGTGTCATGTGGTACAAGATAACATCGATGACGTCATAATAACTTTATGAGACTATATATACAACATACACATTTGGAGGTCATGTAAGCTATATTTTTCCTACCCTCAAGCTCTTTCTATTCAGTTTGAGCTTTCTCTCTTATAAGATACTCACTCTCACACCGGAGGGGCTATTGCCGGAGAAGCACCCAGCTTTGATTACAGTGTTCATTTTGCAGGTTCGAGGTGTACGATCTTACCATATAATCATCCTCCGTGGAGTCAACGTTTGGTGCATTCAACAGAGCTCGATTCTTTGTAGCATCAGTTTGGTTCCATTGCCGTGAACGAGTTCACCTCCACCAAATGCCTTTTTCATCCTCAAATTCCAGATTCAAAGTCGTTCAACAGTCAAAACTAAATGTAACATCATTCATCTCTCAGAGCTTGATCACTCCAAAAAACTAAAAAAAAAAGAAGAAGGAAAAAGTAAGACAAAAAAACAACAAAGAGTAAGCAAGGCGGAGTAGACTGCGAAAAACAAAGGCATATCTCAGTTCCAGCCAAACCAATGTTCCCAGAAATTGAGGAGGCATTCATCTTGGCAAACATGGCACTATAATAGCCCGGGCAATATAATCGGTAGAGGACTCCCTTTCCAACCACAGAGTTACTACCGTGACAAATGTAAAAATCAAATCCTTTGACATACGCAGATACCAACGCAAATAGTGTTAGGTCGGGCTGGAGAGCTTGCAGTAATATCTTGAGCAGAGAGCTGGCCAGAGCATCCTAATAAGGGGAATGGTGTCATGGCTACTTATCCCTATTTTAACCTTTCATAGTATAAAGGGGCCTCTTTCTGTTAGCATCAGAAGCAGGGACCATAGAGTCCAAACCTGCGGGCTAACTAATAGGAGCATTTTTTGTATGCTCGACGTTACGACCCTGCGCACACGCGCTTCACTAACATGTCCTCTCACGGCATCGCCACAAAGTGGAAGCTCTCACCCGTCTTCAAATAACCCCTCCCATCAGCTAGGGGCGCAACATTAACCTTGTTGACAACATACAATGATATCCCTGGTAGGATGACGTTTCCCAAAGCTCCTTGCCTAGCAACAGTTTGACTCTCCATTTGAACTGTTTTGGCCAATTTAAGTTCAGCAGAAGATTTCTTTGGGGCCATTTCTTGGTCTTAATGATCTAAAGAAACAAGAAAAGAAACAGATTAGCAACAAAAGAAATACGTGTCAAGAACAAGATAAGCAGAAAGATGAAAACAAAGCATGATTCGAGCAAATACCAATCCAATTCGGGTCTTCATAGACCGCTCCCATTATGCAAATACCACACTTAAGATCAGCTCACGGAGGTGCCGCCCCAGCGTAGATCGGCAAAGCTTATCTCTTATGATGGCCAAGATGTCAAAAACAACATCTGCTTTATCGTTCGAAGCATTACTCAAATATGTCTGCACCACTATCTTAAACTCAAAAGCCTCCTCTGGGTTATGATAACTCTTTGCATAAACTTTCATAGGCTCAACCCCAATGGACTTAGGAAATTCCAACCAATGCGGTTATAAATCACATATATATACTTCTGGTTCCACCGGTTAAACTTGTTATTAGCTGGAGTGAAGGGTTTAGGAGAATTAACCAGGGTAATTGTAAAATGCAGCAACCTCCTAGATTTGTCCTCCATATCTACAGAACCGAAAAATCGGGTTAACACACCCATAATAAAGCTCCATAACATCGACTCATCTCCCAAAGTTTGAAGAGGGCCATTAACGTACATTGAACGAATGGTTTTCCACAACAGGGGTATAACCTGTAGACACCCCGCCTTGGACCTATCACCCCCCGATTACTTATGTGATCTCATATTTATCTTATTTATTGATTTTCATTAACTTTCGTCTAATCTGTTAACTTCGTAACTGATTATGTTAGTTTTGGACTAAATTGAATAACAGAGATAACATTTAGGGTCATTTTTTGTCCTTTCTCTTCTCACCTAACTCAGGGCGAGTCATGCCATGGCCCTGGGATTCATGCGAGCTTGAGTCCCCCCTACGGGACTCACGCAAGTTTCAGTTACAGTGGCTGATTTCCCTTCAAATCTCTCTCTCTCTCTCTCTCTCTCTCTCTCTCTCTCTCTCTCTCTCTCTCTCTCTTTGTAACTCTCTTCCTCTTCACTCCTAGCCTGATCTGTGGTAAACTGTCGATTTTGACTCTCAAACACCCATCTCCTCACCCTCTTCACCTATAAAAGAAGCTCAAACCTCCTTTGAAAATGTCCAATTTCCAAGCCCTAAAATCCCAACTCCTAAACTTTTACTAAAACTCTCTCCCTCTCTCTCTCAAACACACTTAAACACACACACAAATCTCTTTCAAATAAGCAAGCTTTTGGAGGAAACAAACCTTAAATTGTAATGCATTCTCGGAAAACTATTTTAAACAAGATTTTTATTTTATATCTTTTATTTGTTTTTTTATTGTTTTTCTCCCCATGTATGCAATCCCTATCAAAAGGGAGGTTTTTTTTAGGTCATTTCATATCATATCATTGATCATAAATCGTCTCCCTAACATTTCGATTCCCCTTATTTGAACAAGTATAATTTAGAGGACATTTAGATTTAGAACATTTAAAATAGCAAGACTGGGCTTAAGGCCAAGTCGAGCGTGTGGATAACACCTTCTTCCTATAACGTAACCTAACCCAACCCCCGAACCCCTTTTAAATCTTTGGTTTCGTTTGACTAAAAAAATTAGACTTAGGTTTTTCTTATCTATCAATATATAATAATAAGGTTGTGGTAATTAAAGGGGTTATGAGGGGCATTTTCGTCATTTCACCGGGTGGCAAAATTGCAAAAAAGTCGCTTAAACAACACGTGTCAAGTTGTGATTTGGCTTTAAAATTTTTTTTAATTATTTTTTGGAAATTTGAACAAGTGTCGCCATTTTGCTGAAGGGCGTTTTGGTCATTTCCTTGGCGCGTGTGTGGGACACTCCGAGAATGGCGCGTGAAGCCCATGAACAATGAAGGCAGCTCAAATTTGTTTTTTTTTTTTTTTGTTTGGGACACTTGGCATCCTCTTATTGGTTGGTTGAATTTCGATTTTTTATTTTCACCCATTTCTTTTACCTAAATTATTTTATAATAAATTAATTTTTTTAAAAAATTATTTTACACCAAAATTCATAATTTTTTTTTCTCTTTGAATAGAGACTATTTTCATTTGATTTGGACACAGAAAAAACCTTTATTTTTAAATATAAATTTCTTAATTATCCTTTGTTAATTTTTCTTTTTAATTTTTCAATACTCCCTCCGTTCCGTCCGACTTAGGACGTTTTGTCATTTTATGCGTCCCACCCGACTTAGGACGGCCCAAAATGAAAAGTTTATACTACTTTTATATTAAATGGGACCCACTTGTCATACTCACAACAATAATCCCATCGCTATTTATCCCACTCATTCTCTCTCCTATTTAATTTTTCACACTCGTAACACATCCTCCACTCATTCTCTCTCCTAATATTATAATAGTATTCCTTAATCTCCGTGTCGGGAGTGAATGTCCTAAGTCGGACGGGGCGGAGGGAGTATGTTTTTAGTCAAAATTATTTTTGAAGAAAAAAAACCCTCTTTTTTAAATATAAATTTCTTGATTATCCTTTGTAAGTTTTCTATTATTTTAATATATTTTTAGTGAAAATTAATTAAGTGTAAAGTATTTATTTTTAATTATAAATGATAATAATAATAATAATAATAATAATAATAATAATAATAATAATAATAATTTTTCTAATCATAAAAACAAAGAATATAAAATAAAGTAAGAGTGGTGGGGTATAGGATGATGATTTGGGATGGTGTTGAACTTTTTTAAACAAAAGTATTTATAAAGTATATAGGGTTATTTAATATATATATATATATATATATATATATATATATATATATATATATATATATAATTATATATATATGGGAGAGTGTGATGAATGTAGGTTTTGGTTTCTATTTAATAAGTGGGATGGGGTAATATGGTTATTTTGTTTATTTTAGTTCGATATATCAAACAATATATTTAATTATTTTTTAAATAAATCTTTGAAGCATAGTAAATAAAGTATTAATAAATTTGTCGATTTTTCTATTCTTCTAAAAAAAGTGTGTATTTATAATATAGAAATTAATTTGATTGAAAAAAGAAAAAAATAGTGAAGAAAATAAATAATATTTTTAGATAAAGAAATTATTATTTCAATTTATTTTATTTTTTGATTTTTTTTAATGTGGGTAGGAAATGGTGTATGTACTCATTTTACTAAAAGTTTTGTCTCAATTTTCTAAGTCTTCATCTATATATTTAAAATGGGTCATTTGTTCATTTTAAGATATATTGAGTTGTAACTATTGTCTCTATAGTTGCTCTTTATACTAATCAATGTTTCATCTACTTTGCAATTTAAATAATTTTATAGCTCCCTTCATCCTAGAATGAGTTATATTTTTTTATAAATAATTAGTTTTTATTTTGAAAAAATCAAAATTTTGCCATGAAAAATTATATGTCGCTACATCCAGAGTTAAAAGGTTTATTATTTTAAATATTGATATATATAATGATGATAATACTTACCACTTTGATGTTTCTACTAACAATGTAGTATTCAAGAAAGTTTTCACAATATATAAAACAACTCGCTTTTCTTTTTGTTTTATTTTAACTGTCGTCGTTTGAGCATACAGTTTGGGTAACTCAGAAGCATATTCTCAAAGTATTATTTGTTGTAAACATTAAAAAAAATGGAATATCGGTTCAAATAATAAAAAAAAGGGATATATGTAGAGTTTTATGGGGGAGGAGGGTCAATTTACCCCCTTGCGTTGTTGGCTCCGTTCATCTCTCTCTCTCTCTCTCTCTCTCTCTCTCTCTCTCTCTCTCTCTCTCTCTCTCTCTCTCTCTCTCTCTCTCTCTCTCTCTCTCTCTCTATATATATATATATATATATATATATATATATATATATATATATATATATATATATATAATTTATATATAATTTATTACAATGTTTATTTATAAGTTTATATTTATTTTACAAAACTAATACACAATAATAATAATCAATTTTTAATTTTATTTGTTAATTTTTGTTATCTATAAAATTTTCGGTTTTATTATGTATTACTTTAATTTGTTTATGTGTATGTATGTCTAATAATTTTTTTAAAAAATGAAGATGAATTAAAATAATTGATAGAAGAGATAATTTATGGATTGTTCATATAGGGGATGATGAATTTGGATTTGAGTTTCTATTTATTTATTGGGTAAATAACTTATTCATTATTTAATATCTCATAATTGTCTGTAATAAATATTTTAAAGTGTACGATAATTTAATTTTTATTTCATGATACTTGCACTACTACATTTCTGACCTAATGTAACGCCAATTTTCGTTGCATTAGGGCCCAAAAACCGTTACATTAGGCCTAATGTAACGCCAAATGGCCGTTGCATTCTCTTGCGTTGCATTAGGTCTAATGCAACGACATAGTAAGCTAATGTAACGCCAGAGCTTTGGCGTTGCATCAGGTAAATACCTGATGCAACGCCAAATACCTGATGCAACGCCAATTTTAAAACTATATGAACACCTAATGCAACGGCAAAAAGAACCTAATGCAACGCCAATTTAAAAAGTGGTTGAATACCTAATGTAACGCCAAAAATTAGATGAACCCCTAAAATTTATTACATAATTTCACAAATTTATTAATTTTTTTAATTTTCTTTTTTCAATATATATATATATATATATATATATATATATATATATATATATATATATATATATATATATATATATATATATATATATATATATATATATATATATATATATATATTTATTTATAATTTATATATATATATTATTTTAGTAGCATTATTATATTTATACTAAAGCTAAATGTTTCTTTTTTTAAGCAATAAAATTTTATTCCATTCATTTTAAAAAATCATTACATACATAGAAAGATAAAACTCATTTACAATTTCTTTTACCCCTTCCACAAAAAAAAAAAAAAAAAAAAAAAAAAAACAAATAATAATAATAAAAAATCAAGCGATCTTCCTTCACATCTCCGAGCCTTCCACCGTTAACCCTCTCTCTCTCTACCCATCACCGCACCAAACCTCACCCAAATCAACCGATCTAACCTCTCTCCCACTCCGCCAAACAACAATCAATTCCCCTCGCTCTCAAACCTATTCCCCGGCGATCCTCACTTCCTCACCGTGGAAGTTCAACCACGCCCATCGCCATCCCCGAATCCGTCAACAACAACCGCAAGCACCCTCTCTCTCTCTACGTAATTCCGACCAAGCTCCTTCACCGTTCTCTCCCTAAACCGTTCGTTACCATCACCGGAGCAATTGTTCACCACCGCCACTCCTCAACCAAACCAACAACGCCAAGCCGACAACCTCTCCTCTGTTCCCGACCTCTCCGCCTTGTTTCCAAATTCCCGCGCATCTCCTTGTTCAATTGATAGTCTTCAAGAGTTCGGAGGTGGTGCCGCCGCCGATGAAGTTTGGAGATGTGAAGGATGCCGCCGATTAAACCGGCGACCGTTAGCCGGTGGTCAGCAGTAGTGTGGCGGAGGAAGGAGGAAGGAGAAGGGTGGGTGAGTTACGAGAATCTAAATGGGTTTGGGATTGTTTTTGGGATAAGATGTAGGGATAGAGAGGTAGGTTTTTAAATGAATTGGTTGTGTAATTGTGAGCCATTGATATTAATGAAATGAATGGTTGAGATCAAATAGTGGATACATTATGAGGATCCATGTGCACATATAACAACCAATGGTTAAATGACACCTCACATGCTTTTAATTTTTATTATTATTTCTAGTGTTATTAGTAATATCACATATTTATAATATTAATTAGATATGATAATATTGATACTTAGTTTTTAAAAAAAATATTTAACTCATTTAAAAATTAATAAAATTATTTAATAGTAATAATTGTATAATTAATGTAAACACTAAATACTACAATAATACTTTTTAATAACATAATAATAATAATTGATAAACCTCATACGTATATAACATTTTGAAAAAAACTTTCTTACTAAAAAAAATCTAAAACATTTAAATATATTTAAAAAAAAAATACTCATAGTGAAGGATATTGTTCGTCCCTCATTTCTTAATTATACCATCATTTGTTTAGTTAATTTATAATTTTTTGAAAAAAAACTTTATTACTAAAAAAGTTTAAAACATTTATATCTATTCAAGTAAAAAATTTAAAAAATATACTCATAGTGAAGAATATTGTCCGTCCCTTATTTATTTATTATACTATCATTTGTTTAGTTACTTTCTAACTTTTTAAATATTTTTTTTTTGAAAAAAACTTTCTTACTTAAAAAGGTCTAAAATATTTATCTCTATTTAAAAAAAAATATAAAAAAATACTCATAGTGAAGGATATATTGTCTGTCCCTCATTTATTTAGTTAATTTCTAACTTATTTTATATATATATTTTTTTAAAAAAACTTCCTATACCTTATACTCCTATACCCTATAGGTATACCCTATACCCTATGCCATATGCCCTATACCTTATACCCTATACCCTATGTGGTATACCCTATACCCTATGCCATATGCCCTATACCTTATACCCTATACCCTATATGTGGTATACCCTATACCCTATGCCATATGCCCTATACCGTATACCCTATATCATATGCCATATGTATAGCTACCCTATGTGGTATACCCTATGTGGTATACCCTATACCATATGCCCTAAACCTTATACCCTATACCCTATAAAAGGTATACCATATACCCTTATACCATATGTGTATACCCTATACCCTATAGTGGTATACTCCTATACCATATGACCTATGCCCTATACCTTATACCCTATACCCTATAGGGTATACCCTATACCATATGCCCTATGCCCCTATACCTTATACCCTATACCCTATATCCTATACCCTATATATACCTATGTATACCCTATACCCTATGTATACCCTATACCATATGCCCTATACCCTACCATACCCCTATATCCTATAGGGTATACCCTATACCCTATAGGGTATACCCTATACCATATGCCCTATATCCTATACCCTATATCCTATGGGGTATACCTATACCCTATAGGGTATACCCTATACCATACGCCCACATGCCTCTATACCTTATACCCTATACCCTATAGGGTATACCCTATACCACTATATAGTATACCATATACCCTATACCATAAGTTTATGCCTCTATACCTTATACCCTATACCACATATCCTATACCCTATATCCTATAGGGTATACCCTATACCAAATGCCCTATACCCTATGCCTTATATCCTATATGTGGTATACCACTATACCCCATAGAGTATACCATATACCATATGCCATATATCATATCCTATACCCTATACCCTATAGGGTATACCCTATACATAGGGTATACCCTATACCATATGCCTCTATGCCTTATAGGTTATACCCTATACCCTATAGGGTATACCTATACCCTATAATAGGGTATACCCTATACCATATGCCACATGCCCTATACCTTATACCCTATACCCTATAGGGTATACCCTATACCATATGCCCTATACCTTATATCCTATACCCCATAGGGTATACCCTATACCATAGGGTATACCCTATACCATATGACCTATGTCCTATACCTTATACCCTATACCCTATAGGGTATACCCTATACCATATGCCCTATGCCCTATACCTTATACCCTATACCATATATCCTATACCCTATATCCTATAGGGTATACCCTATACCCTATAGGGTATACCCTATACCATATGCCCCATATGCCCCTATACCACATGCCTATATCCTATAGGGTATACCCTATACCCTATAGAGTATACCACATACCATATGCCTTATATATCCCATACCCTATATCCTATTTGGGTATACCACTATACCCTATAGGGTATACCCTATACCATATGCCCTTATACCTTATACCCATATACCTATAGAAGTACCCTATACCTATATATAATATACCCATACCCTATAGGTATACCCTATACCATATACGCCCTATACCCCATAGGATATAGATTATAGGGTATAGTGTGGCATAGGGTATAGGGTATAGGATATAGTGTATAGGGTATAGGGTATAGTGTATAGGGTATAGAGTATATGGTATAGGGTATAGGGTATATGGTAAAGTGTATAGGGTATAGTGTATAGGGTATAGGGTATAGGTATAAGTATAGGGTATAGGTATAGGGTATAGGATATAGGTTATAGGGTATAGTGTATAGGGCATAGGGTATAGGGTATAGTGTATAGGGTATAGGGTATAGGGATATGGTATAGGGTATAGGGTATATGGTATAGGATATAGGTTATAGGGTATAGGTTATAGGATTTTGGCGTTGCATTAGTAATTTAGGCGTTACATTATGATTTTGGCGTTGCATTAGTAATTTAGGCGTTACATTAGGATTTTGGCGTTGCATTAGACTCGTTACATTAGCTCTGGCGTTGCATTAGATGCGTTACATTAGCTCTGGCGTTGCATTAGACTCGTTACATTAGCTCTGGCGTTGCATTAGCCGTTACATTAGCTCTGGCGTTGCATTAGATGCGTTACATTAGCTCTGGCGTTGCATTAGATGCGTTACATTAGCTCTTGGCGTTACATTAGATGCGTTAGATGCGTTACATTAGGTCAAAAATGTAGTAGTGTTGTATTATTGTTTTCCTCTTATATTATGCCTATTAATAAAAGTCAAGGTAGATATTTATCCTTTGTTGGTCTTTTTTTTTCAAATAGATACTATGTATTTTGACATTTTCAATTATATTGTGCATTATCGAGAGTTCACAATCCCGTTGGTCCGAAGATATTGATATGTAATGATGATTTTCCTTCCTCTTTCGATAGTTGTACCGATAAAATTGTCTTTTAAAGATGTGTTTCACAATGCATCAAGATGTTTGTCTCATTTAGTCATTTTATTTAATTTTCGTCTTTTTAAACATCAATAACTACCCGTGCATCGCACGGATGTAACACTATATTTATTTTAGTGACCTTCAATCTGATATTTTTACTCACAATATATGTTTCAAATAATATTTTTACAATGTATACAAACATTTCTATTTTCTTTTGTATTCGTTTGGATTTCGATCAGTTATTCGTTATTAACTGTCCGTGCATCGCACGGGGGTTAAACTAGTGTTTCTTAAAAACATAGGTGGTAACTCTAAAATCAAATAGAAATCTTAGAAATTTTCCATCACACGTAGTTTAGGCTAGTCGGGAATTTTCCGGGGTATCTACAGAAAACCCAAATATTTCTCTCCAAAACTCAAACAAGTCTCAGCAAGCGATAAAAGATTATGAAAGGGTTTTCCTATTTATAGGCCCAGTTCAAGTCGGGCTAACCTGTATTAAAGAGTCGCCTGACCAAATCTCCACAACCGATAAATCGGTGGAGTTTAAATTTCGAATTAATGGCGATTAACATCTATGGCACCCCCACGTTCCATTCGTACCTGACACGCGCCGACGATTTGACAGCTCATGGGGCCATCCTTTTCTTATCAGGGAAGCTTCCCTACGCTTCCACAAACTCTCACCAACACAATATACGTGAACCACCGCGTGTCGTAGGGAGTTGTCCGGTCGTAGCTCCTTAGAGATTTTCACAACACTTTGTGGCCGCACATTCATTCTAGTTCACATATCGCGCTTTATGTAGCTCTACGCTCTGATCATACATAATCTGACGCTTGAAGCAAGGGGCCACTGATGATCGTACCCTCTAGACCGGGCTCAATATCGTTCTATTTGAACCAACCAACTGAACCATCTCAGATATGACAAGAACTAAGGCCACGGACCATTCCAGACCGTGGACATCCTCATTCATAACTTTGCACGACCTGCGGTCTCCTGAGATTCATGATTCTCACCGGACTCCCGTCTCCTATCTTGCGGATAACGATTTCGTACCATCCATCCCCGACAGCAACTGGCAGACTTGTCATTATCCATTTAATGCTGGCTCTCACGTGTTATGGCGTCGAAACAGCAGTGACCAGACCTGCTCTTACAGTACATCCTTGACCGGCAACCACTACTTTAACAATGTCCTTCCTCTGTACTAGCCACCCGGAGCATAACACGTGTCTAGACAAGACAAATATGATCAACGATTAAGATCTCTCGTAATAGGTCTCTCTATACACTATAAATACCCTAATTAGCTCCCAAGATCAAGGTATGTTCATACTAAACACACACACACAATCACACTCCAAGACATTTCAAGCCTTGTGCTCAATTATTATATTACTCAAAAATCTTAATCTTATATTCGAGGGTATGAGCCGAGATCAAACCCGACTTGATATCTAACTGATATTTTGATTGTGGTGTGTTTTCAAGTTCAGACTACAAAGCCAGATATCGCTCATGAGAGCCAAAGTCATGGCGTCATCAGAAGAAGTATACATATCGGAAGTATAACCTTGAGCATGTACGTGTGTGGAGAGGAATAGCTTTATACGTAGTTTAAAAAATATGGCCGGACATGTTTTTACCAATTCTCAATGCTAGAATTGAAGTGTGTGTTGCATTAATGTTAGAAGTAATTAGACACTAGAAAGTGTACGTAGAGTGGAACATGTCCAATAACCATAATAACCACCACCATCAGATCCTAAATTGTTCAAAGAAAGATCAAGAAAAAAAAACCTCAAAATAACTAGTATTTCAAAATTAACCTTAGTACTAATTAGAACACACCAAAATCACTTGTCCTCTTTCAAGTGATCAATGTTTTGGTTCTCTTCTTTTTCTTTCGGTAACATAATTTTCAGTCTCCCATCTATACGTTCAGTTTGAAAATTATAAGAAAGCTCGACAGCTTCAATAACCAGCCGCCCACCTTCACGGCGAGGAATAATTTTTAACCTTCTAGTCAGCGGAGGCGGGAACTTCTTACTGCTAGCTGCATTTGCAATAACTTTCTTACCCAAATCTCGTGCTTTCAATCTTGGCGCTGAATTAGAAACAAAATCCTCCTCGCTAGTACTATCGTTCCCTGTTTCGCATCCCAAATATTCAGTGCAGGTTTCCGAGGTTTCAGAGCTCAATGCAAAAGCAGGACGCTTCACCACTGGGTGAACGTAATTGCTCATATTGCTATAAGATTAATTATTGATCGAGCCAAAATTGTAGAATGACTCACTTGATCGGGCAGCGGGAAGTATATCTTGGACGGACGACGTACAACCTGCAAAACAGACACCGTTAGCCAGGGCGCAGGGGTTTGGTCCCGTGCAAACCTTCCGTTCTGATAATAAGAATTTGTATGTAGAGAAAATATATACTTTTTACGTGAGAGGTTGAACCCATATTTATACCTTTATAGAATATAGAATAGGAGATTATTAGATAAGTTCTAATAGGAAAGTGAATCCTTTTTGTACTAGTCTCCTCGGGTGAATATGAATCTTGAATAAAGTAGAATTCTATAAACGATTTTGTATTTGTGTAGGAAAATATTTCTTATAATTAGAAGATAAAATAAAACTAAAAAACCTATTATAAAAAATAAAATAGATGCGGATATGTATAATTCGTTTAATTATGTTTGAATTATGCAGACCAATGGAGTGTTTCTTTTTATGTTAATCTTAGGCGACATATTACTAGGAGGAAAATGTAGTACGAATCCTTGAAGGAGAATAATTAACAAGTCCAGATAGTAATGTGGAATATAGCAACAATCCGTGCGCCAGCGCCCTATTAGGTAAATTGTAAATGGTTCGATTTGGTTTGATTTGGTATCGGCCAATTAGTTATCGATTTGGAAAAATTTCATACCGAACAAAACCATGAAAGTTCAAATTGAACCGAACCAAACGGCCATGATTTGGTTTGATTTGATTCAAATCGTGGTTCAGTTTTTTTTTTCAAATCGTGATTTACACCGCGATTCAAACCTTGTTTTAGACCGCAATACAGACTATTATTTAGATTACATTTTAAACCGTGATTCAAATCGCTATTCGAACCACGCTTCATTCCCCAACTTATTATCAAATTTAAATTTGTTTAAATCTTTCGTGATCACAAATAAAGAGCGAGGGATGCTGGAATTTGAGAGAAAATTTGAAGGAACAGAGAGGCCGAAGGAAAAAAAACACACTGTATAATGTGGATCGTACAAAGAACTTGACTACTTCGATCTAACGATCTCAAATCGCGATTGATTTTGGTTTTGTTTGGTTCAGCTTGGTTCGGTTTGAAAAGTCAGACAACAAACCGAAACGAATCATATGGTTTAACCAAACTATTTATTCTTGAAAACCAAACCAAACTACATTAATTTTATTTGATTCGATCAAACCATATGTGGTCATTCTCTCCAAAAATGGCAAAAAATCTTTACTATTTCACCCACTCATTCTCTCTCCTATTTTACTATTACACTCACAACATTTTTCAAATTTACTATTTCCTCCACTCATTCTCTATCCTATTTTACTATTTCACTCACAACATTTTCTCCACCCTTAATTTGCGTGCAGGGCCAAAATGGTGAAGCTATTATCGGGACGGAGGGAGTATACTCTATGCATCCCACATACTCCCTTCATTTCACGACAAGATTCTTAATTCAATTTTACAAAAAAATAAAATAAAATTTATATATATGAAAAGTAAAGTAGAGGAGAAAAAATGGGTAAATAAATTTCATTGTGATTGTGAGAATAACAATTGAATCTCATTGATCAAATTAAGGAATAAAACAACAAACAACTTTCTAAATATTTAATTTTACGATAATAAAATGAAAAGCAATTTTTTTCAGTCAAAACCCGTTTAAGGGACAAAGTGTTTTACAAAAATGTTTTCCGAATAAAACATTCATCTTGAAACAAAATTTCTTGAATTTGGACATTCATTTAAAACTAAAACGTACTTTTTCTTTTTGTCCCACTTAATGTACAAATGAGTATAACACATTTCTTAAAAAACATCTTAAAAAACATGAACAAATCAAATGCAACATTTATCATGGTTATAAAAAAGTATCATATTGGCAGATTTGGAAAGGGAGGGAGTAGAATATGTTGGGAAGTTGTGCCCTGAATCTAGACTACCTACCAGGGAAGCCAGGTAACCAAATTGGTATCTAAAACCTCAGTTATCCATTTGATCAAAACCTGAGTATTTCAATTCCAAGGACAGACTCTTACCCTTGTTAGTTGCCACAAAACAAAAGTTATAAAGCCATAGTAAATGTAACTTCCAATTGGACATTACAAGCATGAGCCAAACAGGACACAAAGTCAAACATAAACACATACTAATAACGGGGAAAAGAAGATTTGATTTATTAATGGATCAGAATCTATTTTCCGTTGGCATCTTTCACTATAAAGTCTCAATAACTACGGCAAGTAAATTACTAACACAATTCAAATGACAATGCTACAAAATCAATGTTGTGGGCTGTCTTTTACAACCAGACTACAGACTTTTGAGGTTGCAAAAGACATAGCTAAGGTGTGATTTGCTGTTGGAACCAACACAAGCACACAACAGACCAGATAACTATGAGAGAACTGCAATCACATCTGATACCCTCAGAGCTATATAGCTTGAGCCATCGGCTCCCTTGAAATCATTTCCAGCATATTTTGAGTAAAGAACATTGCTCCCTTCAGAAACAGGTAATTCTTTTCTTTTTCCCTCCTCGTCTAGAGGACCAGGGCCTGTCGCAATAACCTGTGTTAAACCCATAGTGGGGAAACTAATTAGAACGTTCAATAGTTTAACACCCGCACAAATGCACAGACTTTTTACATTTTATTGCTCCCTCCGTCTCAAAATGAATGTCAAAAAAAAATAAAAAATTAATGCTTCGGTGCATAATAGGATTTGGTTCATACTTGGGGGGGGGGGGAGGGGAAAATGTAATTTGGCTGATTAAATATGCATCTTCAGAAACAAAATATGATTTAAAGCCTCACCATATAAAACATTCTAGGACATGGCATACTCTCAGCTTCTCGTATTAGCTTCTTTTTTTTTTTATCTTAAAATATATTTATTCCTAACAATTAATTTTGAACATTTAATACAAAAAAAAAGAAGATAATATTACCCCCACAACATTTCTGAGTGATTATTTTATGTGGTGCTGCTATGTGGCATGTCATTGGCTTCTAATTTAGTAATTGTATATAACTGATCACATAAAGACAACCGAGCCAAATAGGTTTTTATTAGCCTAACAGACATCTCGAACGAGGACCAACTAGGGTCCCAGAATAAACAGAACCCATCCATGCATGTACCAAGTAAAGACAACTCAAAAGTAGTTCTTACTGTGCCAATGGAAGGTTTTTCCTTGCTTGCATCTGTCAGCAACAAGCCACCAGCTGTCTTTTCTTCAGCCTCAACAACCTAATTTCCACATTAGGTAACATTAATTATGTAAATCCCATTGTATCTCAATAAACAATAAAACGGACTGATAATCAGATTAACTACAAGTTACATTAAAATGAATTCAGCAAACCACTGCCAACATCAGGCAAAGTGCTAAACAGAAAGAAGCAGCATGGCCCAGCACATCAGCTTCTGTTTCAAAAAATTTGCAGCCTTAAAATTTACTAAAACTCATGACTACCATAGCAAACTAGCAATAGAAAGCAAAGATAGTTTACCTAAAAGCTCTGAATTTAGCATCCTTGAATGAAGATGTCAAACTTACAAATTAAAAGAAGTTTAATAAATTGAAGTCATAAAGATGATTTATATTTTGGTTATAGCAGAAAAGGATGCCGTTAAAATCCCATGCCCTATGAGGAAAATCTCATGTTTGGCCAACACTTCATTCCGATGTTGTGTCCATTTGTATGCCTTTCAGGGTCACCAAGAGGGTCAACCATTGGCAATGATCATTAAAATCATAGGTCTCCCATATTTATTTTGAAATCTTTCTAACACATTTCCAAAAGGAACTGAATAAGAAGCATATTCACTCACAAGTATAGATAACAACATTTAGTCTCAATCGACAGTATCCAAGACAGACATCGAGATCAGTATAGCTATATAGAGACAAACCTTGATAAGGACTCTGTCATTAAGTGGTTTCAGATCTTTAATATCATCTGTCTCAAGAATACCAACAATATCATCCTCCTTTAGAATAAGATGATTGGATCCATTGAACTCCACCTCGGTACCCGCATACTTGGAATACACAACTTTGCTACCAGCCTACATAAAAATGAGAGATACATATTGCAAATACTGTCAGCCAAGAATAAATAAATAATTTAACTTCTGCAAATTCCATGAAGTAAATATTACCTTTACTCCAATTTCCAGCTTGGTATTCCCAATAGTTCTACCTTCACCAACAGCAACAACTTCACCACCTTGAGGTTTTGTTTGGGCAGTTGACGGCAATATGATTCCACCTACGGACTTCTCCTCTGCAGGCTTGATTTTTACTAACACTCTGTCCCCCAATGGCTTGAGGGCAGTGTACTGAGAGGTAAAATGAGAGGGGTACGCAGAAAATGAGTGAAACTGAATCAAACTTATCCCATTATCTGAATTCATTAATGCATATGAAATCAACACATGGCAATAACTCAAACCACAAGCCATCTATCCAGATAGTAGTAAGTAGCAGCATGCTTTGAGATTGGATATACACCATTAATAAAATGTTAACTCCAATTTTTTTAGATAACACTACATGGAAGTCAACGTAGATACTCAAGACTCATTCAATTGATAGGAGAGTAAATTCTAGAGGGAATAATGTTGGAGCGTACATGCACAGCATTAAAGGTAAACTTAATTCTAATTTATATGAGATACAATACACGGTGGTGTAGGTACTTCGAACCTCAAATATACAGAGGGCACTTGCGCATCCTAAAGCAAGGTTCACATTCTCTCAGTGGCAAAGCCAAGATTTTAAAGAAAGAGGGTGAATTAGTGAAAGGGGGTCAATTACAATATAGTGCTATATTATTCCAAAAAGCAAAGAAGGTCAAAATTGACAAATTTACTATTTTTTGTGGCAAAAATGTCACTTTCCTAAATTTGATGATGATAAATTGACATAGCTCTAAAATCAAGGGGGTCGAGTGACCAACTTGGCCCCCAACTGGCTTCCCAGTGCATTCTCTGTTATCATGATTAAGCATTACATCACATAAGACAAATACTTGGCACTAAAGGGTCGAGGGAAAACAAACCGCAGCTATATTGTATATAGTGTATTAGCATCTAAATAATGGTGGTATAACCCAATAAAATGAATCAATTTAAGTTCCTCAATATTGGAGAAACATGTTTATCAAGAGAGATTTTACCCAAAATAGCCAACTTTTAATATTTTTATTCAATTGGTCCCATTTTTCATACTCACAAAACAATTCACTTTTTGTTAACCCCCTCTCATTCAAATTCGGTCGCACTTGTTATGGGACAGAAGGGGTATTCTAAATATTCATGTCTTATAGATTTCAAGGATAAGTGACATTGTTCTTTGATAATGGTAAGCATTCCTTATCCACATACAATGTGGATTAGGATTAGTCAAAAGTAACGCCTAAAACATTCCTAGTCAAAGAGACTCCTTTAAAGCTGTTGACCAAATTAAAGAGACAGCAATATAGTCCCTTCATCCTTACAGAGAGTCCAGCTCTGGAAAGTCTAAATGTTAAGGTATACAAGTATCCTTGAAGTCATTCATAATTAGAAAAATAAATGAGGGTAATAAACCAAATGTGGAGGTCAACCCAAATTAAGAGGAATCGAAAAATAGATAGAAACAATACAAAAGTGATTTTACCTTGGGGGCAACGGTAGAGGCAGCTCTAACTACAAGTCCACGAGGGGACCTAAGTGTCAACCCACCTTGTCTCAATTGAGCAGCAAAACAAACCCTAGCCGTTGAAGGTTTAATCACATTGAATGAAGGCAACACACTCCTAGCCGAGATTGATGATGCCGTCAACTGAGCAGTCGCCATTTCTGCAATCAACCCAACAATTTCCACCACAAAAGAACAATAATTTACACAAGGGTATTTCAAAACACAGTAGAAATTGTACCCAAACAGCTCTAATCCTAATTTAGATACACCCAAGCACGCACAAAAGAAATTACAACAACAAATTTCAACCATAAATGGATAATATTTTCATTAAAAATTCAAAACAACAGCAAAATTACACCCAAACAGCTCCAATCGAGGAATTACTTAAACACAGTCACAGGCACCAAACACAAAACACAGTCACAGGCACCAAGAATCGAAGAATTAGGTGGAAATAAGAAGATGTAATCGAGGAAAGAAGTACCTTTAATGTGGAGATGAAAATGGATAAGGTGGGAGACGGTGGAGTTTACAATGTGTTATATGGAAATTGAAGAAAGATAATTTAAACCCTAGAAAGTTCAACCGGGAGGAGAGAGAGTGGGATTGGGGGTTTTATGCAATTGAAAAGACGCTTCCAGAACGTTTGTTTTGTTTTACTATTTTTTTTTTAATATTTTCACGAGGCCCCTCAGCTAAAATCATTTTTCATAAAAGTTCAAACGAAATTAAAAAATCCACATTCAAATATAGATATAGATCAAATCTCATAACAACCCAAAACCTAAGTACAAGAATAATTTTAATCTTATACATTTGGGTATATGAACGAATTGCTTAATAAAATATGAGATTTTTTTATTATTATTAAGAAAATGTGAATTTTTTTTTAAAAAAAAATACTTTTATAAATAGGTATAAGAGTAATTTTAGTTTTATACCTCTGAATATAAGAGCGACGGATAGGGGTAATGTGTAAGCGTGAGTTTCTGTGAAAGTTTAGATCACGACTGTATTTTTATAAGTTTGTTATATTCTTGAGCCACAAGTCTGGCCTTTTTTCTAGTAATTAGGATAAGGAAAAAGGCCAAACTTGTGGCCTTTTTATAGAAATTATAAGCTTAAAGGTTGCAAAAAGGAATGATCCTGATTGTAGCAACAATGAAAGAAATAATGAATTTCTAGAAATATAAAAAGATGTGATCACTGAGCAACCAATTTCATTCGATAGTACACGTCGTTAGCTTTCCAATTATATACGGCACATCTAAAACAAAGTTCTTATTAATAAGTTATCCCCTGTGAAAGTTTGCCGAATTTTAAGCGAATGCACACCATAACATGGTGCATCCGCACACATGAAAACGAAACTCGAATAGACCTGTGGCCTACTTTTGCGACCACACACCAATTTTTGGGCGGCCTCACATCCAGGCACCTTGGGGAATTTTACAAAAAATGAGGGACCTTTTGGGAATTAATTCCAGAGACTTTTTAGATATTTTTACATAATTCAAGGACTTTTCTTGAATTTCTAAAATATCAAGATTTTAAAGGAAATTTTCGGCCAGCACCTTGGATTTTCCTTTTTCAACAAGGAATTCTATTGTTTTCCTAATTTTGACACCTCTCTCACCATAGTATAATTGCTACAACTTCAATAACTTTTAGAACTTATGTTTTACTCTTCTTTTTAATTAGAGACAAGTGATTTAAGCATCATTATTCAATTAATTCAGATTTTTATGTTATTATTTATCTATTGTATTCTTTCCTTTGAATGTAAGTAGCTAAATACCTAATTTTGCATATCAGATGTAACGAATACTTGATATTTATGTTATGATATTTTAATTCATCCATTTAATTGTGTTTTTAGTTCGAAACAATAATTTTAATTTCGTTATAGGGTTTCAATTTTATTTTAAGATATTATTGGCCCTTTAACTAATTGGGTATAAATTATTGCAATTGTGTGGAGATTTATATATAGACTGATATTGTATTGAATAAATTCAATTGAATATCTTGCGGAAGTCAAGAGAATTTAGGTTTCAATATTCTTGCGTGCTTAGTAAACTCTTGAATGTAAATCGGATCTTGGGGAAAGAGGAACATAAAGAGAGTAAAATAATTGCAACCCGGTCAGCTAACCGTCCTAATTATTAAATTAGTGAAATACCACGCAAGAGTAAGAAAACTTAATTACGCAACCCAATAGAGTATCAAACTTCAGTAGTAGTACCACCTTCACCATCAATCCTTGATGCTTTCACACTTCGCTTCAAAATATCACTCGGTGAATACTCATCTATTAAACAACGCTTAGAATAAAGTCTATTTAAAAGATAGAAAAACAATCAACAATCACACAAAGCAAGAATATACGTGGTTCACCAACTTGGCTAATTTCACGGGCAGAGTAAAAGAATATTATTATATTTTGTAAATCAATCGATTACAATCTTTAATATAATGCACGAATTCTGGACAAAAAATTCCTGTCTATTCAAACCTTATATATAGAGAAACAGATTAGCAAAATCAACTACAAATATGGTTGGGAGTATACTCTATTTATATGCCCTATTTCTAACCATGTAGGGTTTTCAACGTTAAATCAATTTCTGCCGCTTATAGGCCTCTTCCGGACTAGGGGTGTGATCGCACCGTCTCCAATTTTGGCACCAGTGCGATCGCTCCCCTCCTGTGCCCGATCGCTCCCTTTTGGCAGAAAATTAGCGCGGTCGCGCGTTCTGTTCTGTGCGATCGCTCCCCTTGGCTGTGTCATGAATTTCGTATTCGCTTGTTCAATCCCATAATTTAGGCGTCCCCAACTTAAATGGCACCAAACCCAACAAATCTCCACCTTGATATCTAACCTCCAAATCATAACCAGAACTCCCCCTCTGTCTCGTATGCTATCTAATAGTTGCGAACATTCAGCAAGTAAAAACAATGTTGAAACTTGCTAATCGGAACATACTTTTTGAATATGTCAGCAGGATTGTATGCAGTACCCACTTTGTTCACCTTGATCCGCTTCTCACTCCTCAGAAAATGATACCTCACATCTATGTGCTTGGTCCTCTAATGATGAACTTGATCCTTGTCCAAACAAATTGCACTCAAACTGTTACAAAATATTGTAGTCTGATCCTGATGAATGACTTGAAAATATAACATCATATTATTTTTTTATTTGCAACAGATTATAAAAACAAATACTCCCTTCATCTTGAAAAATTTAGATCACTTTGACTTTAATAGTCAACTCAATTGAATTTTGACCGTAATTTTATGAAAATTTAGATATTTTATGCAATTATAAAAATTGTTATTGTTTTACCATTAAAAAAATACTATCAATAACAATTTTTAGAATTTCATGAAAATATCTATATTTTTCTATAAAATTATTCATATATTTTTTTATAAAAATATGTCAAAATTTGATTGAGTTGATTCTGCGAAATAAAGGGAGCGATCGAATCTACACACTTTTATTTTAAAAAAGTATATTACTAAAGTAACCGAAATCCATGTCAGTTAAATTGTAAATTGAGAGAAAGTCACCATTTACATTTGAATTGAAAATCTTGGTACACGCTAATTTCTAAATAATAGTTATGTATACTATTACAACATTATTATACTCCCGTACCGTCCCACGTGAATGAAATTTTTTAGTCAAATTGATGTAATTTTGATCAATAATTTAAATAAAAAATAGTGTTTCTAATAAAAATTTAATTTTTTTATTATAACACAATTAATAATATTTTCAATAATGATTTTTAAATTAATAGTTAAAATTATTGCAATTTGACTAAAAGTTTCGTGATGGAAGGGGTATGTATTGAAATAGAAACCGTCAATCTACAGCCGTAGGATCAAACAAATTGAAAAGAAATCAAACGATTGAAAATAAAAAAAAGTTAAAACTGATGTTGGAGGTGAGAATCAATCCTGGCAACTCTTTGTCTTTTCTAAAACACAATCCTAGCCACTAATTGTGTGGCGGTTATTCTTGACCTCTATTGTTTTATAAACTAGTACTCTCTAGCCCGTGCCAATGGCACGGGACAGTATGCCAAAAAGGAGAAGTCAGTGAGAAAAAGAAGCCCCAAATCATATCTATATAAAATGTAAATTTTTAGAACAATAACACTTCCTTCATTCCATATGGTCTTCCCACTTTTTTTTTCCTTATTACGAATGAAATTTGAGCAATAATTTTAAATTTATTTATTAGTCCAATTAAAATCTAAAACTTGTTATTGATAGTATTGTTGATAGTGTATCAATAATAATTTTTAGATTTGCATTTGTATAAATAAATCAACCTAAAATTATTGTTTAAAATTCATTTGTAGTAACGAAAAAAAAAATGGGAAAATCATTTTGGGACGGAGGGATTAGGGGAAAAAAAAAAACTCACACCAAGCAACCACCACTTTCTTTATCTATCTCTCAATACACTTAGCAAGTGCTTATTTACACTAATTTTTCTCAATTCCTAAATGATAGCCTTAATCCATACCAATTTAGCATGCACTACCTCACATTAAAATACATGCATTTGTGTTTTTCTCACTAAACAACTATGGAGTAAACCCTGACACCTCCAAATCACCTGCTCTCTGCAATGGTGTAGCAAGCGTCTCTTTTACACGTAGAAACTGCCCTATCAATTAACACAATATAGTACGAAGTAAGTCATTTAGTTTAAGAATACTGCACAACTCAAATTTTTTCTTGATGACATATTTCACTAACAATTTAGCAGTACAAAATATGACAGATCACTAAATCACTAATTTTAATTTTTATTGAAACATAAAGATGAAAAGTGCAAAATCATCCCATATAATTGTAAGAATGGCAAAAAACTGAAAGCATTCAACATTAACACCACCCTTTGTTTACTCATTTTCAATTGGGCAGCACCATTTTTCTTCAATGGATCAGATTGTGTCAAAATAAAGGAAAATGTATGCCAAAAGTTTCCTTGAATTGGTGTTGGGTGATGCTTAAAATAAGTGGAGAAAAGCATTTGTTGGGGACAAATATACACATATATATACATTGTTGCTAGCAATTAGCAACTGAAACTTTAACAAAACTTTCGGTCAAAGCTCAGTAAGTGAATGAGTAAGTAAATGAGTTGAGCCTAAACAAAATATAGGTTCAACGAAATAAACGAATGAGAATATCTCTTCTCGTGATCCCTTCAGTTTCTAAAATCAGAAAACCTTGAACGCTTTACTTCAAACTAATTAAATATGTAGGATTAGACACATGTATATGCAATTGTTTTCATGTAATTTCGTTTTTTTTTAAAATAAGGAATCAAACATGGATAGAAGCCGGAAAAAGATCAAAGAGGTTTTTTAGAAAGATAAAGAAATAGAAAACACAGAATTCCCATCCCACACCCCACAAAAATAAATAAATTAATTAAACTGATGAAACTAACAAACATCAAGATTAACAATTGGAAAGAACAGAGAGGTGTTATAACAAAAAAAACTTGTGTAGGTATGTATACGCATAAAAAGAGAAGGTGAAGATGCAACGGAATGAGTTTCATTTTGAAAGATATCATTAATCTTTTTCTCATACTCATACTCCTCCTCCGCAGGCGTATGTTGAAGAAGATTCCTAGATATACTCTTGAGTGGCAATCGAGGGTTCCTGTGAAAAGAGAGAATCGAGGGTTATGTCAGCCGTAGAACCGACACACATTATAAATTCAAATATTTAAAATATTTAACTTCAAAACGTACTGCATACTACACAATTCATATGAGATGTAAGAAAAATAAAAGCACAATATGTAGCAAGGATAGAACAAAGAAAAAGTTTTTTGAGCAGCAGTTCTAAAATATTTAACTTCAAAACATACTGCATATTACATAATTCTTTTTTAAAATGTTCATTGAGACGAATGAAGAAATGTTCAATTTTTTTTACATAGAAAGAAATTCTACTTCTTTTAAAAAAAAATCTTTCATTTCAAAAATGAATATTAATTTCGTCCCAAAATTAATACTACTTTCTATATAAAAAATGAACATTGCTTCCTTCGTCTCAATGAACATTTTAAAAAAGAATTATTTTTTGGGATGAAGAAAGTAATGTTCAATTTTTTGGACAAAAAATGTAGTATTATTTTTTGGTTATAAATTTTGAGTCGAAAGTAATATTTATTTTTGATATGAAGGAAATAATTTTTTTATAGTAGTACAATTTTTAAAGTAATTATTTTAGACGAAAAAAATAATATTTCTTTTAGTTTTCTTTATTAAAACATATTTTTTATATTTTTATTTTGTAATTTAAAGCGAGACGGAGAATGAATTAGTAATTTGGTTGTGTTCACACAGAAGAAAAGAAACTTAGAACTCGCTAATTCAATTAGCGAGTTAAAATTTATTTTTTAGTTTTCTTTATTAAAACATAATTTTTATATTTTTATTTTGTAATTTAAAACGAGATGGAGAATGAATTAGTAATGTGATTGTGTTCACAGGAAGAAAAGAAACTTAGAACTCGCTAATTCAATTAGCGAGTTCAAATTTATTTTATTATTAAACTTTAAACTCGCTAAATGGTTTAACTAGTTTAAACGAAAAAAAATTATAAACTTGCTATACCATGTAACGAGTTTCATAAAATGGGCCATTTTGATCAATAGTTTTGAAGGATTATTATTTTGGAATATATTTTTTTAAAATGGAATATTTTGAGAAAAATCGTTTTGGGAGGAGAGTTCATAACCGCTGGTAACTGCGCAGTAAGGAAATCCGTAGATTCAATCACAGCCGTTGTTTGTCTTTTGCAAAATTAAATCTGAGTCACTCTTTGTGTGGCGGTTAAATCTTACCTCTATTGTAATATAGATTTATTTATTAAAATCATTAATGTTTTTTGATCCCACTCATGCTAAATAAGTCCACCCATTTATAAAAGATTGAATATAGACCGTTAAGCAATTTGAATGGTTGTGGTTGATGTATTATGCATTCATACTAACTCCAAAATCATTGCTATGTCCCCTCATATCCAATATCTGATAGATTATTTCATTTATCTTATAATAATATGCAAAATAGAAAGAGCATAATAATTAAGAGAAAAATGAAAAATATAATGTGTTGTGAGTTTATATAGTTGTGCAGAAAATAAAACATGAATAACTGATAATTGTTATGAGTTTGACAAATGAATTTTATTTTTTGGATTTCGACGATTTTTATGAAACAGACAAAATGAATGTTATTGCAAGTTATTGGGATGGGATGGGGTGGGTGGGTGGGTGGGTGGGTGGTGTGGGGGGGGGGGTTGGGGAAGAGGGAGAACAAATTTGAATTTTCTATTTCATTAGAAGAATAGAAAATGCTATCTCAAATTAAAACGTGGTCTAATTATCCAAACAAATTTAGCACCGCGTAAGATCATAATTTCCCCTTTGTCACTCTCCCCCTATCTCTAACACCTGGACCCTTTACGTCCTTCTTCACGCTTTCTTCCAGAATCAACACGCTCCGGTTGACCCTCCCTTCACTACTTCACTTCACTTTCCCCCACTCTCCATCTCATATTTATACAAAGCCGCCAATTCTCCATATCATCATCAACATTCAATAATCAATCTAATCTCAAACACAAACATGGCCAATAAATCATCATCATCATTATCATCTACTGAAAGATTACCTTCAGAAAGGAGAAGTGATTCCAAATATAAAGGCGTACGGAAGAGGAAATGGGGTAAATATGTTTCCGAAATCCGTCTACCCAACAGCCGGGAAAGAATTTGGTTGGGCTCCCACGACACCCCGGAGAAGGCGGCGCGTGCTTTCGACGCTGCACTTTATTGCTTACGTGGTGAGGCTGCAAAGTTTAATTTTCCTGATAACCCGCCGGATATACCCGGCGGGAGGTCATTAACCCCCTCCGAAATCCAAGCTGCCGCTTCAAAATTTGCAAACTCCGGTTGGCAAGAGTCGACTCATTCAGACAATCGTTCATTTTCGTCTTCGTCGGAGGCACAAGTAGAGTCTCCGTTTTCTGACGGAGCACCGGAAATGGAGAGCGAAACAACATATCCAGCGGTGGACACATCGTTTTTGGATCATTTTGCAACATTGGGATCGTATTCCGGTGATGACACTTACATTAGTGTGCCAGAATATGGGATTTTTCCGGGTTTTGATGATTTTTCGTATTTGCCACTACCATTGCCTAATAATGATTATGTTGAGAACAATTTTGTTTTTGAGCAAGATACATCGTTTCTATGGAATTTTTGAAACATATATTCCTGGAAAATTAGGGTCAGAATTCTGGGAAAATTTTAGCTGCCGGAGTTTCTGACATTTACAAATCACTCAAATGCTACGATACTAGAAGTAGTATTAGAGAGAATAGTATACATCAAATATTCATTTTGACAATATGATTATAAACGACGAGATTATTATACTGTTTTGTAGTTGAATAATTAAACGATAATATTCGTTTTCCACAAGGAGAAATTATATTTCGATCCATCTTTTACTTTTTGGTCAATATTCCAGGATTTTCGTCACTTTTTATTCAAAATGGCATCCCGTTTGAAGCGTCACATTTCCTAAAAAGGAAATATTTTATTAATATTCTATTATCTCATCCACTATTCCCTTCACTAATTCTCTCTCCTCTTTTCAAATTACACTCACAACACTTTTTAAATTCACAATTTCCTCCACTAATTCTCTCTCCTATTTTCAAATTACACTCACAACATTTTTTCTTCCCATTGACACTTTTCCTGGGACGGAGGGAGTAAATTATAACTTGCACGTGCACCAAATTCATTTTAAGAGACTAGACTATTATATACTATTCACTATTCCAATATAAATTATAACTTGCACGTGCACCAACTTCACTTTCACCAAATTTGGTGCAATAATTTGATTTGTTCAATTTACTCCTTCCAATTTTAAAAAGTTACACATCGTAAATTATGTTAATTAGCATATACTCCATCCATCTCTTCTGAAGCTTCACTTTTTATCCAAATGGGTGGTTTGGGTGTTTCGATAAAAGCTTCACATTTTCTAAAATGAAAAAGGTTTATTAATATTCTATTATACCCACTAACTTTTCTCTCTCTCTCATATTTAAATTATGGGTCCCACTTGTCATATCCACTCACTTCTTTCCTCTCACAACCCTTCTTCCACTCCCATTATTTTTGAATATATGTATATTGCTTTCTTAATTTGTGTGCTTCACCAAAATGGTGAAGCATGAACTGGGACGCAGGGAGTATGTTAATAAATTATATAGCATATTTTACTTGGTTGTACTTGTATCTGATGACGCCACAACTTTTGGGTCACTTTTTGAATGATTCGAATCTAAAAACACAACACAAAGAAAGAATCGTTAGATACGAAATCGGGTTTGATCCCGACTTATAACTGCGGGCGTGAGAATGAGATATCTGAGGAGTATTATCAACTGAGAATAAGGCTTGTAATGCCTTAGTGTGTGTGATAGGGTTTAGGTTAAGTCACATACCTTGTCCAGGGGGACAAATGGGAGTATTTATAGTGTAGAGAAAGACATGCTTGAGAGATCTCAACCGTTGGCCATATTTATCTTACAAATGACATGTGGCGGGCTCTCATAGTACGGTAAAATGACACTACAACTGTAGTATATGTCGTTGAAAGGACGAAAGTTAGAGGAGCATGTGACAATTGGTTATGGGGCCCTAACACGCGTGATGGGCGTCTGGGCTCCGTTAAATGCAATGGAGATAGGCCTGCCAGATGTGTCCGTATGGTACGACACGTCATCTGGAATGACGAGTGAGTTCCCCGGATAGATTAGTCTGCTCCGTATGTAACGATATTGGGCCAGATTCGAAGGGTCCGGGCTCATTATTGACCCCTTGCTCCAAACACCAGATTATTTATGGTCAGGGCGAGGAGCTAACATTAAAGTGAAATACAAACTAGTTATCTGTGAGGAAAGATTTTGCAGAGAGATGTGGCCTCAGGCTGCTGTATACACCCCGATCTCGCACCCTCCGATGGACCTTGTTAATTGGTCTAAACCCTTATAACTGACCAAGAACCTTGATTAGGTCATTCGGGAATGCCGTCTGCCTTATCGATACACAATTTGGAAAAACCGAGTCCAAATTCATAATAACGATAAAAAATCAAGCAAACAGACATATATCTCGAAAAACGGACCTCGAGACCCCGGATCAAGGCCCGAGATACCAAAACAGTTTATTATCGACCAATTTTTGCCTTTAAAATATTATTAGGTTATTCCTTGCTCACTAACATATTTCATATATACTGTTGCGACCTCAATATTATTTCAAGCAATTTTCATGTTGAGCCCGCAGACAATCGGGATAGGATGGCGCATGCATCATAGCAGTTGCGAAACAAAACAATGAGTGAATTTTTACTGCAAAATAACAAAGGCACAAACCAAAGCCTGCTTTAGACCGGTCAATGCAAACCATGGCAATGTTTGGATTAAATCAAATGACATTATTGTTTTAAAATGGAGTAAACATGGGTTTCTTTCACATTTGGTTTTCCCAACTATTTCCCCATTTGTGCAATTCATCCTTGTTTGACTTCTGATGTGACCACCTGAAATTACCTGGATCGCGCGGGCTGCGAGCGAGCGGTTTTTGAGACTTCACTGAAAAGAGAGTCGCCACGCCGTTTTGTATTATGAGTCAAAACTTTGAAAAGGGCTATTTTGAAAATGAGGTCGTTTTGATTGGTAGCCAAAACTTAGGAAAAGGCTGTTTGAAAAGGAGGTCGTTTTGATTGGTAGCCAAAACTTAGGAAAAATCTTTTTGAACAGAGATTGTTAGGTTCGGAGGTCAGGTTACATTTCGGGAAGAGTATCTGGAGATCACCCTTAATGCCTCGCATGACGAGTCTTTTTACCTTTCTCGAAAAGTGTGCGTGTGTGTGTTCGTGTTACTTTTGAAGGTGAGTTTGAATGACAAACTTTAATCTTTAGTTTGAATGACAAACGTTGATTTTGAAAAGAAGCGTTTGAATGACAAACGTCGATTTTGAGTTTGAAATGAGCGTTTGAATGACAAACGTCAATTTTGAACCGGGCATTACAAGGTTACCCATTTTGATGAAAATGATGGCAAATGAGATGCGATCAACGAGTCATTTTGTGACTCGGACATTTGAAAGTAAATACTATCAACAGACTAAACGGTTTGGACTTGTAAATGACAGTATTGAAAGTGCGGTATCAACAGAACGAACGATCCGGACGATAAAAGTGCGATCGATGAGCCAAACGACTCGGATTTGTAAAGAGCGTAAAGTAGATAGCAATATCAACGGATCAAACGATCCAGACGATAAATAGTAATCAACAGATCAAACGATTCGGACGGTAAATGTACGATCACGAACCGAGTGGTTCGGACGGTAAATGACATAAAAGTAAAAACGGGACTCGAACGCCGTTTTAACC